>CM053269.1:76699245-76870577 GCA_028583415.1 Protea cynaroides
AATGTGAATAGGTTTTTCTATCCTTGCCAGCGTGTTTTGCTAGAGCCACACTTTTTGTGTGGTATGTATAGATTTATCAAAGGAAGATTTCACTTTTGTCCAGAAGTTTTGGTTATAAAAGGTCTTCAGTAAGTAGGATACTCAAGAGACAATCTTCTTATTCAGCATGGAAAGGATCATTGATATTATGAAGACTTGTTTTTTACAAAAAGGTTTTTGTGAAAAAATTATGGCACAATGTAGGTTAGAAAATGGATGACTTAAGACTTTTGGAAGATATAAATGATCAAGGATTTGTTAGCTTTCTGATGCTTGTTTCCTTCTTTTGAGCTTGTCACGTTCCAAGGGTATACTAGTGATTTATGGTTTTGAATTCATGAGTGCACAGATTGTACAGTGCCTGAAACTTTGGGTGGAATTTGCTTCGGTTAGAAATTGAGAAATATATCTCTCTTCTCTAGTTTTTAAAAGATGCATCTATTGTCTTGATTGAAGGGAGAATCAAGTGCTTAGAAAGTGGATGGAAATTTGATTTATTTTTTCATTTTCCCTTTTGTTTCATTTTATGAGTGAGATTTTCGGTGGTATCGCCAAAAATGGATATATATTTACGATTTTTTCTTCTATTTCTTGGACACTTTGCTTCTTCCTGACTTTTCCTCTCCCATCTTTCCCAATGTTACAGCTGATTATGATGGTGATCGGTTCATTACAATCCAGGATGGCGTATGGAAGGTAAGTGATGCAAGACTAATGAGAATGGAAATTGGATCTTGTAACAAAGAAGGATTTTTATTTTTTTTAATTTTTTTTTTAATTTTTTTTAGTGGAAGAGTATAAAATAACTAAATGGTAAATTCAATTAGACCCAAAGATATCACAGCAGAATGATGCAAAATTCTTCCAAATAAAGAACAAAAGAAAACAAATGGCGTGTTTCCTCAGTAGTCCTCTGTAGCTTTTGGAGTCTACCATGTCTGATAGTAGAAGGAATTTACTTTTGAAATCTAAAAAATTTACTAGAATAAGGTTTCCAATGTAAAAATTTGCCGTCCAAAAGGAATATGGATGCATATTTGTAGGGTAGAGGGAATAGTGATTCAACCTTATTTTTGCTTGATAAGACTATATTGGAAGCATACTTCAATTAAATATGTGAAAATTAGAAATCCCATCATATATTGGTAATCTGCTAATATTTTGGTCATAATACCCCAATTTTATTTAGGTTAACAAAACCTGTTTTTATTGGAAAACTATCTGAACAGACATTCACTGGTTGTCTTTGACTCTTTGCGCTTCCAGTTGCTCATCTTCCTTTTTGTCTTTTTTTTTTAAGAGTTCATAACATGTTAACCTGATGAAAAGTGAGACAAATGGTATCAACCTCTATTTCATTTTCTGAAAATAAGACAACTGAAACAAATGTGGACATAACTGAGAAGTCAGTGTCAACCAAAGTAATACTAGGATTAACTCACTCAGATCCAATTTCAAACAAAAATTGTTAAGCCCGATATATACGAGAGATAACTTTGTTGTCCCAAAATAAGGAAATTCATTATTGACAAATCAGCAACTAAACATAATTTGACTTACCATAATTCCTTTTTCTGCATCAGTTGGTGAGATTATAGCTTCAGTTCAACATTTCCAGTCTGCCATGTTTCCTATGTTGCTAAAATCTCTCACTGACCATGCTGAGTGTATGCTAAGAGTAAGGCAATATGGGATATGTTTATATATATTGGTATGACAAACCCCAATGAGATGCAGAAACAAAATGAAAACAGAAATTGACATCAAACAAGAGAATAAGATTTATGTGGTCCACACCCCAATGCGATGTGCTACATCCACTGGAGAAGATGAAGATGATTCACTATATCAAATGAGGTAGTACAATGCAGATCACTCAAGAACAAGCTTTCTCCCAAAACCAAGCTTGAAAAACACCAATTCTCTCTTGTTTGTGGCTAGGGTTAGAAGGCAAGAAAAGAACCTTACATATCTCTGCCAAGGCTGGCCGAACCATCGAGTTGCTCCATTAAGTTGGGTCGAACCGTACTGTGGGGCTTCACCCTCGCACACGTAAATGAGATCAATGATGGGCTCCAGGCTTGGGTCGACCCCATCACAGATCTCAGAAAGATTCCCATTCGGGTTGCCACCAAATTTGTCGGAACAGGTCAATCTTCAAAGTGGGTCATGAATCCAAAATTGCAAAAGAATTTAAGACCCGTAACATATATAATATCAGTAAATCGCATGTTAGTGTAGATGTCACTATGTTGTGTTTGTTATACTTGATCTTTTAATGACCTTGAACATTTTGGGCAGGCCACGCCGTTGCTTCTCACAGTTGCAGTTATTGAGCTCAGTGATATAGCTTTTGCTGTAGGTTTTTTAAGACCTTATCCTTCTCCTAAATTTTATGTTTTCACTGGTTTATGTTGAAATGAGAAATCCGAGGTAATCATTTGTTTCATTCAGGTTGACTCAATACCGGCAGTTTTGGGTGTTACACGCGATCCTTTCATAGTTTTGACTTCAAATTTGTTTGCCATTTTAGGTAACTCCTTTTTGTTCTTTATGTCCTTTTTGTTTTTTATGCATGTCTTCAATCATAATTATACTTCCTCTTGTCATTGAAACAATTCAAAATTCAAAATTATGAGTTATCATATTGCTGAGCCATGTAGGTTTAAGGTCGCTGTACGTGCTTATTTCTCAAAGTATATCTGAGTTGGAGTTATTTGCAGGTGATTCATTATCTTTCTCTACCTGAAATCTATGTTGGGAAATTTTCTCTTGTTACTGGTTACTTCCACTTTTTGATTATATAAGGTTCTTATTGTACACCCTATATTCAGATCTGCACTTCCATGTGCAACATAGAGTTCTAATAAATAATTAATAGTTACAGTTACTATGATTTATTACTACTCGTATTCTCATCCGACCTATCTAGTTGGAGTTAAGGCATAATTAGGTTGAGGAGAGTTTTATTTTTAACAGGATGCATAGGTATAAGGGTAGTGTGGGTACTTTGGAATTTTATGCCAGGCTTGTAAGTACTTTATTCGATAGAAATCTTCTACACAAAATAATGGCAGTCTTTGTAATTTTAATTTTAGTTTGAGGGAGAATTGGAAATTCTTACAAGTCAGTCTATTCTAGTGGTTTTCAGGGTTATCGTACCATTTGCATGACAATCTATTACGTTGAGGCGTTTAAAGGTTCCCAGTTCAGCATCAATTAAGGCATTTCTGGAAGTAGGAAAATGAAATAGGGAGTCAAATTTTAGATTACTCCTTTCCTGGATTCAAAGGTCAAGGTCCATAACAATGATTTCAGGATGTGACCTCTAGACGAGTTTTATGTAGGCTTGAGAATCTGGGCTGGAGAGACTTGATAAGTCACCAACCGTACACCTATCAAATATATCATTCCCCCCTCCCCCAGATTTAGTGGTTGTCACTTGTTTGTATGGAATTTAATGGTCTTGCAACGAATGAATGATGAGATTCTTGGACAGTCTCGCTTCCCCTCCCTTATTGGTGGGTGTATTCATATGATCACCTTTCTTGACCATTATAGAAAACTGTTTGAAGCATTTTCTTTCTCTTTTTCCAGCCTGCCATCAGCATTGTTTTGGGGTTTATTGGGAGCAAAATGATCTTGGATTTCTTTGGTGGGTATCATCAAATCACAGATCTTGTTGCCTTTTATTTTTCTGCTTTAGTAACGCATGGAAGAACATTAAGCTTGACCATTCTTCCTGCAGGATACCATGTGTCAATTGAGGTTTCTCTGGGTTGTGTAGCAACTTGTCTTGGTGGTGGGGTGCTCTTGAGTCTCATGAGGAAGTCTGAGTAAAGGAACTGATGAAGAAAAAAAAGTGGGTGAAGATTTATATTTCTTATTCTCCCGTTTGAGCGTTAATCAAGTAGTCATTTTGTTTATTTTCATTTCTTTTGAGTTCTCAGTCAAACATTGAAGATACATGGTGATTGAAAGTTTCTCTAATTATTCATTGGTTAGAGGCCTTGTTCCATGATTACATCATTAACCAAGTAACCTGTGAACTTATTGCTGTAGTAGATGGGATTTTTGCATTTTAGTTATTAGGGAGCTATGTAATTTTCTCATAGAGTTCAGGGAGGAAGAATGATATAAGAGCATCTGTGCAATTGTGAAAGTTTGTAACACAGGAACTTAATTACCTGTAGATAAATTATAGTGTACAATGTCTTAGGAAATTGGAAATTATCTTTTGCATTTGTTTGGGATTGTTTGCTGTATTTATGCACCTTACTCAAAATAAGTGTGAATGCTGCTTATAAATGCTATTTATGTTAAAGCAATTGGGATTTCCATTTTTTATCTATCTTTTCCTTGCTATGAAGATGTCAAACTCAATCTTACGTGACCCCAAATGTTGCATGCCATTGTTGTAGGCTCTGGGAGAAATTGATTTAGCACTCACTTTAGGTGATACCGTCGTCGTCTTCTTCTAAGTTCTAACCGGTTCGCCTACATCCGGAGGAGGGGGCTGATGTCCATTGGATCTGGCCATTCTCACTGTTGGATGGTTTATCAGGTGAGAATGTCTATGCCAAATATTGTTAACTGCTTATATTATTATTTAATAATTTTCTCACACCGTGTTTTAGGAAAGAATTTCCTTAACTATCTATGCCAAACTATTGTTAACTGCTTTTAATGGAAGAATGATGTGGTAAATTGAACTATTGGATCACTAAGGGATAGTGTGTGCAAGTCATGTCAAATTTCAGCCTCAAAATTCAATGATTTATCCTCCATCTAATGACATCCTCCTGTGTATGTCTATGTATCACCATTATTGACATTTTCTGATTCGCACTTGTGAAATGCTATTTTCTTATGTTATAATTTATTTGTATTTAGTGTAATTTTGATGTTCTCTGATTCGCACTTTTGTTGGTTTGGCAACTATATATCCACCACATTTTGGGGATTGAATTGTATTTTTTTACTGTTCACTTGTAGTGCCTCTTGCTTATTTAATTCAATTTTCGTTTGCAGAGAGCATTTAGGATACACCCAACAATATCAAAGGATAAAAGGAGCAAATTCAGAGACTCCAATGGTGAAATGATCAACAATTAAACAATTCAGGGAGCTGGATAGACGCCAACTCAGGTTACCATATAGACACCGGGCAACAAAGAAGAAAGATAACAAGAAACAACAATGAATTTTTGAAATGTACATTTAAATATTTATATAATTTTGACATTGTATTATACTTTTTTAAAGTTAAATGAAAAGCAATGATTTTTTGTACATTAATTTGTAATGATAATTGATTTTTCATATGAATAAATGTATTGGTGTAATTACAGGTATAAAAATATTATTTATAAAAAAATTTAATTAAACTTTTTGGCGACGGTCGTTATTTCTGTCGCTAATAACATTTAGTACGTTTAAATTTCCTTACAGATATTTTTTAGTGACGGTCTTACAACTGTGGTTAATACTATTAGGCGACGGAAAAATTATTTCCGTCATTAAAATCATATATTTCCGTATTTAAAGATTGACATTGGCTACGGTAATATATAAACCGTCGCTAAAAGTTTATATTAGGCAACTGCAATCAATATACCCGTTGCTAAAAATTTTCCCAGACGCCGCAAATTTGCCGTGGCTAAATGTTAGCCACGGCATTTATAGCCACAGCATAGAGACCGTTATTGTTGCCGTCACTGTTTCTTTTAGCTACGGAAATACATATTTAGCCACGGTAATATACCGTCGCTAAAAATAAGAATTGTTGTAGTGTATACAGATGTCACCCTATGAAGCACTGTATGGCAGGAAGTGTCAAACTCCTTTGTTTTGGAATGAAGTTGGAGAACGTAGTATTGTTGGACCGAAATTTATTGAAGAGACTTGTCGAGTAGTCGACATTCTCAAGGAAAGAGTAAGAACGGCTCGAATCGTCAGAAGCAATATGCGGATACGAGACGCCAAGACCTTGAATTCACCGTAGGTGATAAGGTATTCCTCAAAGTGTCACCTATGCGAGGTTTGAAACGGTTCGGACAGAAAGGCAAATTAAGTTCGAGATATGTCGGACCATATGAGATTCTAGCTAAACGTGAAAAAGTGGTTTACCAGTTTGCACTACCACCATCTATGTCAAGTGTGCATGATGTATTTCATATCTCCTTATTGAAGAAGTATGTCAGAGATCCAATGCACATATTGACAGTAGATCTACCTAATTTGACCGATGATTTAACATTTGAAGTAGCACCAACTGAAATCACCAATCCAAAGGTGCAACGAAGACACAACCGTGACATTTATTATGTTAAGGTCACCTGGAGAAGCAGAGATATAAAAGAAATCAAATGGGAAGTAGAGAATGCTATGCTAAAGCAATACCCTCATCTATTCGACTCGGAAGGTATGTACAATTTCGAGGACAAAATTTTTATAAATAGGGGGGAGTTGTAAGACCCGTATCGAACTAACCGGTCTTACCACCTTGTACCAGGTCTACCTATCATGGTCGAGCCAAATGGACCAAGTGCGTGAAGGAAATAACGAAACCAGGTACTAAACTGACCCAAAAACAGTAAATTGGAGGGCAGGGTCGCATACCTAGATAGGAAGGGTCGACCCCCCCCCACTAAGAAGTCAGACCCCTGATATTTTAACTGGGGGTTGGACAACTTAGAAACTGAGGGTCGATGGGATCTCCGACCCCCTCGTCGACCCCCTATTTGCCGACAGAAACCGCAAATAGGAAACTTTCCAAATTTCAATGGGATTCCTTCCTAATCTCAATGAGACTTATTTTGGGAGATTCTACTCTATAAATAAGACGTCTCTAAGCCTCTTTCACTCCTTTTGAAACCCTAATTGAAAGTGAGAGAAAGAGAAGAGAAGAAGAAGAGAAGGAATGTTGGAGAAGAAGACCTAAGTGAAGAATTTAGAGAAATCTCTGAATCTTAGCAATACCTAAGGTATGGTTTACGTTTCCATTGATGATCTAAGACCTTAGAATAGTTCATGAAGAGGGTATGGTCTAGGAGAAAGCCAAATCATACATCCATGGGAAGATTTCAATGAAATCCATGGAGAAATCATGGTAGGCAAAGTAAAGAAGAAACTTAGAGTTCTAAGCCATAGAACAAGCTTAGAATGGATTGTGGAAGTAAGCCATAGGACCCAAACATGAAAGAATGGACTGTAGAATGATATTCTCGACTCAACCCACGGGGGATCGCACTTGGGGTCGATTGGGAATCGACCCTACCAGACCACAGGATAGACCCCCAGTATTCGAAAAGTCCAAGAAAGGGGTGGTCGCACCCAGGGTCGATGGAACATCTGACCCTAGCATCGACCCTACCCTAGGGGTCATAGTAAACTGCTACCCTACCTGCGACCCACTCTGCGACCCGTGCTTAAAAAAAAACCTAAAATTGTCGGAATGACTTCTAACTAAAATCTATCGACTTGTTAGGTTTTCCTATTGATATAAAAGCGGGCTTTAAAGCAAGAAAGAGGATCTACTCTCAAGCAAAGGTGAGGGAACAAGACCTAAACTAATTGGCTAATAATAAACTATTTTTATTTTCTCGAGTCCAATGCCATGACTGATTCTATGTGTGTATGCTTGTAATGTGCATTCAACATGTCATCCAATATTCCTGCTATTAATGTTCATGCATATTTAATTCTATTTTGTTTATAACATGATGATGATGATGATGATGATAGGAATAGACATGTGAATGTATGTGTGTGGTTAGTATGCTTGATGCGAGGGGAGTATCACGGGGGGGGGGGAATGTGACATTGTGGTTCAACCTGGTCACTAGACTCTAGCTCTATCTCTACTCAAGTCTTGTCCACTGACATCATCGTATCGCCATTACCTAGCAGAACTATTATGTCGTAGGGTATCAGGGGAGGTGGTCTCGGACCGTGTAGTCTTCGACTCTACCGGGGGGCCTTGACTCTATCTCTATGGACGTATTGAGGGATGTTGGGGTGAGGCCATAGGTACACTATTTGACATTAGGATTGTTAGTTGTGAGCCCAGTTTGCAAGCCCTCGCCAGCAGGGGCTTACATTTTGGTATGGGTAGAGTATCAGGGGAAGTGTGATGCGGTGTGGTCCTAAGCACTTTAGCTGTATCTCTATTCCATAGTGAGTGCATGTGGGACGACAATAAACGTTAACCTTTGGGTGAATTCACACACTCGTGTATAGAGGTGAGGCGGCCACCGAACCTTTCTATAACACATTGTAAACTTATGTACCAGACCACAGATATGAATTGAATGCATGCATATGTTTGTTGCATTGTTTTGTTTGCCCACTGAGTCGTGATGTGTGCTCACCCTTTCGATGTCTAATATTTTTAATTGATGATGCAGGTACCACGGTGGAAGACTACATGAATGCTTCTGTGTGCAGGCACATCACTGCGATGGAAGCTGAAGACTTAGTGGAAACGCATGACTCTTCATGCGAGTGCAATGCATGCATTTTCGATTAGATTTCATTTGAATTATTAAGGAAATATAATTGATATTTTATTTACTTATGTCTCGGTTGATATAACATAACTTGATATTTTATTATTGATTATCACAGTTAGTTTCCTCAGTTCATTTAATATTAAGACTTCTACTATTGTGTATTTATTCTGATTATGGTTGTGGATGTGTACGGTTTAATTTCAACGGACACAGCCTATTAGAGATCCTGGTTGAACCGTTGGTTTATTAGCGGTTCATCACACCATTCTGAATAGTGCGGAATTGGGGTGTGACATGAACAATAATAAAAACAAAATCATTACAAAGTTCCAATATAAGGGTCCATCCTCAGCTAGACAGTCTCAATCATTCTTCAACCGATGGGTAACCCTACTGAACAGACTGGTCCTATTGACCATCAATATGTCTTTTCTTTTCCAAAGAATGATCTGGGCGTGATAGATACTGAAAAATTCAAAACATTTGAACCAACCATAATGAAAACACACACAATTCCAAACAACCATCAATCAAAACTATTAAAAAATGGAAGTTAAAAAAAGAAAGCAGAGTGATCGAATAGAAAAGGGTCAGAGATTAGTAGGCTCATAAATTAAACTTGACAAAGAATGGAACAAAATGAAAAGAAAAGTGAAGAATCTAAAGCAGGGGTCACTGGTTTTTCAAGAATTGAAATTTGAGAAGCTTTGATTTCTAAGGTAAGCAACACACAACAAACATCTACTCATAACATACCGCAACAAGGTATCAGTGGAAAAAAAAATAGACGATTTCGAAATTGAGAGAAGAAACATACCTTAGTATGATTCTTCTTGGTTAATTGGAATGTAGCTAGGAGAGGGAAGCAAAATAAATTAAATTAGAAAAAGCCCTGATCGATATGTGATATTTTTAGGGTTTCTTTGATTTAGAAACCAAAAACCCCATTTTTTCTGAATCGTGAAACATATGTGAAGGGACTATTTTGGGAGAGGGATTATGAGAGAGATTTGAGAAACTCACATGGACATCAATGAAATTTTTCTTGGTCTAGGTCAGTACCCAAGTAGCAAATACAATGATGAAGCCAAACCCAGTAGCAGAGACGACGAAGAACGACCTAATAGCAGAGATATGAAGCAGAACCCTAGAAACAGAGACGACGAAGCAGAACCCCAGTAGCAGAGATGATGAAATAGTACCTTTTTAGCAGAGATGATGAAGAATGACCAAAGTAGTAGAGACGACGAAGCAATACCCCAATAGTAGAGATGATAAAGCAGTACCCCAGTTGTAGAAATGATGGAAGGATGACCCAGTAGATGGAAGAACACCAACTCTATGATGAAGAACCCCAGCGTGACCTCGATGAAGAAAACCCCCCTCTCTGACAAACTATCGGGATTTTGAGGTGGGTGAAGTGAATTAAAATGGAGTAACTCCATTCAACTTCGACTCCAAACTTTAGCTCTGAAGTAGAAAAGCATCTATTTGATGCTCCAAATAATTAGATTATGGTGTCAGTTTGTAGCCGATTCACTCATAGATTCTCCAGAAGTCTGAACCAGGTTACCAAACAGGCTTCTACTCCATTTATGGTCTAGAACTCAGATTCCAACTTCTGGAGTGTTATCAAACACCCCTTTAGATACAATCTGCGGTTGGTACAGCTAAACCCCAACCCAGTCCATTTTCTCATCAAGTTGTTTGTTGATTTGTTACACCATCCCTATATGCGGCATGAAGCTGAGTTTGGAGAGGCAAGGGAGGAATAAATTATAAATAATGGGAACCAAATGAGGAATAGTAATGGGTTACACCATCCCATGATCCTATCACCTTCATCCTTGAAAGTGAAATTATAGTAATGCTGATTTAATATCGTAGTCGTCTCATTTGGTGCAAAATAAAATTTCTTGTGAATCTATCTTCAAAAATTAAGTGTGTCAATTTTGAGACTGAAGCAATAGTCTGGATCGTATTGGCCTATTTAATTGGTCTGTTTTAACTCAAAACTAATATAGTTTAAATAGTTAATTAAAACAAAAACCGAAAAAAATAAAATAAAATGGGGACGGAAGGGGCTTCAGTCAGAGCAAAACAAGAATAGTACGGTAAAAAAGGGTCAAACATTTCGAGAATGGCAAAAAAAAATAAAAATAAAACGGACAGTGTAAGGTTTAAACGGATAAAATATAATATGGTATTGTGAAAAAAAAACAGCAATATACTCCCATAAATTGATGAATTTACTCAAACACCCCATTGACAATTGATTTACTATACAGAATTACCCTCTCTTGACAAAAATTATACGAACTACCCCTGAAATAATGTTTTATACTAGTATAGTCACACGGTTAGGTTTTGGGCGTTAAAAACTGATGGGAGAAATTTGAAATTTTTTTAAAATAATAATACCCGTCCTCTTCCACGTCTTTCCAATTTTCTTCTCAAACGATTGAAATTGATTCTTTTTTTTTTAATCTTTTGGTCTCTTCCTCCCTCGCCCTAACTGCGATTCGTTAGAAAATGATGGCGTTCTCTTCAAACCCAAACAGATTGTCGTATCCCATTTCAAGCAAAACGAACCCTAATTTAAGAAACCAAGAAAGTAGTGGCATTAGAAATGGTTTCAATGGAGGCTTCAATCCGGTCATCTCTCTCTCTGTCTCTCTCTCTCTCTCCAATCTTTTTTTGATGCATGTGTTAGAGTTAATGACACCCAGAAGTCGCACTCATTGGCAAGATCGAAATCCATCTCTCTTCTCTTGTTTCTTGTGGTTGCATGCTTGTGTTTTCTAGTAACTGACACTCCGTTCCATTATCCCTCCTTGTTTAGAAGTCAGACCTTCTCTAGGTTTGATTCCCTTGATAGAATTTCTGAAATTGCAAGACACTGGTCAGTCAGCTCTTATCATATCTGTCCAAGCTGATTTCCTTTCCTTTCCAAACTAAATGGAAGTGATAGGTCCTCTTGAATTCCCTAACTCAACTTCTTCTGAGGAAAAGCATTTGGCTGACCAGTGCCAAACTATATATTATGGTACAATGACAGAGAAAAACAAATACAAGATGTTGAAATAGTGGAGAATTTGGAGGAAAATATTGCAGACATCCAAACCAATGTGGAGTTTGAAGAACAACCACAGCTAATTGTACAGACTTTAGACGTCCAAACAAATGTGGATTCTCTCTCTAATGTTTGGCATCGGCTTAAGCTCTCAGGTGCACCAGGCCCATCCCTGTGATAGCAATCAACTCATTCTTATAGAATTGAAGGGCGACGGCTATTCCAGTGCTCACATCCAACCCAAGTTGCCCTCTTTTCCGATCAACCATTTGTGTAGACGAATTGGAGGAAATGGCAAAGGTTTCATCTTTGAGAACTGCTGGCGTCGAGAGTTTCTGACTAAAGATTGGAAGCGTCGGTCGCGGGAGTAGTTGTTGTGCCGGAGCATCATCTGTGTAGACTGTGAGGCTTATCCGACGGCAGCGAATGTGGCTGTGCCAGAGCCCGTTGGAGCTTAGGTGACCTCAGTGGGAGGTCGTGGTTGGTGGTAGAGATTGGCGGCGGTGGTGGCAAAAATGTCACTTTATGTATTGTAATTTTGAAGGTTATTTTTGTCTATTCAAATTTTAAGTTAACACAGTTAGCAATAAGTTAGTGGACTATAAATTCAAAGGACAGAAGATAGTTCTGTGTATTAAACCAATTGTAAAGTGGGTGTCTAACTAAATTTCCTATTGAAGAATTTTACCTAAATCAATGGGAATGCATGACATTTATGATGTCTTAGTCATAACCCGTGAGAAAAGAAGTAATAAAGTAACGAGTTTAAAAGTAATTATGAGGAAGTGGCTAGCCTTTAACCCCACATCGGTTATATGTAAAAAGCAATAAGAGTATTAAACAAATTAATTATATCATTATTCATGGAAGATATATGTTAAAATATGAATATAGATACAGTACGGTTCGCATTTTAAACTTGTTTTAAACAGAAAAGCTTGGAATATGGAGTATTATCGTATTTTTGAGGTCAATACGATAATACTCATACTCAACGGCCAAATACAATACGACCGTATGGTATGCATTTAAAACACGTTTTAACTAACAGAGGTTTAAACTAATACAAGCATGTTTCGGATTAACTATTATAATACATATCGACCCCAGTCTAGTCCTGGGTAACCCATTAAGGCAGGCCAATCAAGACGAGCCAATAGAGTACTCCAACCTGAACCTCATCCTAGCCTAAAGTAAACCAAATGTTAGGGAATTGTTGTCTAATACTAAATCAAAGTAATATCTATTTGACTATTTCTTTTTGTTATTTACCAAGGTGTAACTACAAACATGAAAATGTCATCTTTTTTTCTTGGATATGGATATATAATTGTCAATCCCATTAGCACCAAAGAAAGATATCATCCCTTACCGAGCTAGTAAATGGACCTAAAATCGAACCCAGCCAAAGTCAGCCCGATAACAAACCGACATCGAACTGGCCCGTTATTGAATGTGCACAGTAGAACCTACCTTAGTTCGAACCTTTTTTTAATAGTCATGTTTCGATAAGGCCCTATAAAATCTAATACCGATTTGGCCCTGACCAAAACCGATCCATTGACATCCCTACCGAAATGAATAGTAATAATTAGTGTGATTGGAACCTAACACACTCACAAAAACACTAACAAACAAGATAACTCAATGTATGCAAGCTAGCAAGAAGAGCAACTCTGTGAGAAATTGTGAGAGCACGAGAATGATGGAAAAAGTGTCTTCCAAGTAAGGATTTCATCTTCTATAATTGTCGAAGACAAGTTTGCCTTAAAATTAAGTACTGTTACAAAGGATCATCCTATATTTGTTGAAGACAAGTTACCTTTGAAATTAAGTACCCTTACAAAAGGTTCAAAAAAGGTAACTCCAAAATGCAACAACTAGGATTTTGGCCATTGTTGGATGACCAACTTGGAAAGCCAGAGGTCCGGGTGTCACCAATAGTCATAATGATTAGAAATCACACTTCTTAGAATGTTGTGTTCATCTACTCTGGCCAGACGTGCTTTTGGGAAAGGATCCAACTTTTCTCAAGTCCAACGGCCTCTCAAGTTGTGATACAATGACTGGAGTCATTCCAGTGCACATACCAATACATTAGTTTGCACGCAAAATAAACTCCCCCCCCACTGGGTCATAACTTGAAGAGCGGTTGGAATTGAGGATCACTTTCCCTCAAGAAAACTGGTTTTTTGGCATTTGAAATCAAAACCTTATGCAAAGTGTTGACGATCTTTCAAAACGTTTTATATATCTTATAATACTACAGTTCCTCCACAAGATTCAAAAATATTGATTAAACCAAAGACAAGTGATAAACACATAAGAAGTAATAAGATATATAAGTCATTGTTGATGTCTTTTTCAATTCAATCTATATATACTAGGTTTGATGTGCCACACTAAAGAGTTTGTTGAACATTTCTTCATCAGTGTAGTCAACAAATCCAGCAATCATATTCTACCATTCGACGAGATGCTATTCCTTCAAATGTATGAACGTTTTTATCAGGCATTGTCGTCATCTTAGCTTCATAAGATATTTAAATGATTTGCCTTAAATTTTTTCAGCGATATGTGGTTACACCTATAGTTAGTTAAAATTGGAACGGCAAAAGAACTAAACAGGATAGAACGGTTTTATATGAAACAAAATAATACGGTCAAAAAAAGGTCAAAGATTATGAGAATGACAAAGAAGCTAAAATGGATGGTACGTGTATTAAACGGATAAAATATAATACGGTAAGTGAAAAAAAAAAGGCACTATTCTCCCATAAATTGAATAATTATACTTAAATCAATGGCAACACATGACATTTACGATGTGTCATCTAGTCATAAAATGGTGAGAAAAAATAATAAAGTAACGAGTTTAGAAGTAATTATGAGGAAACAGCCAATCTTTAACCCCATATCGGTTAACTGTAGAAAGCAATAAGAGTATTAAACGATATGGGATTAATAAGCTCATTACTTATGGAAGATATAGGTTACAATATGGTTACGGATACTGTTGGACTTTATGTTATCATTGTTGGCAACTTGGCTGATGTGACAGTATTTGTGAGCATTCAATCAGAGAAATGAGGAGAGAGAATGTCAGTATAGGAGAGAGTGTTAGTGCAATGGCAAAGCTGGAGCAACCTCCAGCAACCTCGTAGTTGGGTTTTACAGTGTTCGACATCTCTTATAGTGTGTCTCAGATGGCTTGCATGGAGTTAAATGGCATTCTACATCAAGTTTGATGAGAGAGAGAGTATATGTGGACCCCACTGGTGATGTGGCACAGCTTCTCTGATGATGTGTCTGAGTTTCTGATGATGAGGCAGTGTTGCAGCATATTAAAGCATTAAATGAAGATCTTTTGAAGCATAAAAAATAAAGAGAGCATGAGGAGAGAGAAAAGTGGGTGGAACCCACAAGGGGCCAGCTTGGCCGAGGACCTGTCGCGGCACAACATGGCCAGCCACATGGCCAGCAATGGCACAGCCAGCAGGCTGGCCATGCAGCAGCACAATAGCCGCAAGGCATTGCCCAGGCCGCAGGCCATGCACCAAGCACAACAGCAAACTTGCAAGGCAGCAAGGCCTACAAGCCCACTGCCGTGCATGGCATGGGTGCACATGGCCTCGCACAATGTCCCAGATTCCCCCCTCCCCCCAGTTAGCCCTCCATGTGTTTGACATAATGCCCATGAAAAGGATGGTTATAGAGGTCTTTATGAAGGTGTTTAGGGGTAATTTCGTCAAGAAAAAAGGGTGAAGATGGGAGATCGGCGACAGGAATGAAGCCACGTCTCTCAGATTCCAATCCAGTGGATCAAATAAAGGCGGGCTAATGTATATATGCATCAGACCCGTCAGATTCTCCCACGCAGGTTTTAATTGGACAGCCACAGATTAATAAGTTGCGCGGCGTCATATTGAAACGGCGCCTTATTCCATGTGGCGCACTCGCGGTACAGTGGCGCAAGGATCCTGATCTAAAGGCCATCGATGACGCCGATATTTGGAGGCACGGTTTATTCAAATTCGACGGATGAGGACAAATCCCACCTTTTTCGTACATGATCCGACGGATGCCAACGAAGATTCTCCGCTCAGCGAATCAAAACTCGACAACACAGAGGCGGCGCGGCTACGGTGCGGCGCGATTGCATGTATGGCTTGGAAAGATTCTCTTTCCTTATTTGTTACTGCTGAACTTCAAACTGCCATAACTTTCTCATCCTAGCTCCAAATCAGTCCGTTCAGGTTGTAGTTTCCATATTTTCGGATGCTCTATACATTGGGTGCCTTTGGGAGTCAAAAAAATGAAGATAAAAATTGAAAAGAGCATTTTGAAGGCAGAGAAAAAGATTTTTAGGGTTTCATGCCCTGTGGGAGTGATAAAACACCAACTACCTCTTCTCTGTGCATCAATGGAGTGTTAAATCCCTATGAAAGGTCAGTAGAGTATTTATGTTTACATTCATGGTGATTATGGATTGTGTGGAAGAGATTGGAAGCCTGTAAGTGAGGAGTGCTCTGTGAATCTATCTCTATCATCATTGAAGGCTGTTGGAGAGTACCTGAGGGCAGTGTGAAGCTTCAGAAATATTATTGGCCATTCAAAAGCATTGTTTGTGAGATTTTTTAATTCGCTATTTATTTATGCTTTCAATTTATTGTATGCTAGCATAGGTGAAAATTGTTGAATACCTAGCTAGTGGGGAAAATTGTAAGGCAAATTTATAAGCCTAAAAAAATTGTTATTTGCTTCCCGTGGATGCGGGTTAAGCGTGGAGTGTTCAGTGGGTGCTGGACACTGGCTGTAAGACCCGTATCGAACTAACCAGTCTTACCACCTTGTACCAGGTCTACCTATCATGGTCGAGCCAAGTGGACCAAGTGCGTGAAGAAAATCACAAGACTAGGTATGAGTCTGACTCAAAAACAGTAAATGTGAGGGTAGGGTCGCATGCCTAAACAGGTAGGGTCAACCCCACCTCAACAGAAGTCCAACCTATGATTTTCTAGTCGTAGGGTCGCATGACTAGAAAAACGTAGGGTCGACGGATACTGCGACCCTACGTCTGACCCTACGATGACAGACAGAAACTGTAAATTAGGAAGCTTTCCTAATTCCAAGGGGTTCCTTCCTAAACTCAATGAGACTTATTTTGGAGGGTTTTCGTCTATAAATAGGACATCCCTTAGCCTCTTTCACTCCTTTTAGAACCCTAATTGAAAGTAAGAAAAGAGAAAGAGAAGGAAAAGAAGAAGAGAAGGAAAATTGAAGAAAAGACTAAGGAAGAGGAGGATGCTCAAAGAAACCTCTAAATCTCAGCCAACTTCAGGTATGAATCTAAGTCCCTTCATAAATTAAGAGCCTAGAATGGATTATGAAGAAGTTAGGATTAAGAAACACAAATCATCCATCCATGGATGAGTTCCAAAGGAATCCATGGAAGTAATCATCATAGGCAATGGAAAGTGTGTAAAAATCATAGTTATAAGTTTAAAAAATAAAAATTTTTTTTTTTTTTGGTGTAGAAGATTATATAAATGTCCGATGTATAGACATGCGCGGCAATGGACGCTGAAGTTATGATGGAGTCGCATGACTCGTCATGCGAGTGCAACTCTTGTATTTTTTATTAGAATTTTATTCAATTTATACAGACGATGTAATTGATTAAATATTTTATTTTATGTCTTAGTATCTTCTGGAGATAATTGAATATTTAATTTATGTTATCATCTTTAGACTCTCAGTTCATTTATATAAGACTTTCGCTATTGTTTATTTACTCTGATTATGGTTGTAGATGTGTTTGGTTTAAGCAAACGGACACAGCCTATTTAAGATCCTGGTTGAATCATTGGTTTATTAGCGGTTCATCATACCATTCTGAATTGTTCCGAATTGGGGTGTGACAAGTTGGTATCAAAACTCTCAGGCCCTGTCTATTAAACCAGTATATTTCCACAAAAGTTCGTGAACTGAGTTAGGATAAAATTTAAAAGGTTTAATAAGAACACACTGTAAGCACCTGTGTTGTTTGAGACAAAAATTAAAAAATGCTCGTAACTTAGGAAGTAGACTAAACAAATGGGAGAAGGCGTTGGTGACGAAGCCATCTCGTCCGTTAATTAACGATGAATAAGCCGTCACTCTCTAGAAGGGCGAGGCAATCCTTCCATCTCCAATCATGTGGGCGATGTCAAGACCAAAGTCCCGACCCAAACGGGGTATGGATATACATAGAGGAAGCTAGCAGCGCGTCAGAAAGAAACTTATCTGAATAGCTACCCGCCAAAAGGAATACAGACAAGCATTGAACCTCCAAGTGGTTCGACTGACGGGGGAGAAAGAGACATTCATCTGTATTGTCAGAACAGATCAACTGAGGCATACCGTGCCACCGGGGGTGACGGGAGCGCACCGTATTGTATGGAGGAAGGCAAGATAGGGTACGCATATATAAAAAGGAGAAACATGTTTCATATAAATCAAATAAAAAGCACGTTTATACATATCCAAAGTAGAGTACAGTCCACAACCTGGACAATTACTCTGTAGTACAAAAGAAAAAGATAAAAAAAAATATACATCATGGAGCTGGAGGTGATAGAGGAGGAGGTGCCTCGCGATCTCTGTCGTAGTCCTCAGCATACACTCTAGTCAACCATGCTACCTGAGTCTGGATGGTCTGGAGACTAGCTGTCAACTCGGCCATCCGCTGATCAGACGCACGTTGAGCATCTAGAAGCTTGCCCACTCTCCCATCTGTCGTGTGCTGAGCATCTAGAAGCTCTCCCACTCTCAAATTCGTCATGCATTGAGCCTCTCTGATCTCACACAGTAATCCCATCATATCATCAGATGGTTGGTGTGAAGGACAGCCATGTGTGAAGGAGCCCGAGATGGACCAGCTCCAGTAGAATGTGGAGGTGATGGAGGAGGTATAGCGTCTACATCCACATACATGCGATCCTAATCCTCAGCATCACCCCCATGGACCCCTGCTCTTGCTACTGCTGCTGCTGCCACCTTAGCATCTTCTACCTTTACCCAAGTACGAGGACGCACCAGAGCGTTCCTCTCATCATCACTGACCTGAGCATCCCACATACCCATCCTACAGATGGCCTCCCAGTCCAGAACCGATGAGAAGGTCTTCTCCTGAATCCTCTCATCTACTAAATCAATGCCTAGGCAGGTGAGCAGAGTAGTGATCAGACGTCCATAGGGCAGGTTGTCTATCTGACCAGGCAACGTAGCACGGATCATCGTCCTCAGGATAATGTAAGGTAGGCAGATAGGCTGCCTAGTGCAAATGCAGTAGAGAACATACTGGGTCAACTGAGAGATCCTCTCATCGTGTCCACTCTGGGGTATCATGTTCTGCTGGATGATCTTGCAGTACACCCAAGGCTCTGGACATAGGTTGATCGCTTTCATCTCCCAGCGATCATCTCTGATAAGCTGACTGTCAATCTTAGCATGCATCTCCAAGGAAAGGAACTAGAGCTCCCTGGGAGCACAGTACACCAAAGGTCTATCATTTGATATGCCCAAAAGATCAGCCAACTATAGGCAGTCAAAGGAAAACTCTACCCCTTTGACGTAGCTCGTGATCTTGAGCTCCCTACCCCTCTCTGTATCATTGCGATCCCCTACTACCTAGAGATTGCAATAGAACTGTCTCACCAAATCCAGATGGGTACAAGCATCATAGGTGATCACAGGGAGCCAGCCCATGTCACCAAATGCCGCCTCCACGTTGAACAAGATTAGAATAGCCAAGTCCATACAGCGACCCCCCTCTACTTTCTTACGCTCATAGCGAGCATACTGAGCTTCGGCCTTGTTGGAGCGGAAACGAACTGGGTCATGAGCCCTAGGCACATTGGTACGAGCCATATTATCAGCCAAAAGAAAGAAAAACAAATAATAGATCAGTAATGGTGAAAAACCTAAAAATTTCGACATTATAACGGCATAAATTGGTCAAAAGCCTCACTTTTCACCCAAACACTTGGGCAGAAGGACTTACATAGGTTCTAAACCATCCTGCAAGGCTGATACAGTTGGAAATTTAATTTAGAAAGATTGAATTTGAAGAAATTTTAATAAATTCAAAAAATCTCGAAAATTAGGTCAAAAATGGAAAATTTCAAGTTTCTCGATAACCAACCGATGAAACTCGAATATTTTTTAGGGCTTTCGTCCATTGGGTGACCAATAGCAAAAGCCCCCAATAAAAATTAAATTTTTACAGTTAGAAAAAGTTTAATTTGAAGAAAACGATGTAAATGGATAAAAACCTAGTTTAGAAAGCTTTAAAAATGTGAAACAGTAGAGAACATACCTAAAGAGAAGGAGCGGGAGTCACGAACGGAAGATATGATCACCAAACACTTTGGGTCAATACTGCAGCAACTCAAGGAACCGGGTTGAGTTGGAAGGAAGGAGAAAGAATGGGAAATGAATCCAAAATCGGGTTTAAAAACTTGATTATGGATTCTAGGGTCACACAATTCGACCAAAATATGCGACCCTACGTCAGACCCTACCATCGACCCTAGCCTCTCGGTGATCTGACAGAGAATCAGGGTCGGACAATTACTGACACTACCAACGACCCTAGGCTCTCAGTGATCTGACAGAGAACCATGGGTTGGACATATACCGACCCTACCATCGACCCTAGGCTCTCGGTAAGCTGACAGTGTTTATCAGGGTCGCATAAGGACCGACCCTACCATCGACCCTGATGGAAAATACAGTATTTTACCAGAATGATCTGAAAATTTTGAAATTTATATTAATTAGTTGGACTTTTTACTTGAGAACAACTTATGTTGATTGCCTCACATGTGCTATGATTGTTTTCAGACACTACCACCATCAGAACAGGAAATGGTTGGGCGAAGAGTAACCAGACGAAGCCATAACCCAATTCCACCACCACTACCTGTGGAGGAAGACAGTCATGTAAATCATGAAGCACAGGAGAATCTGAATACCGCACCACCAGTAGCTAGTGGCCAGACAAATCCTACAA
The DNA here is from genome assembly GCA_028583415.1 of Protea cynaroides. Classification (NCBI taxonomy): domain Eukaryota; kingdom Viridiplantae; phylum Streptophyta; class Magnoliopsida; order Proteales; family Proteaceae; genus Protea; species Protea cynaroides. The sequence continues at coordinate 76,719,926 of CM053269.1, forward strand.
ACTTGCCAGCCCCACCTACGGATTTGGCTACAGTCGTAATGAACTTGGTACAACAGCTATAGAAAATATAGCAGGTGCAAGTCAATATGCAAGCTGCTATAGGGATGGCTTTTCCAGCTGCCCATACAACACCTATGCCAGCAGGGCAGGCCAGCACAGTACCGGGGGAAAGTAACACGGTACCCTATGCACCTCAAACACCAGTCATGCAGGTCCAAGTACAGAATCCTGAGGTAGCTCAAGGCAGTTACCAGTATCAACCACCTATGTATGGGGCCTATGCTCCGTATCAGCTGGACCACTCCCGACTGATCGAGCGTTTTCTGAAGATAAAGCCCAAAGAATATAATGGTAAGCCAGTAGATCCTTTGTGGCCAGCACACTGGATTGATGAAATGGAAAGAAATTTTATGATGATGATGGTAAATGAGGAGGAGAAAGTACTGTGTGCAACCTTTATGCTGAAAGGTGATGCACACCACTGTCGAAAGTCCACTCAGACTTATCTCTTAACTAAGCACGCCCAATTGACCTTGGATATATATAAAGAGGCATTCTTTGAGAAGTATTTCCCTAGAAGTTGTAGAGATTCTATGGAGAGAGAGTTCCTGAGTTTATATCAGGGGCAAATGACCGTGGATGCATACCAACAGCGTTATGTGGAGCTATTTTTCTTTGCACCCGCTAGCATGCAAGAGGAAAATTCAAAGACCTGAAGGTTCATCATGGGACTCAGGGGGAGCATCCGTGAGCATGTTCTGGGCTTGTAAAAGAAAGTTTACAACGAAGCAGTACAAATTGCTCGAGTAATAGAGTCGAGCCAGAAGGAGAGCTACTTTGCTCAAAATAGGGGTATTAAAAGGCCAAACGAAAATTCACACAACGGAGGGAATACAAGTACATTCAAACCCTTCCATACTCAAGGCTTTAATGCTGCAGTCAATATTACTCCAGCAGCTCAACCGCAACAAAAGCAAAATAATGAAGGAGTAAAATTCTATAACTGCAATCAAGTGGGACATTATTGCAGAAAATGTCCTAAGCCCAGGAAGTAACTACAGCAAGGAAGGGTTTATGCTGTTACATATGAGGATGCTTCCGTATTTCCTGATGTGGCAACAGGTATGATCTGAACCTTTCATTTTGTGTTACATTGTGTGAGCATGTAGACTAAATTAATCGTACCTATTAATGGAATACCTGCTAGAGTACTCTTTGATTCTAGAGCTACTCATTCTTTTATATGTGTGTCATTTGAAAAGAAGTTGAATCTACCCCTCAAATCTTTAGGCTACGAACTGCTTGTACGATCGCCTATGGGATTAGAAGTAGAATTAGAAAAGGGTTACGGACCATGTCCAGTTCTTATTGACGAGAAGACTTTGGATGCAACCTTGATTCAACTTGAGATGGCAGACTTTGACGTCATCTTGGGAATGGACTGGTTATCTCGGCATTCTGCAAACCTATGATGTGCAGAAAAGAAGCTGACATTTAAAGACAAGGAAGGAGCGGAGTTTAGTTTTACGGGAACCAAACTTCCCCATAAACGAAAACTCATCCTCTCTGCATTAATGGCTAGGAAATGCCTCGAGAAAGGAGGAGTTGAGTATTTAGTATTAGTGGTCAACCTCACCAAGGAAGAACCACGAATGGAGGATATTGATGTTGTGCGTGACTTTCCAGATGTATTTCTTGAAGAACTACCAGGACTACCACCCGACCGAGCGACAAAGTTCGTTGTAGACCTGATACCCGGAGCCGCACCAGTATCTAAAGCACCCTATCGAATGGCTCCTACTGAACTGAAGGAATTGAAGGTACAGTTACAAGAATTATTGGACAAGGGTTATATCAGACCTAGCATATCACTCTGGGAAGCGCCAGTATTGTTTGTAAAGAAGAAGGACGGTAGTGTTCGACTATGTATAGACTATCGAGAATTGAATAAGCTTACAATCAAGAATCCATACCCATTGCCTCGGATCGATGACTTGTTCGATCAGTTGCAAGGTTCCAAGGTGTTCTCCAAGATCGATCTTCGGTCAGGATACCATCAGTTGAAGATTAAGGACGGTGATATTCCAAAGACAACATTTAGAACAAGATATGGACATTATGAATTTTTAGTCATGTCTGTTGGATTGACTAACGCACCCGCAACCTTTTTGAAACTCATGAATCGGGTATTCCATGATATGTTGGATACGTCAGTCATTGTGTTTATTGATGATATATTGGTCTACTCCAAGGACAATGAAACTCATGTCAAGAATCTGAGAGCTGCTCTGCAACGATTAAGGAAAGAGAAGCTTTACGCCAAATTTACAAAGTGTGAGTTTTGGTTAAAGGAGGTCGCTTTCTTAGGCCATGTTGTATCCGTTGAAGGAAATAAAGTGGATCCTAGCAAGATTGAAGCCATTGTGAAGTGGGAAGCACCAAAGAGCGTTATAGAAATTAGAAGTTTCCTAGGTCTAGCTGGGTATTATCGACGATTCGTGGAAGACTATTCCAGAATTGTCGTACCTCTCACCAGTTTGACTAAGAAGGGCAAAAAGTTTATTTGGACTGATAAATGTGAGAAGAGTTTCCAAACATTGAAGTCTAGATTGATATCTGCTCCGATCTTGACTATTTCTATTTTAGCACAGCCATTTATCTTGTATACTGATGCGTCAGGCTTGGGTTTAGGATGTGTACTTATGCAAGGAGAACAAGTAATGGCGTATGCCTCTAGACAACTGAAGACACATGAGAAGAACTATCACACTCATGACTTGGAATTAGCAGCAGTAGTACATGCTGTCAAGATATGGAGACATTACTTATACGGAGAGAAATTTCAGATTAAATCAGATCATAAGAGTCTCACTTATCTTTTTAATCAGAAGGAGTTGAACATGAGACAAAGAAGATGGCTGGAATTATTGAAGGATTATGATTGTGATATCCAGTATCATCTAGGAAATGCTAATGTAGTTGCTGATGAGCTAAGCAGAAAAGCAATGATAAAATCTCAAGTAGAGGTTAACACAACTGCAGCAATGTGTACTACAGGAAAAATATTCAATCATGGTAATAAGCAGTTCGTAATAGATGCACCGGGTGAATCAACCAACCAAGGGTTTATTCACCGGTATTCAAATATGTTCACAACGTTGAAGATTGTACCTGATATAATTGATGAAGTGAAAACAACTATTAAATCAGATCCTTATCTGAGAACGGTACAAGAAGACATCGAAAAAGGTAGGACTATTCCTGAGTTCACCTTAGACGATGAAAAGGTGCTGAAGTACAAAGGAAGAGTATGTGTTCCTGAAATAGAAAATGTGGACATTAGACACTGACTAATGAAGGAAGCTTACACCACCGCCTATTCGGTAAATCCTGAAAGTACAAAGATGTATCATGATTTGAAGAAATTATATTGGTGGAGAGGAATGAAAGCGATGTAGCTAAATTCGTGTCTAAATGCCTAAATTGTCAGAGGGTGAAGGCTGAACGACAAAGACCTGCAAGACTGTTGCAACCGCTGCCAGAACCAGCATGGAAATGGGACTGCATCACTATGGACTTTGTCACCGGGTTACCATTGACTCCTCGAGTAGTTGATGCGGTCTGGGTGATTGTAGATCGTCTAAGTAAGATTGCTCGTTTTATAGCTATACGACCACAGTATACCCTGGAGAGGTTAGCCAAGTTATATGTGGATAACATTATCAGATTACATGGTGTACCTGAAATCATTGTGTCCGATAGAGACCTACGCTTTACTTCAAATTTTGAGAAGGATTGCAAAAGACTATGGGTACGACTTTGAAGTTCAGTACGGCATTCCATCCTCAGACAGACGGACAGTCGGAGCGTACCATTCAGATTTTAGAAGACATGCTTTGAGCCTGTGTAATTGATTTTAAAGGATCACGGGATGAGAAACTACCATTGATCGAGTTCACCTATAACAACAGCTATCAAGCGACTATACAGATGTCACCCTATGAAGCACTGTATGGAAGGAAGTGTCGAACTCCTCTATTTTAGAATGAAGTTGGAGAACGTAGCATCGTTGGACCAGAATTTGTCGAAGAGACATGTTTAGTAGTTGACATTATCAAGGAAAGAGTTAGAATGGCTCAGAATCTTCAGAAACAGTATGCAGATACTCGACGCCGAGACCTTGAATTTATCGTAGGTGATAAGGTATTCTTGAAAGTATCACCTGTGCGAGGTTTAAAACGATTCAGACAGAAAGGGAAGCTAAGCCCGAGATATGTCGGGCCATATGAGATTCTAGCTAAACGTGGAAAAATGGCTTATCATTTAGCACTACCACTATCTATGTCAAGTGTGCATGATGTATTTCATATCTCATTATTAAAGAAGTACGTCAGAGATCCAATGCACGTTTTGACAGCAGATCCATCAGATCTAACTGATGATTTGACATTCGAAGTAGCACCGATTGAAATCACTAGCCAAAAGGTTCAACAACTACGCAACTGTGACATCTACTATGTTAAGGTCACTGGAGAAGCCGAGATATAGAAGAGATCACATGGGAAGAAGAGAATGATATGCGGAAGCAATATCCTCACCTTTTCGACTCGGAAGGTATGTATAAATTTTGAGGATGAAATTTTTAATAAGAGGGGGGAGTTGTAAGACCGGTATCGAACTAACCAGTCTTACCACCTTGTACCAGGTCTACCTATCATGGTCGAGCCAAGTGGACCAAGTGCGTGAAGAAAATCACAAGACCCGGTATGAGTCTAACCCAAAAGCTGGGTAAATGTGAGGGTAGGGTCGCATGCCTAAGTAGTCAGGTATGAATCTAAGTCCCTTCATAAATTAAGAGCCTAGAATGGATTATGAAGATGTTAGGATTAAGAAACCCAAATCATCCATCAATGGATGAGTTCCAAAGGAATCCATGGAAGTAATCATCATAGGCAATGGAAAGTGTGTAAAAATCATAGTTATGAGTCATAGAACAATCTTAGAATGGACCTACGAGACCACAGGATCGATACATGCCCTCGGGAAGTCCCAGGGAGGGTGTGGTCGCACGTAGGGTCGATTGGTAACCGACCCCACGTCCGACCCTACACCCTAGGGTCGATTGGTAACCAACCCTAGGTGCTTGCCCCTACACGTGACCCTACGATTTCCAGCTAGTCTAAATTTGTTAGAATTAATTCTAATTAAAATCTATCGACTTGTTAGGCCTTTCTAGTGATTTAAGGGTGATTCATAAAGCTTGAACGAGGATTTACACTCAGTCAAAGGTGAGGGAACAAGACCTAAACTAATTGGCTAATAATAAACTGTTTTCGTTTATTAAGTCCAATACCATGAATGATTCTATGCTTGTATGATTGTAATGTGCATATCACATGTCATCCAATATTTCTATTATTACTGTTCATGCATATTTACTTTCCGTTTATTTATAATATGATGTTGATGATGATGCTAGGAATAGGCATGTGAATGTATGTGTGTGGTTAGTGTACTTGATGTGAGTGGAGCATCAAGGGGAGGACGTGACACTGTGGTTCATCCTGGTCACCAAAATCTAGCTCTATTTCTACTCAAGTCTTGTCCACTGACATCGTCGTATCGCCATTACTTTAGCAGAACTATTACGTCGTAAGGCATCAGGGGAGGTGGCCTCGGACCGTGTAGTCTCTGACTCTGTCGGGGGGCCTTAGCTCTATCTCTATGGGCGTATTGAGGGATGCTGGGGTGTGGCCTTGGATTCACTGTTTGACATTAGGATTGGTTAGTTACGAGCCCAGTTTGCAAGCCCTTGCCAGCAGGGGCTTACGTGTTGGTATGGGTAGAGCATCAGGGGAAGTGTGATGCGGTGCAGTCATAAGCACTTTAGCTCTATCTCTATTCCATGGTGGGGTGGATGTGGACGACAATGGTGTTTGATCCATTGGGTAGGCTTACACATCCTGTGTATAGAGGCGAGGCGACCATCGAACCTTTCTGTAGCACATTGCAAACTTATGAACCAGACCAAAGATATGAATTGAATGCATGCATATGTTTGTTGCATTGTTTTGTTTCCTCACTGAGCCATGATGTGTGTTCACCCTTTCGACCTATTTGAGATCTGGTTGAACCGTTGGTTTATTACGAGTTCATCACACCGATACGAATTATGCGAAATTGGGGTTTGACTGTAATTAGCTTTGGATCTTAGCGGTGTGCCCTCTCGGTTTATCTTTGGGAAAATCTAGGGTTAATATCCTTGTCTTGTAAAAGACCTTAAAAGTTCGGTGTTGAGTAAATACGGGCCCATTGGGCATTACTCCGTGGAGTAGCCATCATACTGCTTGTGTTGGTGAACCACGTATATCTGTGTGTTGTGGGTGTCTTTATTTTTCTTATATATTTTGGAGTGCGTGGAATGGCTTACAGGATAGGTGTGCAAATCTGGTAGACCTGGCCACTAAGTGGTAGCGAAGTAGATTTGCATGCGCTTATGTGTGTGTGAAAAGTTAGGTCTCCATCAGCTCTGGGCAGCAGTAAATAATTAAGAAGAATTTTCAGACACTGATTCACCCCCCCTCTCAATGTCATATCAAGTTCATCAGATGCAGCACAGTACGTGAATTAAAAGGCAAGGTTTGGAGTATGGAATATTTTATCGTACTTTTGAAGTCAATATGGTAATACGCATACTAAACAGTTGACTACGATACGACAATACGATATGCATTTAAGTTTTAACTTTCGCCTCCTACACTCACTTAAATCAGCCTATATATTTTAAGGGGGTGTTTGATAACACTCTAGAAGTTGGATTCTGACTTCTAGAGCATAAATGGAGTAGAAGCTTGTTCAGTAACTCGGTTCGGACTTCAAGAGAATCCATGAGTAAACCGACTCCAAATGGGATCCAGAATCCAATTTTTTGGAGCATCAAATATATGTTTTTCAACTTCAGAGTTGAAATTTGGAGAAGAAAGAACCACCCCACACCACTACTACCACCACCCACCACCCACCAGCACCACCACAACACCACCAGCCACCACCCAACACCGTCACCACTGACCACCACCACCACCTACCGGTGCCGCCAACACCACCGCACCACCACCACCCACCACCGCCACCATCCTCAACCACCACTACCCACCCACCACCATCCCCTACCACCACCACCACCACCACCCACCTTCACTACTTCCCACCACTACCCACCATTGCCACCACCACCACCCACCCACCACCACCCATCATCACCACCACTAGCCACCCACCACCGCCACCACCATCCACCACCACCCACTGCCACTACCTCCAACCATCACCCACTACCACCAACCATCACCCATTACCACCACCACCATCACCAACCATCACTACTCACCACTAGTGCTACCATATACCAGCCACCACCACTACTCTCGAGTCCATGACTAAATTAGGTTAACAAACATGTTTATATTCCTACATACTCCTAAATCCTTTTGAAACAAACAGAATTAGAAATTTGAATCAAAAGTAAGAATTTCAGAGTTAAAGTTTTATCAACCAACCCCTAAAGCCCCTTGCTATTCAATACTAAAAATGTCAGACCACATCAATTGAATTTCATTTTATGGTCAAAATCAAAGCCGCTTTCAACTTTTATTATCAATCCACGGTTGCAAAATCAAAATTCATCCAGTAGGAAAATAAGGCTAACACTGAACACGAGGCTAACTCAGGTTGACCCAACTAATTTAAGACCGGATTTCTTGTGAAAGAAGCTATAACATGCTAGCAGCAATAGCTTCTCATCTTGTTCTCTTTCTCCTTCCTCACCTCCAATCATGTTGTATTACTCTATTGTCTTTTTTCCTCTCTCTAAGTCATTCTATTTATTAATCCAAACAAATAATGATAAAAGCCAGCCTACTATTTGGGCTTGGCCTGGGCCACAAATTTAAGAGATCAAGATTTGCTGACCTTTAGCCAGCTTAGCCTATTGTTTGGGCTCAGCCAAGGCCCAAGGGAGATTGTGCTGACCTTTTACCCCTTTACCAAGCTTGATGATCGGCCAGAACCAAAGTGCAGATAATTAATTGGTATTTTCATTTATGCTTCGTTTGTTTTGAAGTAAAATTTTACTGTTAAATTTTATGTGTAAATTTTATATGTATAAAAAATCCAAAATTTGTTTCTAGTGGATAAAAGAAAGATGAAGTTTCGTTTCTATCCCCTCCCTCCAACAAAAAAAAAAACCCCGTAGGGGTCACTATATTTTATCTCTTGAAATTAAACATTGAATATTTTTTTACATATAAAATGTTAAATATAAAATTTTACATCAAAACAAACATAGTATTATGAGAAATGTCTAGGTAAACTAGGGCAGTCATCTAAAACTTTCACATGGAATTGGATTTCATACTAAAGTTTATTAAAAGATGACAATAAAATAGAGGAGATAAGTGCGGCATTCAATTCACTTACTCATTCTATGGGAATCTATAACCATCCATGGGGAGTGAGATCTACTAAATATGGATGATGATGGGGTTCATCAAAATGCAAAATAAAACTTCAAGTTCATTGTAACTATGGGAGGGTACATGGACATACATGGACGACTTTAAAAGATAGGATCCACGGACCTACATGGGATACTGTTTTATTGAATTTGATTCTATTACTTTTCACATGGTGTATATAATTATTGGCCAAAACCAACTATAGACAATGATATAATGGTGGAACATTTGGGTAAACTTATGATGTGAAAGAAACTTTCCCCATATGTTGATGTCTAATAGACTATAGGCAAAGAAAGGTTCCTATGCGTCTGTCATAAGATCATTTCCTACACTCCTTGTCGTGTGGACAACAATTGTGTCTATTTTGACCATTTGATAAAAAAAAAAGTCATGGATTGTATTAGCCAATTGTCAAAATGTTATCATATTCTAATTCGATTAAATTCCATCTCATGTATTGGCTTGCATCCTATTTCTGTTTTTGTTTCTCTATGTACTCTGACAATTAGTGTGCACTCTCTGTTAGCCAGGATTTTCAAATCATCATTTTGCCACATGGTAAACTAGGATACATTTATAACTTATTATGTAAATAGTAGACCTAGGGATTTACCTATTCACGAAAGTTGTCCCCATTTCATCTGACATGTGACAGTTGTTGACATTTAAAGTGGCGCGTAGAAAAGGTTCATGGGTTTGTAGGAATTGAACTACATAAAATATTTTAACAGAAAAAAAAAACTCCATAAAATAAAAGAAGGGTATGTCTGGTTGTCGCATCCTGAGTGTTTCCAATAAAGGAGATAATTTTGGTAATTAAGGGAGGGAGAGAGAGAGAGAGATGTGTTGGGCTTTCAAAGGGTTAGGATAACGGAGATTCATTTGGAAAGATTTTAAAAACACTATCTTATCTCTTCTTTCAAAACAATTTTTTTTTTTTTTGCTAGATTTCAAGACTAAATTTGAGTCCTACTTTTTGTGCATGTATTTCTCTAAATATGACTTATCTAACACCACAAAATCTTACATTTAAGATTCCAAACCAGAGCATTGTGGCAACATGGTTTCTAAAAATAAAATAAAATCATGGATCCTCATGTAAGATTTCAAAAATCGTCCCCAAAGTCTCTCCCTCGTTCTCTTTTCTCCTTGTTTATATCTATTAATATTTTAGTGGCTTTTCTTCATCTTTTCTCTCATAATGGTGGCTTTCTAAAACATCTCTCTATTTGAAATAGGGTGCTACAAGTCATTGAGTTCTAAGTTTTGAGATATTATCTAAAAAGAATAGGAAAGATTTTTAGGTCAAGTTGAATACTAGGTTCCACTATTACTTTAAAACAAGAATGGATTAATAAAGATAAGAGTTTCCAGATCAGAGAAATCATAGGATGCGGAGATGAGATGGAGGCATTTACAAGAATTCGTATACAAGATAGGTGGGGATTTGTGAACTTTTGAGGGTGGATGACTTCAGACTATGGAGTCGTCCCTTACCTGATAAGCAAACTAGAAAAAACTTTTGCCTAAAATAAAAACCTAAACATGGCCATTATAGGGAGCATACCATTGAAATCACCAAATGAAACTCAAATAAAAATCGAACCAAAGAGAACCTAAACTAGACAAGAAGATGTTGTGCCATGAAATTTAGTCTCACACTGGCTAATCCTTGGCTGTGGCATGTCCATAAAAGTGGCGATCATCCTTCACATGTATCGACATGTTTAAAAGTCATGCAGTTGTTTACCTACCTGCCAAAGTAGACAATATTATGTGGGCTCGCCATGGACTATTTGCACTTCACAAGCTCGCTCTTATCTACACCTCATTCAAATATTTAAAAAAAAAAACCATGTCATAGCTAGAGAAAGAGGAGGAAAGAGAATGAGAGAAAAAGAGATTTTAAGAAAAGATTAAGTAATTTAGGATTCATTTTTAACATCCCAAATCTAAAGGGTTGGTGAGATGTCAAGGGCTCAGGGTCTCTCTCTCTCTCTGTCCATTATGACAATAAGGATTTATGGCGATGGGAACTGGCGACGGTACTAAAAATTCCGTCGCCGAATATCATTTTTCCCGACGGTTTTTAAGTACCCGTCGTAGAAAATAATTTTATCCGAGAGCATGTAAAATTTCGTTGCCTAAAACATTTAAGCCTACGGGTTCTAAAATTCTGGTTGCAAAAATTAATTGACAAGATTTGAATTCTCGTCGCCAAAAAAACTTTTAGCCGACGAGAACTTAATTTCCGTCATAAAAAACATTTAAGCCAATAGGTCCTCAAATTCTCGTCACCAAAAAGCATTTTAACCGATTAGATCTAAATTTTCTTCGCAAAACAAGGTTTTAGCCGATGGGTCCTAAAATTCCCGTCGCCAAAAAGTATTTTAGCCGACGATATGTTAAGTTTTGTCGCCAAATAAGGTTTTAGCCGACGGGACTCGGTTAAAACCTTGTTTTTTGGAGACAAAATTTTAGACAAAATTTTACATGTAAATCATATTAGATTTTTTATTCTTACGCAATCGATCGCATCATATAGGCTATACTTTTTTTTTTTTTTACTATTAATTTTTTGGAAAATTTTTATATACACACCATTAAGGATTGGAAACCTCATCTACGTCCACTAGTTTGCAAAAACTTCATCTAGTTCCCAAGAACTTTGTTCCGTTAATCAACGAAGTCCACTCTGAAAGAATCCCGTTAATTGTTGACGTCAGCGGCGTTGAACATTTTAAGGGACGATAATACCCTTTTATGCTTGTTAGAAGACCAAAATACCCTTAATGGTATAGTTACCCTACCCCCAAATTTTCACCTCCATCATTTCTATTCACGACGGCGATGGTCTTCATGTTCATCGAACCCTCTATTTGGATGTGGATGCAGGGTCAACGATCAATCAAGGGATTGCATACTTCCTCATGTTCTTAGCCCTGGCTCTCACTTACATCATTCACTAATTTTTATCATTTTTATCTTTTTGACTTCCAATTTGATAGAAATTGGGTTCTTCGGTGTTATACTGAGGTGTATTCTCATCCTCCTCTTGATCTTTTTCCGATCTGTTAGGGTTTTCTTTTTTTTATTTTTGTTTTCGTTGATCAGTTTTCTTTTTCAGAAATGGCATCTGCAGATGTTAAGTTTCGCTGCTTCGTTGGTGGTCTAGCTTGGGTTATTGATGATCAAGCCCTCGAGAGGGCTTTTAGTCAATATGGCAAAATTATTAAATCGAAGATAATCAATGATCGTGAGACTGTTAGGTCCCTAGGGTTTGGCTTTGTGACTTTCCGTGATGAGCAGTCGAAGAGGGATGCCATTGAACTGATGAACGGCCAGGATCTTGATGGTATAAATATTACCGTCAATAAGGTGCAGACCAGAGGAGGTGGTGGTGGCGGAGGCGGTGGTTACTGCAACGGAGATGGTGGTAGTTATGGTGGCGGCGGCGGTGGATATGGTCACCGTGAAGGTAATAGTTATGGTGATTCCTGTTCCAGGTTATTGTTCTTTGTGTGATACTCCTTTTTGGCCGTTGGTTCGGTATCAATAGTTAGGTTTTATCCTTCTCTGAGTTTTTGTAGTCTTGTTACAGTTTTACATCCCTTATAGTGAGTTTTAAATGGTTTGCAGCGAATTGAATAGTATTCTACATTAAATTTGATGAGAGAGATTATCTGTGGACCCCATTGGTGATGTGGCACAGTTTCTCTGATGATGTGGCTGAGTTTCTGATGATGAGGCAGTTGCGGCATCTTGAAGCTTAAATGAAGAGAGTAAATGAAGAGAGAGAGACTATAGAGAGAGAATAAGGAGAGAGAAAGAGGAGAGAGAAATAATGGGTGGGACCCATTGGTGGCCAGCTTGGCCGAGGACCTATCGTGGCACCACGTGGCCAGCCACATGGCCAGCCGATGGCATAGCCAGCAGGCCAGCTGTGCAGCAGCACAACAGGTGCCGGCGATGACATGCACCAAGGGCAGCAGCCATGGCACACCATGGCATGCTCACAAGCAGCAGCAGCCCACAGGCCATGCCGCATGCTAGTAGCCGAAGCCACCAGCAGCAGCTAGCCCGCAGGCCAACTGTCGCATGGCTTCTAGCCGCTTCCCAGCATGCCCATCAGTTGTTTGGGAAAATTCCTTGAGAGAGAATCGGCCAATTCTAGAAAGAAGTTCTCTCGGCCAGATTTTCTCTGTAGAGGGTTTGGTTTGATACATTTTCGGTTACAAAGGCCTTTTTAAAGGTTCTGAGGGGTATTTTTGGCAAGTAACAAAGGAGAAGATCTGAAACCGGCTGCTAAAAAGGAGCCACGCATGACATATTCTAAATCGGCCGCCCAGAAAAATACGGGCTAATGTGTGGCGCAGACATTGCGCCTTGATCCTCTCACGCGCTCACTGGTTGGCTGGAGGTAAGATAATATAATGGATCATGTTTTATGAAGACTGTGCCTCGATCTGGTGTCGCGCGTGTTTGGTGCGGCAGTGGCTCTGATCCGAATCTAACGGATATCGTCGAGTTCGTTTTCGTTGATGTGATACATCCAGATCCTATGGCGCATATTCAATCCGCCATTTTATAGGCTGATCTAACAGCAACTGATGTTGATTTCTTCTGTAGTGAATCAGTTCTCGACAACGCATAAGTGGCGGTGCTCCAATGTGACGTGGGTGTACGGTAAGCCTCCGAAAGATTCCATTTGGTTTAATCTCATTGGCCGAACTTCAAACCGACCTAACTTCCTCATCCGAGCTCCAAATCGGTCCATTCAAGTTGCAGTTTCCTTATTTTCGAGTCCTCTACCTATTGGGAGCAGTTGGGAGTCAAAAAAACGAAGGGAAAAAAAATTAAAAAGAACTTTTTGAAGGCAGAGAGAAAGTTTTTCTAAGGTTTCGTGCCCTGTAGGAGTGATCAATCACCAACTACCTCTTCTTTGTGCATCAATGGAGTGCTAAATCCCTACGAGAGGTCATTAGAGCATTTATGTTTACATTCATGGTGATTATAGGTTGTGTGGAAGAGACTGAAAGCGTGTGAATGAAGTATGCTCTGTGAATCTATCTCTATCATCATTGAAGGCTATTGGAGAGTACTTAAGAGCAGTGTGAAGCTTTAGAAAGATTGTTGGCCATTCGAAAGAATTGTTTGTGAGATTTTTAAATTTTCTATCTATTTATGCTTTCAATATATTGTATGCTAGCGTAGGTGAAGATTATTGAATACCTAGCTAGTGGGGAAAAATTGTAAGGCATCATTATAAGCTTAAAAATTGTTATTTGCTTTCCGTGGGTACGGATTAAGTGTGGTGTGTTCAGTGGGTGCTGGACACTGGCTCTTAAGCCTGAATCTTAGCATTGGTGTGCCCTCTCAGTTTTATGCTGGGAAAATATAGGGTTAATATCCTTGTCTTGTTAGAGACTAAAAGTTGAGTGTTGAGTAAATACGGAGCCCGTTGGGCATTACTTCGTGGACTAGCCATCACATACTGTATTGGTGAACCATATAATATCTCTGTGTTCATTGTTTTATCTTTCTGGTATATTTGGGAGTGCTCGAATGGCTTGTAGGGTGGGTGTGCAAATCTGGTAGACCTGGTCACTGAGTGATAACGAGGTAGATTTGCATGTGCTTATGTGTGTGTGAAAAGTTAGGTCTCCATCAGCTCTGGTTAACAGTGAAATAATTAGGGAGAATTTTCAGACACTAATTCACCCTCCCTCTCAATGTCATATATGTTCATCACAAGTAAATGCCTAAGTTTCCTTTGGGTCCCAATTCCAATAGGCCCCCCATGCCTCATTAGCCCAGACTGCTCCCGAAAGAATACCTATGGTTGAAAAGATAAACCCTAGACTAATGACACAATAATTCCAATAATCCAATTGTTGCATCAATTGATACTTGTGAAAATTTCTAAAGGAAAGAAAAAAAAGGTATTTCGTAAAACATTATTTCTTTCATTCATGCATTGCTCACCAAAGCCAAAGGAAGATGACCCAATTAATAAATCATTGATTTTACCAAAAATCTCTATGTTTTTTCGAAATGTAATGACTAGAAGAGCTAATGATAATAATGATCCGCATAAAAGAGCTGCATAGCTCCGTACCATCATACTTACGTGCATCATTAACATCTGACGTGACATAGATAATGAATAAATAGGAGTTACTATCATTCCAATTTCCATTACAAAAGTTATCTTTTGCCATTAAAAAATACTTCGGGCTAGTAAGTATTCCAAAAAATACTATCGATTTTGCAACAAAACCAGTCATTACTGGCAATGCAAGAGAAGCCATCGAGAAGCTACTGAACATCATGAAAATTTTGGGCATTGAAATAGTTATTCCTCCCATTTCATCGAAATAAACAAGACGTATTCTATCGTAACTTATTCCTCGCCAAGAAATAGATTATTTGCATTGTACCTACTATCATTAACCCGGGGAGAAAATATAGAATGAGCATGGGGTAATAATTCCATATTGATCCGAATCAATCCATACGCTTCCATTTTTAATAAAATTCCGGCTAGAAGCATACATGTACTGTAATGTGCTTCTCTGTGGGTATCCCGTAACCATATATGTAGGGGTATAATCGGTGATTTGATAGCATAAGCAATAAGAAATCCCAAATAGAATAAAATTTCCAATGCCACAGGATATGATTGGTTAGTTGATGTTTCAAAATTTAATGTTGGTTCATTGGAACCATATAAACCCATACCCGGAACTCCTATTAACAGAAAAATAGAACCGCCAGCAGTGTATAAAATAAACTTTGTAGCCGAATACAGACGTTTCTTCCCCCCAAATGAAATTCCCAAATTTTCATAGGGTCCTCTTGATTCCTTCAAACATTAATTTGTACTAAATAACGAGCTAATGAATCTCCTTATTTTTGCCATTGATCTTCCAATCAAATTCATCGTAACACTCATAATGATCAACCTTATGAAGATCCCATTGTATTCCAGAAGCTCGTAGCATTGGTCCTAATAAACCCCAATTTATTACTTCTTCTCCACCAATAATTCCCCCCCTTCCCCATATTTCCCAAAAAAAGAAAATAATAAACAACTCCCAATCCTAAGAAAAAAAAAAACTCTCCGTAAATACCATGAAATAAAGTTGAAAGAGTATGGAATAAGGTTTAGCCAATGCGATCTTAATTTTTGTCGCCAAACAAGGTTTTAACCGACGGGATCTTAATTGAGGTCGCAAAAAAGCATTATTATGCCTACAAGATATAAAATTCCGTCTCCAAAAAAACTTTTACCGACGGGATCTAAAATCCCATCGCCTAAAACCTTTTTTGTCGATGGGATTTATTTTCATTGTAATTTGGGTGGTTCCTTTAAGTTTTCCTTTTCCTGAAAAAAAAAGATTTTTGGGTAAACTCTCAAAAACAACTTGGGCGGTTCTTTTAACTTCTCATTTTCCCAGAATTTTTTTTTGGGTAAACTCTCAAAAACTACTTTTCACCTACTCACTTCTTCTAAAAAGCTTTCTAAGAAAGATACCTGCAGATCTCCCATACTTTTCACCTATTCACATCATCTCTCCCATATTCACCTGTTCTTGCTCAGACTCTCTCCGACATCTCTTTCACTGCTCCCTTACTCTCTCGTCGCTCTGCCTCTCTTTGGAGTCTCTCTCACTGCTCCCCCGTCACTCTGTCTCTCTCCGGTATCTCTTCCCTTGTGTAAGTCATCTTGTTTGGATTTAATTTAGTTTGAGTTGTCTCTGTATTACTTTCAGAAGTTAAAAACCAGGTCTTTGCCTCATTCTGAAATGGAGTTTTTGGTTGTTTTTACTACTGGGAGAGAATCCCTTTTACATAGTTTGTTTGTTTCCCTAGTTGACTTGGCCTGTTATAAACCTCATCCTTCTTATGGGCCAACAAGTTTCAGATCCCATCAAAATGCATATCTTATAGAGTTCCTTTGGTTTTGTAATAATGTTTCTAATGTTGACTTGAGAGAGCATGATTCAGTAATTTACAGTATTTTTATTTCGTATGGTATATTGATGGGAATTTCTCCCCCAATACAATGAATGCATTCGATATAATATTTCCTGTACAATGACTTCAAATATAATGTCTGTATGTTCACACCCACACACACTATCTAATTTGCACATTGATATTATGATATGATAATAATGTTAGCCATCAAAGAAGGATTTTGGGAAAATTAATTAAATTAAATCCCCATATTAGAAAACAAAACAAGAAGAAAAATATTTAAACACTAAAACTCCATATACATTACCCATCAATCCTTCGAGTCCTACGAAAAAAGAAACCCAACATTCTTATATCTATCTGTTAGTCTTCATGGTGACTGCTGACTTTGTAATCCCAAATTGTTGTGTTCCTTGGAAGGACCAGAAGGTGGGATTGGCATAGATTTTGGCAAGAATCCGAAGAAGTAGCCTGAAATTTGAGACCTGGGTTTCCCATGCTAGATCCTTCATTTGTAATTTGGACTTATCCCCATGTGTTCCCTTATCTTGTTTCCCATTAATGTCTTTCAATTCCTATGATTCCCTTGGTGGTTTTTCAGTCTTCCATATGATTTTGGTTCATATATCCCTCATCCGACTTATGAATTATTTTTTCAGTGTTTAATAGCTAGTATTGTGTTTACTTGCAATTCTGGAGTGGGCCAGCTAGTTCATGGAAGTATCTATTGGTTAATGACTGGATGATGAAATAAATCAGACGGACTCCCAATGATCTTTTTATATGATTAACACATCTAAATACTTGTGACATAATGCAATTTTCTTCCTTCCATTTGCCCTAGAATTTTCTCAATTTCTCAATTTTATCACTATCCATTTAAGTTTACTAGACTTTGTTGTTCATCCTAATTAGTTAACTAGACTTTACTAGACTTTGTTATTCATCCACTAGAATTTTTTTAAAGCCCCATACTAACAAGGTCATACTTGTGTTGCATTCCTTTATCTTTGCTTATTCAAATTTCCCTTAAATCTTCTTTGTTTAGTTGAGGCTTTGAAAATCACTTTCTTCTTAATTATTACTATTTATGACTAATGAGGATGAAGATGATGTGTGATTGATAGTTAATTATAGAAAAATAGAAGCTTATTATGTTTGTACTCTTTTATGCATGCGTCCCTTTAAGACAAGGATTTGGTTCTTCATTAATCACCAATCTTAAACTTCTCTCTCTCTCTCTCTCTCTCTCTCTCTCTCTCTCTCTTCTCTCTCTCTCTCTCTCTCTCTCTCTTAATGCCATTTTGGCCCCCACCTTGAATTCATGGGTCTTAGGATTTCTTTAAAGTGCTTTACAATTCACTTGGTTGTGGAAGAACATGTATCTTTTCCATAGAAAAACCATTATAAAAGCTTATTTGCTTTCTTAAAAAGCTTAGGTTGGCAGATAGATGATGACTTTGGCAAGTTCTAATAATATTAAAAAATCAGAAGCATATGCAAAGAGTGATGTGATGAAAAACTGAATAAGACAATGAGTTTAGAGGATAGAAGCAAAGTGAGTTTAATATGTTGGCTTTAATTTCCAATTTTCCCTCAACAACCAGTTTCTAAGCACTTTTCTGACTAAACTTGGGTTGCCTTTATGGGCCTATACCCATGGAATTATGGACTGAGATTAGGCCCATTCTTACATTAAAAAACCAGGTCTTTGCCTCATTCTGAAATAGACTAACCTTAACAGATTTGCATAGGGTTTTGGAAGAAGTATTTTTTTTTGGATTGTTGTAGTTGTTTCTTCCTATGGTTGTGAGAGCTGGACTTTGTTCCTATGTTGGTTTTTTTATCCTATCCTATTAATAATTGAAAACAGGTTTGTCCAAGACTTTCACAGAATGAGTAGAGGAGAGCATGAGACTATAGGCATGAGTAGTACAGGTAAGTCAATTGTAGTATTACTTTTCAAAAGGTAACTCATTTTTACTGTTTCCATTTAAGATTATGACTAATTTTTCTTTTTGTATTAATTTAGGCAAAAGGAAGAGAGGTCAAAAGGGAATAACCTTGGCCAAGTCCACTTCCCTGCTGAAAGAGGAAGAACAAATCCATGTAGATGTAAATTCTTATCACCAACCATGTGTAAGGAAAACATCCTCGAGCTTGAGTGCATGGATTGGTTGCACTGCAAGGAAGGTGAACCGTCTTCCCTTATGCCACAAGAGTTGGAAAAACTCAGTCTCAATGGCCATATTAATTGTTTGCCAAAGATGTTAAGCTCTCTAATTAATTAGTTCTGAAAGGTTCCTCAGTCCATTACTTTTATGAATTAGTGTACAGTGTGTACTATGTTTGATGCACAAAGAGAACCTGCATGACCAACAAAACAACGTGGATTGTAGGTCTTGGAGCTTTGTGAGTAATGTATATTATGAATGCTACTCTATGAGTTTAATGTTACTCCTTGTTTTTTTTTTTTTTGTTTTTTTCTTGAACCTTGTTCATTGCTAAATGTGTTTTCTTCATTGTGTTATTCATTTCAAAGTAAATCTATTATTCTTAGTTGATTGATATTCGTCAAAGAAAATGATTTGTCTATTATCTTATTCTAGTTATATTATTTGGTCTATCCAGGGGCGTTTTGAGATGTTCTCTTTATCTGGGTCCTTTGCAATCAGCCTCATTGTCAACAGGATAGCCTGAGACTATTCAATTGGTGGACTATGAGGATTTGGAACTCTTTTTTTTTTTTTTTTTTTTTTTTTTGAGAACAAATCACATGCATGATGAGGATTTTGTAATTATAATGTAATTGGATTTGGAATTTAGAATTATATTGCTATCATGTTTTTACATGATGTAATTATCTCATAGGTTTGACAGGTGTAATGGGCAATAGGTATATTTATAAAAAAAAAAATCTACATTTTTCCTGATGATAACATATTTCCGTCGGTAATATAATTATATTACATATATAATATACATTTTTCTTGATCGAACTTTTATTTCTGTTGATAAAACTGATTTTACACGACGGGATTATAATTCTGTCGATAAAAATACTGATTTTAAATGGTGGGAATTATATTTCTATCGATAAAAATATAGATTTTACATGACGAGAATTATATTTCTGTCGATAAAAATAATTTTTTTTCTACGAAAATATAGTTGTTGTCGAGAATAAAATCTATTTTTTGCAACGGAAATTATTTACCGTTGGAAAAAATGCAATCACCGACCCACCCCTATTCCTAGTCATGATTTTAGACCACGGCTTCTACGGCGACACACTGGCTACGCAAACTCTTGCGTTGGCGAAAATATTGGCGACAGGAATTTAATATTTGGCGACGGAAACTTACTGTCGCAATAAATGCATTTTGTTGTTTTGATCTCTCCCTCATATATACCTCATGGTCACCATATAGTATCCAGGCAAGGAAGATAAAACTAAGGAAAGGCGCGAATGATGGTAGTTTCTAGTATCCATTGTTTGGCCTTGGCAGCATTAGTGATCATCAAAATTATGATTTCCGGGGACCATGTCTTTGCACAGGATAACTGCGATATTGCTAGTCCTGGTCAAGAACAATATTGCTTGGATTATACTTCTAAATACACCCCAAAGAATCAGAAACCATCAAAGGCATGTTGCAACGTTATGAAGAAAACAGATATTCCATGTGTTTGCCAGAACATCCCTCAGCTTATAGAGCAGTTTCTTAGCATGGAGGCAGTGATTAATGTTGCTAGGTTCTGTCAGGTGCCGGTTCTGCCCTCTGGGAACAAATGTGGAAGTAAGATTAATCCTTCTCTTTTCCTTTTCCTGTTTTGCACTGTTTGTAGTTAATCCTAGGTTGCTACATGAAGTGATTGTTTGGACTTTCAATTTTAGTTCGTCTCTACATTTGTGTACTCTTTATGGAATCTCATCACCGTTGATGTAGTATAGGACCATTGAATATAGACTTAATGGAACCATAAAGGACACACGTACATGCATGTGAAATACTTTCGTCTAATAGGCTATTGAGACAGCCTGACCAAATCTAGTGCATTCCAATGTTATCTTTGTTTTCTATTAGGCTTAGGTTGTTTCTATGCTACTGTTTAATATTTTAATATGAAATGCAAATAAATTAAAAAGATTCAAAATTTAAGAGGAAGATATTCATATAAATATCATTTGAATAAAATTTTTTACAACCAAACAAATAGGGCCTTAATTATTTATTAATTTTATCAAAGGTTGCATCATCCAACCGCCACTGGCGGCATGAAACTGAGTCTGGGGAGGCAGAGGTGGAATAAAGCCACATGAGCGGAGTCTTTAAATGTTTATGAAACTAATATTTTAAGACAATCATTTTAAGAAGCTTTGATCCATGCATGAATAAGCAATAACCTATAAGCTTGCAATCAAAGAAATGAGATCACTTCAGTCAGACTCAACTGATCACTCTCTTTATCTGTAAGACTCAACCATTTTATTGTCTTTTGTGTTCTTTGCTTTTTCCAACGATTTTCATCAGAGAGGCTGAGAGGGTGTCATCTGGCCATTAACGTCTTTTACGCTACTAGACAATAAGTTTGGTCTATCAATAACATAAAGTATGTAGGATTCACATCTTTTTTTTCCCACTGATTTGGGAGGACGGAGGCATCCCGTTGGATGACCGACACGTGGGGTTCGAGTGAATCTGAATCTTTCATTCGAGCTGACACCCCCTGTTGGTTCGGTATCGACTCGAATGGAGGGCTCGGATTCACTCGAACCCTAGATATCGGCCATCATCCAGGCCGCTGCCCCTCCTCCCGAATCACAAGGAAGAGAGGATTTGAACGCAAATTAAGGAGTGGTTGTGGATTTTGATCCAACAGAAGAATAGAGGCTAAGAGCCCATGAAATAGCACAATTTAATCACTTCTTTTGGTATCAAAATAAGGTGAGTTCGGCTGATGGATGGGTTTTATGGATCCCTATTGGATGGCCCCACACGAAAACCCTTAAAATAGGGTCTGAAAAAACAAAATAAATTTCTAAAAATTTATTCATCTGTCAGGTCATTTTTTCAGTCTAGGTCTATTGAGACCATTTGTGAGTGTGTTCCCTTCTCTACTTCTCTTTGACATTTTTATTTGGCATTTCTAATGGTGATTAGACTAGATCTTTAAAATCTGGATAAATGTCTGATTAAATATGGCCGTGCTTGGGATAAAAATCCTCTCATGTTGTCTAGTTGTTCAATAGTCAATCCAACAGGTTGGGATACATCAGCATGCATTTTGAATTCCCCAAACCATCCAATGGACAGCTGGCATAACTAGATGACAAAAGACAATTCAGGTCCTTAAGGCCGAGGCTAACTCAGACTAGTCCAATGTAATTCTAGTTTAAGCCCGGAGTTCTAACGAAAAAGTAAAAAACATCTGCTCTCTCTCTCTCTAACGAAAAAGTAGAGAATCATGGGTTCTCTTACCTTATAGTACACGATAATACAAACTGTAACAAAGAGTCAACCATATAGCTTGTATTCGTTACTGGCACATACGATCAAGCCCCCTCAATATAAAGCCAAAAGCCTAAAAGAAACATGTCAATGTCAATCAGAAACATTATTAATAGCTTCTCTGATATAACTTATTAATTTTTATGTTACTAGATCCCTTGTAAAGGAAGCTAACATGCGAATTAACAGCAGTAGTTTGATGAGAAAAGTTTGTTAATATAAAGCAATAAAATAGAGGAGATAAGAATTTTTTTTGATAGGTATATAGATGATCTAATCTCTTACCTACATGTTAAATTACTGTAGGAATTCACTAAAGTGGAAAATAAAACTTTTAAAATTAAAATAGGGGCAATGTGTTGATGAATGGACAGCTTTGAAAATTTAAGACTATTTCGCCACATTGTAAATTAAGATACCATTATATCTTTGATATGTGAGTAGGAGAACTAAGGATCTACCTATTTGTAAAATTTGGCCCATTTTCAACTGACATGTGCGATAGTTGTTGCAATTTAAAGGGGGCATGTACAAAAGATTACTACGATGGGTCTATAAATACCGAGCTCCCTAAATTATAAGGTATTCATATAAAACACATAAACATTACATTTTTATAGAGTGCTAATGAGAAACAGAGAGTCAAAATACAAAACCGAAACTGAAACTGCTCGAAATAAATCGGATCAAATTTTATTGGGCCATAACTGGGTTGTTTTTTTAGAGACCGATACAAAATAAAACCGGACTAGACAAATCGATAAGTTTGAACCAAACTGAACTGAAAGTCCGTAATTAAACCAATCCGATAATGGATTAATAGCCATTGAACCAGTCTTTTACAATATATGAATATGGGAAACCAAACAGTTTTTTTAATAATTTGGATTTAGGCTTTACTGGTATAAGATTAAAACTGATTCGGCCTAGATTGAAACTGAACCAAACTGGCTAATTGACACTCCAAGGCCAAAAGAGAGTTTTTGTGATTTTTTTTTCAAGAAAGTATGGATGGACCCTGAGGATTAAAAGAAGAAAGGTCAAGGAGAAATTTTTGTTACGATTCTAAAGAGATAAGATTATGGAGATCATTTTGAGAGCTAAAAGAAAAGGCTGAACAATGAGAGATTTATTGGGATTTTGAAAGACAGAAGAGATTTATTTGGAAAGTTTCTTTTTTTTTTTATTTTTTATATTGGGCTGGAGTGAATACATTAACAAACAAATACCATCTACATGCTCTGATTTATTTATCATTTTTTTTAAAGATTGACAATAGATATTCAGCTATTATCCAATAAGTAATCGTTCCCACTTATTGTCACCAAAGACATGAATTAGTAAATTGTAATTTTTTTTTATTGTTCTTACCAAAGAGGTGCTTAATTTTTTTTTTTTTTTTTTGGGTAAAAATAGTTTTTGTGCTTATCTCCGATTATATAATTTGTTTAACACCACAAAATCTTCATTTAATGGATCCAATATCACTGTCCATATCCAGTACACCTCACACTCCAGAGGAAGGCCCCCATTCTCAGTCTATATTTATATGTACCTGCTTATGATGGTTAGCGTATAGTACTGTTCAGCAATAGAAGATGGCAGTATCTAGCGTCCGTTGTTTGGCCTTGACAGCGTTTGTGATTGCTGGAATTTTGATTTTCGGGTACCATGGCTCTGCATAGAACTGCCAGCTGATTTATTTTACAGGTCTAGCAAACAACTGCTTGCAGTTTGTTACCATTATTGGACCAAAGATACCACCATCGGGACACTGTTGCCACATTGTGAAGAAGGTAGATATTCCACGTTTCTGCACGAACATCCCTAAGGGTTTGTAGCAGCTTATTAGTCTGGAGAAGGTGGTTTACGTTGCCGAGACGTGGGACATGTTGGATCTTCATGGCCAGAAATGTGGAAGTAAGAATCCATCTTTTTGAGTTGGGATCACTTCCATGTACATCTTCATGGAATCTCATCATCATCCATGTGCTATAGGACCCACATCTAGATTGTGGGACTCACTGAATATAGAGGAGATGAGATCTCCCAATGAAAATATAAATACATTCAGATGAACTATTCTCATTTTAAACTCCTCTAGTGAAACCTGCATGAAATGATTGCTTCTCATATAACAAGAGTTTAGTTCAAATATGTACTCTCCACGACCTCATCACTGACTATAAGGTTTGGATGAAATCGGCAGAAGTTAGACATAGATTCAGGTGAACTATGCCCAATAATATTTGGTTTGGCAACCATTTTAATTTCTAATCCGGTTCAAATTTGATTCTCTCAATCCAACCTGTTTAGATGCAGTCTGCGGTTGGGATGGTCTGGCCTTAATCCTGTCCATTTTCTCATCAAGTGTTTGTTGATTTTGTCACAGATTACACCATCCCATACGCCGCATGAAACTAAGCTGGAGAAGGTTACACCGTGCCATGATCCCATCTCCTTCCTTCTTAGTTTGCATTAAAACCACTTGTAATAATGTGAAACAAATGAAGAATAGAAACAAGAACTTATCTTATTGAAGTGCTCTAATCCTCGAACGTGAAATGATAGTAAGGCTGAATATATTTCTTTAATATCGCAATCGTCTCCTATGGTGCAAAATCGGATTTTTTTTTTGTAAATTAAGATATAAATATTGTTATATCTTAATATGTAAATAGAGGATTTAGGGATTTACCTGTTCATAAATTTTGATCCCACTTTCAATTGACATGTGTGACAGTTGTTGCCAGTTAAAAGAGGGTGTGTACTACCATGGGTCTACAGGAGCCGAGCTCCCTAAATTATAAGGTATCCGTATAAAACATAAACATTACATTTTTATATAATAAGAGAGAGAGTCAAAATTGAAAACTGAAACTACTTGAAATAAGTTGGATCAAAATTTTATTGGGACCATAATTGAGTTGTGTTTTTAGAGACTGATAAAAAAAATAGGGTTAATTACATAGACACCTTCTCTACTGTAGTGAAAATATATAGAACTACTCTGTTTTTACAAAAGCTACACAGAATACCCTTCTAACAATCCTATCATATAATTTCACCCACACCGTTACTTTTAACTTAACAGCAGAAGTCAAATTTTTTTTTTAGACAAAAATACCCTTACTAAGTGTCTTTTCGACAAAATTTTTCTTAAAAGGGTTTATTCTTTTTAGATGCTAAAAAGACTTTTTTTTACCTTCAAAACTTTTCAATTTCATTTTTATATTTTTTTTTGTGATTTTTTTTATTTTCTTTTTCATTTTCAAAAATGCACTTAGTAAGGGTATTTTTGTCTTAAAAAAATTTGTCCCTCTGTCGTTAAGTTAAAAGTAACGGTGTGGGTGAGATTGTAAGATAGGAGTGTTAGAGGGGTATCCTGTGTAGCTTTTGTAAAAACAGGGTAGTTCTATATAGTTTCACTACACTAGATGGGGTGTCTGTGTAATTAATCCAAAAAAATAAAACAAGACTAGACTGACCAATAAGTCTGAACCAAACAGAACTGGTAGTTCGAAACTGAACCAGCCAATAAAGAACTGAAAGCCACTAAACCAGCCTTTTCCAATATATAAATATCGAAAACCAAACGTTTCTTAATAGTTTGGATTTAAGCTTGCTAGTACAAGATTGAAACCAATTGGGCCCAAATTCAAACAAGACCAAATCAGCTGATTGACACTCTAGAGAGAGAAAAAAATAAAATAAGAAGCCAAATCTGTTGTGATCTTTTTTCCGCAAAAAAGTATGGCTGGACTCTGTCAACTAAAGAACAAGGATCAAGAAAGAGAAATTTTTAGGAGATTTATTTGGAAAGAGTTTTGTTTTTTTTTTTTTTTTTTAATTTGGAAAGAGATATAATCTAATAACAACACTTATGGAACTGAAGCCATTGAACACACTAAATCGATACCATCTACATGCTCTTATTTATTTACCATTTTTTTTAAAGATTGACAATAGATATAGAACTATTTTCCCAATTTTTTATTTTATTTTATTTTATTTTATTTTGTTAAGAAGTGTTAGAGATAAGGCAAAAACATTTGAATTTGAATATTTAAACGATGGAGGCAAAACATTTGAATTTAAACATTCAAACGATAGATAAGGTTCAATTGAATGCTATTGTTAGAGATAAGATAAAACGTTTGAATTTTAATATTCAAACAATGGACAAGATTCAATTGAATGCTGTTTGAATTTGAACATTCAAGTGATGGAGGCAAAACATTTGAATTTGAACATTCGAATAATGAATAAGGTTAAATTGAATGTTGTCGTTAGAGATAAGACAAAATGTTTCAATTTGAATATTCAAACATTGGATGAGATTCAATTGAATATCGTAATGTAAATCAAATCCCTTCAAAATAGTCATTGTTAATAGAATCACATGTAACAGTTTATACATATATTATAAATATAAAAATTGTACAAAGTTTCAAGGTACAAAAGTTAACAAACCAAAAACACTATATCTGATTTCTTACAAGAAGTAATTCAAGCAACTTGTTATCACCAAATAGGTGAACTAAAAAATTGTAACCTTATTTTTTTTGGTAAATATAAATTGAAAATTTTTATCCAAAATTATTCAAGACAAAGGTTAAAAAAGATTTCAATTCAATTTGAGAGTGGCTTATCGCTATATCATTGTCAACGCTACCATTGTTATTATACATTTTTTAAGTAACATGTGAAATGACTGGATTTACACTCATTAAAAAAGGTAAAATTTCATACACCCTCTATACTTTCTTTTTATATCACCCAACCCCCAACTTTGCCAATAATATCATCGGCCCTACACTATTAACTTGACTAACGGAAAATAAAAAATGACCAAATTGTCCTCCTATGATGAATAGTCGCCTTCAACCCTTCTGCAACTTCTTTCAGTCGATTGAAGCGGTAACACCTTCCTTTGGGTCCTCCATCTCTCTCGTCAAAATCTCTGTTGGCACAATCTTTGCAAGCAAATGACATAGCTATCTCTAACCACTGAGCTTCCAAGTGCAACAACGACTTGAAGAACCGGCATAGGCATCACCGTCACCGGACAAGAGTGTTTCCTTTTTTGCAAGGTTAGAATAGGGTTTTCAATTATCTATTGTAATACTCTATTAGGATCCGTGGAACTCGTGGAATTTTTTCAAGCCACAAGAAAACAAATCTCACCTCCACGGTGACAAAACTAAAGTTTTATTAACCAAAAAAAAAAAAATAACCGACCGATTATAGTTGTAGAGAGAAAGAGACTAGGGAGAGAGAACCAGACAACACAGATAGAAGGAGATAAGAGAGACGAACAAATTTGACTCAGTTGGAGAGGTCAATTGAAGCGGTAACCCCTTTGTTCCCTTCTGTCTAGATAGTCGGATTAAGATGCCCTAGGTAAGCCTATGGTTCCTTGAAGAAAGTGTTTGATTCTCTACAGTTGATACAAGATATTATGGTCTACATAAAACCATCCTCTTCTCTTCCCCTGGTGGTGTACCTCAACTGCCTCGAAGACTGCAGCCTCGATTAAGAATTCCTGGTGGCCATCTTCATTGTCGAGCACGTGGGCCTCAACCCCCTCGATGGGGGTATCTTCATTGTCAAGCACGTGGGCCTCAACCGCCTCGTCGATGGCCTGATCGAGTTTGCAGCTGCTATCATTTTCCAATCGCTCTCTTTCCTACCAAGCACCGCCCATCGTAGCCTCCAGCCATGGCAAGTCATCCTCTGCTTCGGCTCTTCAAATTGCTAATAAGAAGTTGACACATTGAGTACATCTCCACCTTGAAATGTCATTTCCTGAACTTTATGATTACTTAATACCATAACTTGGATGTTGGGGATTATAAAATGGATTGTAGAGTTGAAGACAATACTAAAGTTGAACCGTCTTCTGTTGAAAGCAATGAAGCTAGTGCAAGCAACGAAGATGAACATGAATCCAAATACAAAAATCTTAGTTCTAGTATGAGAACGCAAAATAAATTCTTTAGGTCGGAAATCAAGCTTCCCCACCAAAGAGATCATTAATCGTATACGCCATGGCAAAATTGTTATATATTTTTTTTGTGTAATTTTGGGTTTTGAAAAAGGATAAAACAGTAAGTTATTATTGTTAAAAGGGTAATTTTGCCATTATAGTATTTTTAATCTCACTACTTCATCTCAGGACCTATGTGATACATATTTAATAATTGGGGGGATGGGTGCATGATATTATTGGCAATGTTTGGGGTTAGGTGATATAAAAGAAAAGAACAGAGGGTGGGTGAAATTTTCCTTTAAAAAATTTATTTATAATATAAAAGCAGAGAAAGTATATATGCATATATTTCCATCAATCTTAGTTACAACAAAAATTTTGGTTAGGCCCTATGAAGCCCGACACCGATTTGTCCCATATCGGCTCTTTACAGTACCCCTATAAGCTCAGTTTGGTTGCAAGGGAAATTAAAGAAAAGGGAAGTGAAATTATTAAACTTAAAAATGCAACTTATATAGGTATAACACAACATAATTATATAAACTATTTAAATTTCTAACCATAATTAATAATGATAATTATTACACGTAAAATTTATTTTACTTTTTAAATGCAAGCGATTTGGATACAAAGTGAAGTTTAAGTTAATAACTAAATATAGATGATTTGGAATTAGTTAGAGAGTCATTTGATAGCTTGTGCTGTAATGATTGAGAAAGTTTTCTTTCTAACTAAAAAAATTTCACTTCCCTTATTTTTAATTCCTCTTGCAATCAATCAGAACCTATAGAATTCTTTATTTTTAAATTTATAAGGCAATTTTTTTCAACCAGAAATGAAAAAAAAAAAAAAATGAAAACAAAAACACCATGCAAAGAAACTAATGAAGCACATGATGGCTCATTAATACCAATCTAGATTCTCTCCTATTGTTCAAATGCGGATTCTCTCCTATTGTTCAAGTGCCTTAACTGTCCATCAGACAGATTAGGATACTCGGTATGCATGTCAATACATTCCAACTTATCCGATGGGCGATGACCCGTTTGATAAAACTTCTATTTTTGGATTCTGGATTCTGGTTCAAATTTGGATTCTACTCCAGATTATTCCAAGATTATTTTGGAGTAGAAACTTGTTTGATAACATAATTCTGAAATGGATTTCAGAACATCTTTGAATTAGAAACATGTTCGACATTTATTCCCCCAATGGAAGTCTAGAAAAACAATTGTGGTAGTAGTGGGTGGTGGTGGTGGGTGGTGGCAGTGGTGGGCGGTGGTGATGGTGGTGGGTGGTGGGTAATGGCAATGGTGGGTGGTGGGTGGTGGTGGTGGTTGTGGTGGTGATGGTGTTGGTGGTGGTAGAGGTGACGGCGGCGGTGGCGGTGGTGGTGGTGGGTGGTGGCGGTGGTAGTGGCAGTAGTGGTGGTTATCGTGATGGCAGTGGTGGTGGTGGTGGTGGCGATGGTGGTGGTGGTGGCGGTGGTAGTGGCAGTAGTGGTGGTGGTGGAGATGGTGGAAGTGGATGGTGGGTGGTGGTGGTGGTGGTGGCGGGTAGTGGTGGTGGTGGTGGTTATCCTGGCCGTGGAGGGTGGTGGCGACGGTAGTGGTGGTGGTGGTAGTCAAGTGAGAGTCATGTGAGAATCAACTATTTTCTTTCTTCCAAAAAGTTAATCCAACAGCTTGGAGCAAGTATTTATGACTCCAAAAATTTGGATTCTAGAGTCATTCTGAATCCGGTTCGCTCTGTGGGAGTTGGAATCCAACCAGACTTATCAAACGTGCTTCTACTCCAAAATGGCTCCCTAGGAACCATAATCTATAGAATCCAGAAGCAGAAGTTTTATCAAACAGGCCCTTAGCCAACTAAGTTCTGCTTAATCAATTTTTTTTTTGGTAAGATATCTTTTGTGCTTATAAAATCTTCATTTAATGGATTTAATATCACCGTCCATATTCAGTGAAGTTTACACTCTAAAGGTGGGCTCACATATAGGTAAGCAAGCCTCTCGAGTGCATGTGCAGCCAAGTGGCAACATGTACCTGGTTCTCCCGATTCTCAGTCTCTATATATAGACCTGCATATGGTGTATGTCCAGCGATAGAAAACTAAGGAGCTAGAGAGGATGGCTGTTATCTACCGTCCCTTGTTTTGCCTTGGCAGCATTAGTGATTGCTGGAATTTGATTTCCGGGACCCATGGCTCTGCACAGAACTGCCCGCCGGTTGATTTTGCTGGTCTAAGACATTATTGCATGGAGTTTGTTTCTGCGCGCGGGTCCGTAGTGGTGGGGAGAAGGTTGTTAGTCTGAAGAAGGTGGTTTATGTTGCCGTCCTCCTGGCACGAAATGTGGAAGTAAGAATCCATCTCTTTGTTATGCTTCTTATGATCTCTATTGTCTTTAATCTATTTCTCTTCATTTTGGACGAGTTCATATCACTTGTATGTACATGTATTCTTCATGAGATCCCATCACTGTTGATGTGGTGTTGCATTTTTATTTAATATAATTATTATTTTAAGTAAAATTACAGTTTCAAAATGAAAAAGCTATTTTTGGTTTTGCTTTCTATGGTATGTGGTTTGAGATGGTATTGAGGTGAAGTTAGTGAGGTTGGATCCCAAGACCTCAAGATGATACAAGTATGTTTGGTCACTTTCTTTAGTCCCACATGGGAAGTGAAAAAGATTGTAGGGTACTTTATATATAGTTTTGGGAACTATAAGGGATAGAGTGAATCTCCCCTTACTCCCTTGTGTCCGGGTCGGTTCCAGGTTGCTTTTCAAGCACGCGCACCAAGCCGGCTGGCCGTGATGAGGCACAGGTGTGGGTCAACTCAAGATGTATTTTCTAAGAGTTGATTTATTTTTTTTGTTTATGTTGGGTTGGATACAGTTCACCTGTGACTTAAGCCAAACTGGAATCATAGTGAATAGATGTAACTATTCAAAGGCATACACTCTTATCAAAAGGTTTCGATCGTAGAAGTGTATCTGTTCAATAGAACAGATCCCTCGGGAAGGGATGTGATCTGAACCCTCAGATCAGGATCTGTCTATCTGAGCCATTGGAATGAATGGAGACACCTACATCTAAGGATGCCTAGAAATGGCACGTTCTATTCTATAAATAGGGAAGAGTGGAACCTTAATGGGGTTCAAAAAATTAAGAATAATTAAATGCACACACTCTCTCTCTCCCTCTCTAATAACCCGTATCTTACGCTGTCCCCCTATCGGTTTTATTTTAAATTTATACATTAAATTTATTTTTTCATTATCGACATTTTGCATTTGCTTTCGCACCACTCCGAAGTACTTGAAGGGGCACATTAGACTAGTGTAGGTTTAATGCAGGAAGCTGAGAAACTTCTTTATCTTGGAGCCAGATTTGTAATACAACCCGGTTGAACCATTAGGGGCAAATTCTGTCTTTAGGATAATATCGATTGTGATACGACCCAACTTCAAACTCATTATCAATTGCAGGGAAGTCTCCCTCCTCCCTTGTGTCTGGGTTGGTTTCGGGTTTCTTTCACACACGTGCACCAAGCCTGCCGGTAGTGGCGCCGTGTGGAACGGGTGTGGGTCAACTCAAGATGTATTTTTTAAGAATTGGTTTACTTTTTGGTTTATGTTGGGTCGGATACGGTTCACCCGTGACCCAAAACAAACCATAATCATGGTGAATAGATGTAGCTATTCAAAGGGATACACTCTTACCAAAAGGGTTTGATCGTAGAGATGTATCTGTTCAATAGAACAGATCCCTTGGTAAGGAGTATGATCTGAACCCTCAGATTAGGATCTGTCGATCTGAGTCATTGGAATGAATGGAGACACCTACATCTAAGGGTGCCTAGAAAGGGCACGTCCTATTCTATAAATAGGGAAGGGTGGAACCTTAATGAGGTTCGAAAAATTAAGAATAATTAAATGCTCTCTCTCTCTCTCTCTCTCTCTCTCTCTCTCTCTCTCTCTAATAACCCGTATCTTATGCTGTCCCCTTGTCAGTTTGATTTTAAATTTGTACAATTAAATTTAATTTTTCATTATCGACATTCTGCATTTGCCTTAGCACCACTTCGAACTACTCGAAGGGGCGCATTTGAGTAGTGCAGATTTAAGTGGGAAGCAGAGAAGCTACTTTATCTTGGAGCCAGATTTGTAATACAACCCAGTTGCACCATTGGGGCCAAATTTTGTCTTTAGGATAGTATCGTTTGTGATACGATCCAACTTCAAACTCATTATCAATTGCATTCTTCATCTCCCTATACTCAATTTCTCAGATGAGGTGTGAAATTATTCAAAAACTCTACATTGTGGGATCCATTGGATTTGGACAACGATGGATCCCAAGGAGGATCCAAGTACATGCATATAAACTAATCTTGTTTTGAGTTTTGGTTCATCTGCATGTATGTGAACTCTCCATGGAGATATGGATGAATTCCGATGAAAGGTAGAAGTAGATGCAAGTGAAAAATTCCCAAAAATATTGGCCAGTCAACCAGTTTTATTTCTAATCCTGTTCAGATCTGGTTCGCTCAATCCAATCCATTTAGATGTAGTCTGCGGTTGGTACAGCCTGACCCCAATCCGGTCCATTTTCTCATCAAGTGTTCGTTGATTTTGTTACAGGTTACACCATCCCAGATGCGGCATGAAGCTGAGTCTGGAGAGGCAAGGGAGGAATAAATTAGAAATAATGGGAACCAAATGAGGAATAATAATGGATTAAACCATCCTTGA
This sequence comes from Protea cynaroides, assembly GCA_028583415.1. Taxonomy (NCBI): domain Eukaryota; kingdom Viridiplantae; phylum Streptophyta; class Magnoliopsida; order Proteales; family Proteaceae; genus Protea; species Protea cynaroides. Next base: position 76,752,691 of record CM053269.1, read on the forward strand.
AAGTGAAAAGATAGTAATGCTGATTTAATATCGTAATCATCTCGTTTGGTGCAAAATCGGATTTCTTGTGAATCTATCTTCAAAATTAAGTGTGACAATTTTGAGACTGAAACAATAGTTAGGATGGAATTGGGCTGTTTTAACCCAAAATTAATATAGTTCATACCATAGTTAATTAAAACGAGAACGGAAAAAAAAAGATTCGGGATGGAACGGGTTTTATTGGAGCAAAGCAAGAATGGTACGGTAAAAAAAAGTCAAACATTTCGAGAATGACAAAAAAACCAAAATGGATGGAATGAGGTTTAAACGGATCAAGTATAATATAGTAAGGCGAAAAAAAAAAGACAATATACTCTCATAAATTGAAGAATTTACTGACACCCCCTTAACAATTTGTTTACAATATACATAACTACCATATCTTGACAAAAGTTACATGAACTACCATTGGAATAATGTTTTATAACAATATAGTTGACATTGTTTGGTTTAAGGCATTAAAAACTGAAGGGAGAAATTTCGATTTTTTTGAAGACAATAATATCCTTATTCATCCACGTCTTTGGGATTTTCTTCCCCGATTCACTTTTTTTTTTTTTTTAGCTCTCTTCCTCACTCGCCTCTGACTGCGATTCGTTAGAAAATCAGGGCGTTCTCTTGAAATCCAAACATATTGCCGTATCCCATTTCAAGCAGAACGAACCCTAATTCAAGAACCCAAGAAAGTAGTGGCATCAGAAAAGGTTTCAATGGAGCTTCTCTCTCTCTCTCTCTCTCTCTCTCTCTCTCTCTTACTCTCCAATTTTGTTTTGATGCATGTGTTAAGAGTTAACGACACCCAGAAGTCGCACTCGTTGGCAAGATCCAATCCATCGCTCTTCTTTTGTTTCTTGTGGTTGCAAGCTTGTGTCTTCCACTAACTGACACTCCGATCCATTATCCCTCCTTGTTTAGAAGTCAAACGTTCTCTAGGTTTGATTCCCTTGATAGAATTTCTGAAATTGCAAGACCCTTGTCAGTCAACTCTGTATCATATCTGTCCAAGCTGATTTCCTTTCCAAACGAAATGGAAGAGATATGTCCTCCTGAATTCCCTAACTCAACTTCTGAGGAAAAGCATTTGGCTGACCAGTGCCAAACTGTAGATTATGGTACAATGACAGAAAAAAATAAAAGATGTTGAAATAGTAGAGAATTTGGTAGAACATATTGCAGACATCAAACCCAACTTGCCCTCTTTGTCGATCAACCATCCGTATAGACGAATCATAGGAAATGGCAAAGGTTTCGTCTTTGAGAACTGCTAGCGGCGATAGTTTCCAACTAGAGATTGAAAGCGTCAAACACCGGAGTAGTGGCTGTGCCGGAGCGTCATCCGTGTAGACTGTGAGGCTTATCCTGCGTTGGCAAATGTGGTTGTGCCGGAGCCCCCATGGAGCTCAGGTGGCGATGGTGGGAGGTCGTGGTTGGCGGTGGTGGTGGAAAAAATGTTACTTTATGTATTGTAATTTTAAAAGATATTTTTGTCTATTCAAATTGTAAGTTAACACCATTAGTAATAAGGTAGTGGACTGTAAGTCCAAAAGACATAGGATAGTTCTTTGTGGTAAACGAATTGTGAATGGGGTGTCTGAGTAAATTTCCCATTGAAGAGTTATACCTAAATCAATGGGAACACATGACATTTACGAAGTGTCCAGTCATAACCCGTGAGAAAAAAAAATAAAGTAATGATTTTAGAAGCAATCATGAGGAAGTGGGTAGCCTTTAACCCCACATTAGTTACATATAGAAAACAATAAGAATATTAAATGATGTGGGATTAATCAACTCATTACTCATGGAATATGCATGCTAAAATATGAATATAGCTACAGTACGGTTCGTGTTTTAAAAGGGTTTTAAACGGCAAGACTTAGATTATGGAGTATTTTACCGTATTTTTTAGATCAATATGATAATACGCGTACTAAATGGTTGAATACAGTACAATAGTACAGTTTGAGCCTAAAACATGTTTTAACTAACAGAAGTTCAAACTAATACCAAGCATGTTTCAAATTAGCTGTGATAATACTTATCAACCCCAGTCTAGTCCTGGATAGCCCATTAAGGCAGACTGCTCAAGATGAACCGATAGAGTATTCCAAGTTGAACATCATTCTGGCTTAAATTAAACCGAATGTTAGGGAATTGTTGTTCAATACTAAATCGAAGTAATATCTATTTGACTATTTCCTTTTGTTATTTACTAAGCTGTAACAACAAACATGAAAATGTCATCTTTTCCTTGGATATGGACTTATAATTGTTAAACCCATCAACATCAAAATAAGATATCATCCCTTATCGAGCATGTAAATGTACCTGAACCCGACCAAAGTCAGCATGATAACAAACCAAAACTGGACTAGCCCATTATTTAATGTTCACAGTACAACCTACCCTAATCCGAACCTTTTTTTAATAGACATTTTTTGATCAGGCCCTATAAAATCTAAAATCAATTTGACCCTGATCAAAACCGACCTGTTGACGTCCATACCAAAATGAATAGTAATAATTAAGTTTTGTTGGAACCTAACGCCCTCAAAAAAACACTAATAAACAAGATGAAAACTCACTGTATCCAAGCTAGCAAGAAGAGCGACTTTGAGAGAAATTGTGAGAGCACGAGAAATATTGAAAAAGTGTTTTCCAACTAAGGATTTGATCTTCTAATTGTCGAAGACAAGTTTCCCTTAAAATTAAGTACCCTTACAAAGGATTTCATCCTCTATTTGTTAAGTTACCTTTAAATTTAGTACAGAAGGTTCAAGAGAGGTAACTCCCAGATGCAACAACTAGGATTTTGGCCATTGTTGGATGACCAGCTAGGAAAGCTAGAGGTCCAGATGTCACCAATAGTCATTGCGATTCAAAATCACACCTCGGTAGAATGCTGTATGCATCCACCTAGGCTTGACGTACTTTTGGAAAAGGAATTGGTTCTTCTCAAGTCCAATTACTTCTCAAGTTGTGATCTAATGACTGGAGTCAGACTAGATGATATATCAATACATTTGTTTGCACATGGAAAAAACACCAGCCGCTAGATCATAACATGAGGGGCGATTGGACTTGAAAGGATCTCTTTCATTTGGGAAAACTTGTTTAACGTATTTTTGAAGTCAATACGGTAATACACGTACTAAACGACTGACTACTATATGGCAATAAGATATGCATTTAAAACGCATTTTAACTTTCACCTCTTACACTCATTTATGTCACCCTATATATTTTAAAGGACCTTGCTAATCAACACTAAAAGTGCCGTGACCACACCAATTGGATTTCAATTTATGGTCAAAATCAAAGCTGCTTTCAACTTCAATTATCAATCCAATGGTTGCAAGATCAAAATTCATCAATAAGAAAATAAGGCTCACACTGAAGATGAGGCTACCTTGGGCTGGCCCAACTAATTTAAGCTCGGGTTTCTTGTGAAGGTAGCTATAACATGCTATCAGCAATAGCTTCTCATCTTCCTCTCTTTCTCCCTCCCCTCCAATTATGTTGTATTACTCTATTGATGTTTTTTTCCCTCTCTAAATCAGTCTATTTTATTTATTCAAAAAAATAATTATAATAATAACCAGCCTACTACTTGGGCTTAGCCTGGCTTACAAATTTAAGTGATCGAGATTCTACTGACCTTTACCCAGTTTAGCCTTTTGTTTGGGTTTAGCCAGGGTCCAAATTTTTAAGAGAGATTGTGCAGTCCCTTTGCCCTTTAACCCAGTCTGATGGTCACTCAGATCTAAATTGCAATAATTGGTATTTTCCTCCGTTTGTTTTGACTTAAAATTTTACTATAAAGTATTACGTGTAATATTTTATAAGTAAAAAAAAAAATCAATGTTTATTTTTAATAGGTAAATGAAATACGAAATTCCTTTTTCCTCTCCCTTAGAGATTATTTTATTTTATCTCTTAGAAACAAACATTGAATAACAAAATTACATATAAGTATTGCACGTAAAATTTTACATCAAAACAAACAGAGTCTGAAAATGTCTAAGGAAACTAGGGCCAACCATCTAAAACCTTTACATGGAATTGTATTTCATGATAAAGTTTGTTAAAAGAAGACAATAAAATAGGGAAGATAGGTGCATTCAGTTCACTTTTATGTATTTTATGGGAATCCATAACCATCCATGGGGTGTGAGATCTACTGAATATGGACGATGATGGGGTTCGTCAAAATGCAAATTAAAAGTTCAAGAGCATTGTAATTATGGGAGGGTACATGGACAGCTTTAAAAGATATGATCCAGGGTCCTACATGGGATACTGTTTTATTGAATTTGAGTCTATTACTTTGCACATGGTGTATATGATTATTGGCCAAAACCAACTATATACAATGAGATAATGGTGGACCATTTGGGTAAACTTATGCTGTGAAAGAAACTTTTCCCATATGTTGATGTCCAATAGACTATAGGCAAAGAAAGGTTCCTACGCGGATCATTTCCTACACTAGTTGTTGTGTGGACAACTACTCTGACTATTTTGACCATTTGATATAAAAAAAAGAAGTCATGGTCTGTATTATCCACATGTCAAAATGTCATCATATCCTAATTCAATTAAATCCCATCTCATGTATTGGCTTTTGAGTGTAGATTCAATTGGAAAGAGTTTAAAAACACTATCTTGTCACTTCTTTCAAAACAAAATTTGAGTCGTACTTTTTGTGCATGTATTTCTCTAAATATGATATGTCTAACACCACAAAATCTAACATTTAAGATTCCAAGCCAGAGCTTTGTGGCACATGGTTTCTAAAAATAAAATCAAATCATGAATCCTCATGTAAGATTTCCAAAATCTCTCCCTCGTTCTCTCTTCCCCTTGTTTATATCTATTATTATTTTAGTGGCGTTTCTTCATCGTTTCTCTCATAATGGTGGCTTCCTAAAACATCTCTCTCTTTGAAATAGAGTGCTACCAGTCATTGAGTTCTAAGTTTTGAGATATTATCTAAAAAGAATAGGAAAGATTTTTAGGTAAAGTTGAATCCTAGGTTTGAGTATTACTTTAAAACAAGAAAGGATTAAATAAAGATAAGTGTTTCCAGATTTGAGAAATCATAGGATGCAGAGATGAGATGGAGGCATTTACAAGACCTCGTATACAAGATAGGTGAGTATTTGTGAACTTTTAAGGGTAGATGACTTCAAATTATGGGGTCGTCTCTTACTTGGTAAGTAGACTAGAAAAACTTTTGCCTAAAATAAAAATCTAAACATCGCGAACATACTATTGAAATCACCAAATGAAACTCAAGTAAAAATCGAACCAAAGACAACCTAAACGAGATAGGAAGACGTTGTGCCTAGAAATTTAGTCTCACACCGGCTGTTCCTTGGCCATGGCATGTCTATATAAGTGGCGGCCATCCTTCACATGCATGTATCAACATTTTTAAAAGTCATGCTGTGGTTTACCTATGTGCCAAAGCAAACAATATCATAGCATATGGGGCCCTCCATGTATTGTGGCACTTCAGAAGCTCATTCTTATCTACACCTCATTCAAATATTTTTTTTAAAAACCACGTGAGAGAGAATGAAAAGGAGAGAGAGGGAGAGAGAGAGAGAGAGAGAGAGAGAGAGAGAGAGAGAGAGAAATTTTAGGAAAAGATTAAGTAGTGTAGGATTTATTTTTAACATCCCAAATCTTAAGGGTTGGTGTCACGACCCAAGTCTATACAAGGTATTATTGCAACCCTCCCGAGCGCTGATCTAACAATCGACTAAATAAAATTAAAACCTAAACTTTATTTCATAAAAATGATTTATCTCAAGCCAATTCTGCAAAATAAGACTTTTAATGCTACTGATGGCAATCTAATTTGTATCAAATAAATAGATAAATATCCTTAAAATTTAAACCTCCAATCCTTATACCATCAATCTAGAAATTTTAAACTTTTAACTAAAATCTAAGGATGAATCCATATGTCCTCTATGCTTCTTCTTATTCCTCTTTAGCGACCTAATCATCTGTAATGTCATTGTAAGGGGGTGAGCTCACTAGCCCAATAAGAAATAATATTATAGGAATACAATTAAAAGGTGAAAACAAATCAATTCAATTCATGAATGCAAGAAAATTCGATCTCCAATTTATTACACACACACACACACACACACACACACACACACACACACACACACTTATTTTCTATCATTTTAACACATCCATATTTATTTTCACTTCTGGCCAACTGTCATGAATAACTAGTTATAATTGTTACAGTAGAAAGTTTACCAAAACTAAAATATATTCTCGATCATCTGTTCATGACCCCACTCTCATTCATCTACGACGTAATGGATGTGACTCAGATAGCTGTGACTCTCCATCATATTGTTCTCATTAACTCTCTAATAGACACAAAGTATAACTAATTATCCCTTCTCTCTATATTCTCAGTATTTTCTTTTATTATATGACAACTATTATTAATAGGCACAACATGTAACTAATTATCATTCTTTTCACATTCTCAACATCTCCCTCTTTCTTTTGTGATAAACCATTATTAAAAGGTGTAATTTTTACAAGAAATAACTAGTTACTATTGTTCTAGTAAAGAGTTTATCACAACTAAAATATATTTTCTGTTATCCATTAATGACCCCACTCTGATTCATTTATGGCGTAATGGATGAGACTCAGATAGCAATGACTCTCCATCCTATTGTCTTCATTTACTTTAATAGATACAAAGTGTAACTAATTATCCTTCTCTCCACATTCTTAATATTCTCTTCTTTCTTATGTGATAAACCATTATTAAAAGACACAATTCTTATAAGTGAATAATTAGTTACCATTGTTCTAGTATAGAAAAAAACCACAGTCAAAATATATTCTCAGTCATCCGTTGATGACTCCATTCTCATTCATCCGTGACGTAATGGATGAGACTCAGATGGCAATGACACTCCATCTTATTGTCCTCATTTACTCTCTAACAGACACAAAGTGTAACTAATTATCCCTCCTCTATATATTCTTAGTATTTTCCTTTATTATATGATAACTATTATTAAAAGATGCAATTCTTACAAGTGAAATACTGAAATAGAATAAAAATAGATTTTCTCTCATCACATTCATGTCAATAATAAATCATATGAATAATAATAATAAATATAAAGAACAACAATCAGCCATCATTAAATAATTAAACAACACTAAAGCATAAGGCATAAACAAGTAATTCGGTGTCACCCTAGTAGTGTACACCTATAACATTCCACTTACTTCTTTCTTTTGCACACACATTGATCATTCTTTTAATAATCAATAATACAACAAGTAAATATTATAAAGCTTGAAGCTTACTATTAATAATCTTGTACTGACTATCTAATAGTACCTAAATCACCCATGAACTCTAGCTCCAGACCCTTTTGAGTAAGTCCTTAAATAGTATGCAAAACAATGTAAATACCTGTAAATATTTTAGTATGTAATTTAGTGTATAAGTCTGTATTAAAATCAGTATTAAAAAATCAGTATTAAAATCAGTATTAAAAATCATTATTAAAAATTAGTATTAAAATAAGTATTAAAAATCTATATTAAAATTAATATTAAAAAATAGTATTAAAATCCATATTCAAAATTAGTATTAAAATTATTATTAAAATCAATATTAAAAATTAATATTTAAATTAATATTAGAAGCCAGTATTTAAATCAGTATTAAAAATCAGTATTAAAAGTATTAAAATTAAAAATTAAAAATCAGTATTAAAATTAGAGTATTAAAAATTAATATTAAAATTAGTATTAAAATTCAGTATTAAAATCAGTATTAAAAATCAGTATTAAAATCACAATTAAAAAAACCAGTTTTTAAAATCACTATTAAAATTAATTTTAAAATCAGTATAAAATTTAATATTAGAAATCAGTATTAAAATTAGTATTAAAAATCATTATTAAAAATCAGTATTAAAATCAGTATTAAAATCAGCATAAAAAATCTGTATATTAAAGTCAGTATTAAAAACCAATATATAAAACAATATAAAATTAGTATAATATCATTAAAAGTATATATAAAAATTTAAATTGGATAAAAAAAAGAATAATATTGCACTTCTTATCCACTTGGCATACCAAGTTATAATCGTCACCTTGTTATCTGAATGTCACCTAGTGACACTAAACGACACTATAAACAATTTATTGATAAAAATCTGAGGTGTTACAATTGGTGAGACGTCAAGGGCTAAGAGCCTCAAGCTCTATGAAACATCTCCTCTCTCTCTCTCTCTCTCTCTCTCTCTTTATGTATATATATACCTTATGGTCATCATATAGTGTCCAGGCAAGGAAGAGAAAACTAAGGACGGGCGTGATTGATGGCAGTTTCTAATATCCAATGTTTGGCCTTGGCAGCATTAGTGATCATCGGGATTGTGATTTCCGGGGACCATGTCTCTGCTCAAGGCAACTGTGATATTGCTAGTCCTGGGCAATTACAATATTGCTTGGATTATACTTCAAAATATTCCCCAAAGAATCAGAAACCATCGAAGGCATGTTGCGACGTTATGAAGAAGACAGATATGTTATGTGTTTGCAAGACAATCCCTCAAATTAAAGAGCACCAGCTTAGCATGGAGAATGTGATTAATGTTGCAAGGTTCTGTCAGGCGCCGGTTCCGCCCCCTGGGAACAAATGTGGAAGTAAGTTTTTATAAATCTCTTTTCCTTTTCCTGTTTTGGACTGCTTGTAGTTAACCCTAGGTTACTGCATGAAGTGATTATTTTGATTTTGAACTTTAGTTCATCTGTGGGCATATGTACTCTCTATGGGATCTCATCACCATTGATGTAGTGTGGGATCCATTAAATATAAACTTGATGAGACCTATTGAGAGTAGACATACATGTAGGTGAATTATTTTCGCCTAATCTCCTGTCGAGACAGCCTGACCAAATATGTTTCCAATGTTGTTTTTGTTTTGTCACTAATGTTAGCTTGTTTCCATGCTACTGTTTAATATTTGAACATAAAATTCAAAGAATACATTGGAAAGACCCAAAATTTTGGAAGAAAATTTTCATGGATAATATCATTTGTATAAAATTTTTTACAGTAAAACAAATAAGGCTTTAATTGTTATTTAATTTGTTGCAGGTTACATCATCCGACCCCTGCTGGCAGCAGGAACCTGAGTCTAGAAAGGTAGAGGAGGAATAAAGCGACTTTAGTGGATTCTTTATTGAAAATACTTTAAATGTTTGTGAATTTAATATTTTAAGACTTTATTTTTATATTATTATTGTCACAAGGGTTTCTTATTTTTCCTAAAGTCACTAGATATTAATTCTTCCATGGGGGTAGATGATGTGTCTATTTCAACCGTTGGATGGAGGGAACATAGTCTAGATTAATCACATGCCAAATTATAGAATCTAATTCGTAAAGTACTCGCTTCGTATTAACGTGCATTCTATATATGTCAATGCATGTGTAGCAATATTCTAAACAAATTAATGTGCACTATCTCAACTTTGAATGGTTTAAATTAAAAAACCGGAAAAATGTATAGCTTAGAATTATATAGTGATTTTCAAAAATGCCACATTCTATTTTACGTCAATAACTAAAATATTTAAGTATGTTTTCAATCCTTAGAAAATGGAACTCAAATTTATATCATGTAAGAGAGAGAGAGAGAGAGAGAGATCCTAACAGATCTTTGAGGGTAAGGCCCTTACCCAACCCAACCCGGGGTAAGGCCTGTACCCAACCCAATCCAACCCAACCCAACTCAACCCAACCTAACCCAACCCTACCCTACCCTACCTTACTTGTTCATAGGCTAAATAATTTTTTTGTCTTAAGACTTCCTAATTTGAGTGGACCACATAACTTACATATTCTATACACATTTACTACCATGTGGTAGGTAAGGTCAGACTGAAATTTTAAACAGATTCTGAGTACGTTTAATTTTGGTTTGAAAATTTCCACTTACCTTGCCTTTAATTTGCATTGCATCTAAAGGGAGCCTAAATGAATTGATTTCAATTACCAGATCTGGCTGCATACCACTAAGATTCTCATCACATTCCAAGTTTCTCAAGTACTAGCATGTTATGCTTCTCAAATACCTTTTACTTCTAAGAGAGCGATCCTTAAGTACATTTTCAAGATACTGAGCGAGTATAGTTATATGGGTCACAAAACATATTGGTTTGGTCTGTGTGGATGACTAAGAGGGGGTAAAAAGGGTTTAACATTCTGAGCTATGGAAATGGACGAGACAATAATTATCAAGTGAGATACTTTGCAAACAAATGAAATGATTGGTTGGAAGGAAGTTAAATGGAAGGGAAATGAAAATTTTAAATTTGAGAAGAAAACTTTTTTAATTATTACAACAAATGCTATCACATGATTATGTAACTAACTCTAAATCATTCCATATTTAGTTATTAACTTACAAAGAATTATCCATGCTACTGTGACTAAAGTTATCCATCATATACTCTGTCTTCGTTCTACTTATAACATTCCGATTGCATTGTTGATCTCTATAATTCAAACTTAGCATTAATCCCTGCTTTTGTCACAAGAATAATATCATTAAAAAAAAAAATGCACCATGAAACTTCATCTTGAATATCTTCGGTTAAATCATTTAAAAAGAGAGCAAACAGATAAGAGCTTAAAGCTGATCCTTGATGTAACCTAATTGTAATTGGGAATTTAGTATTTTGACCCTCAGGGTTCTAACACTAGTCACCACATTATAATACATATGCTAGATTATGTGTATTATTTACTTGAAACACTCCTCTTCTTTAGTACTTGCTAGATTAACTCTCTAAGGACTATCATAGGCTTTTTCTAAGTCAATAAAGACCATATAGAGGTCATTCTTGTCTTCTCTATATATTTCCATAAGTCTCATAAGTAAGAAAATAGCTTCTATCTACTTGGTTTATTCTCTGTAATAGTAGTTTCTTGTCTCATGTAAGTTTTAGTAATTCTTTCTTATAATTTTTTAGTATGACTCATTAGTTTTATGCCACCCTAGAAGTCGAGGAGGTAGACATTTAAAAAAAGGAATAAAAGCAAAGAGAACAAGTCGGGTGACAAATTAGTCAGGTATAACAAACAGGTCGGATGACAAAAATGAAGCTTTGTTATTATGTACCATCCTGATGGATATATAAAGAAACCTCTAAAAGAGATGTATGAAAAAATGAGAAACACAAAAGGAAGGTGCATTCTGTTCATTAAAAAAAATGGTTTCGAAGGCCAATACAAAAGAAGCCAACAACAAAAAAGAAAGAAGAGAAAAGGTATTGTCTTTTAAGAGTTCTTTTCCCAAATTGGTGATCCTGTTGGGGGCTTTGGTGAAGTCGGGTGATCCTGAAGACCTATAATCTGATATCAATTTGGCCTTGACCAAAACCGACTCGTTGACATCCTACCAAAATGAATAGTAATAATTAAGTGTCGTTGGAACCTAACAACCACACAAAAACACTAATAAACAAGATGAAAACTCAATGTATCCAAGCTAGCAAGAAGAGCAACATTGCCAGAAATTTTGAGAGCACGAGAATGATGGAGAAAGTGTCTTCCAACTAATCCATTAATATATTATATCCGCAAGACCCAACAACTCCAATTTCCAAAAGCTTAACCATAAAACCAAATCGGAAAAACATAATAGGTATTAGTGATTAGGCATGGCAATAGTCTCAATCTCTCGAATCACGACTCTCTCTTTCCCGTTTGAACTTTTTCATTATTTTTATGAAAAATCAATTAATAACCATTGCGTTAAATTGTTTATTAACTGCAAGCAAAACCGATTAATAACAAACCATTTAAAAATTGATAAACCAAAAGCATTACTAATTAGTTCTGGTTTTAATTTTGAGACCGTTTAGTTAATCAATTTGGTTTTGGTTTTTCTCTCTTATACACCGCACCACACTACACCGGACCGGACCATTAAACTGATTATAAACCGTTTAACACCCTTAAATTGTGTACTTGTATCGTCTTTAGGATCTCATCACCGTCCATATTCAATGGGTCCCACAATCTATATGTGGGTCCCACACTATATCAAAGGATGATGAGATCCCATGAAAAGCTACACATAATCGGAATTCTTCCGAAATAAGAGAAGGAAGGAAAAAAAAATAGAGATTCAAGAAACATAATAAAGTGATGGATTCTTACTTCCACATTTCTGGCCATGAGCAACCAATAAGCCACAGGTCTCAACAACATAAACCACCTTCTGCAGACTAATAAAGTGCTCCCCACCACTAGGGACTTGCGCGCAGAATCATGGAACATCTACCTTCTTCACAACGTTGCAACCGTCTGCCGATGGTGGTATCTTTAGTTTGGTTCCTTGTTGGAACGAAATCCTCTCCTCCCCGATTTTTCGGTTTTTATTCCATCACACTATTGAAGTGTGAGTCGATTTGAACTCCAATACATTTTAATGGTGAAATAGAATAAGAGCCGAGGAGTCGGGGAGGAGAGGATTTCGTTCCTGATAGCAAACTGAAAGCAGTTGGTTGCTAGATCTGCAAAATCAACCGGTTGGCTGTTCTGTGCAGAGACATGGTTATTGGAAATCAAAATTCTAGCAATCAATAATGTTGCCAATGCAAAACAACGGATTCTAAATACTGCCATCTTCTCTTAGTTTTCTGTCGCTGAGCCTAAGCTGGTCTATATATAGAGACTAAGAATGGGGAGAACCAGGCCTATGTTGTCACTTGGCTGCACTTGAGAGGCCTTCACTTGGGTGTGGGCTCACGTCTGATCGCACAATTGGATTCAAATGCGAATTTAGATCAATGAGGTCGGAGCTGGAGTCGAATTCGGGTATCAATCTATCCGACCGGATTTAATCTGCTCCGTAGTACGTACATACAAATATGTGAATATTCATGATCTATGAGTCATCACATACCGTGTTTCTACTATTTAAAGCAGTTGCGTGTTTCAAGTTGGAACTGTTAGATTCCTGTTGTGTGGGCTTGATCAATTACCTAACCAGTTGTTAAGTGGGAGTTCAATTACTGGTTTGACCGGTTCAGGTCTGGTTCGTCACTGGTTAAAGACTACTAATCCGGTCCACTGTGGGAATGATTCTGGGTTAGGGACAGTATTATAAATACAATGGTTAGGGTCCCCGCAGCCATTGGTTTTATCTCTTTGTTGCTCCCATACGCACAGAGGAAAAAAGGATCCCAACAAGGTTGTGGAAGACTCTAATCGAAGCATTCAAGCTACAGAAAACGGTCGAAAATCAATCTACAGCAAATGGTATGTGTTCTATCAACTCTTTTAATGCCCATTGTATTCTAGTTATCTGTGTGGTGGTTTCGTTAGGGTTCATGGGAAATCCCATGGGAAAACGTTCAATTTGTATTAAAAATTCTAACAATTGGTATCAGAGCCACCCACACAGAGCTAGGATCGTAGGTAATGGACAGTTAAGATGGTAGGAAAGACCGAATTGAAAAAGGGAGAAATTTTTCTCCATAATTTTTTCCCACAAAGTTTAAAATCCTATGAAATTTTTTCTGACTGGTGAAATTCAAAATAAATTATACCAGGTTGTAGTACACTGAAAAATGAGTCGACCGACACAAAAATGGTCACCGAAGGTGGCCGAACACGCCCTCACGCGTCGCCTGAAAAAGCGTTTGAGATCCACACGTCGGCGGTTTGAAAATTTTAAAAAAAATATTTCTGACGGAGCCGAGTCATTGTCGGGTCGACTCGGCGTCGAATCGTAAACCCTAAACGGTTTACTGGGTTGACTTGGGCCGAGTCTACCCAGTCTCGGCCTGCCTGGCCCAGACCGGCTCTGCCAAGGCTGGCCCAGACCGCAGAGGTCCAGTCCAGACCGAGCAAACCCAGCCTAGGCCAAACCCAGCCCGGCCAGTTAGAACCAGCCCAGGGCTGACCAATGAGGCCGGCTCGGCCAGGAAATCCGAATGAATGATCCGTTAACCCGACCCGAAACACCCGAACGGGTGACCCGATGACCCGGCCCACAAAGCGAAAATTTAACCCGGAAATCCGACCCAAAAACCCAAGATTTTGACCCGAATATTCTAGTCGGCCGAACCCAAAATTCTGGTTTAGTCTGGTCAGACCGGCCGATTTGGTTCAGGTCACGGTTCGTTCCGGTCCAGACTTCTAAGGCCTGTTTGCCTTGCAGCTTTTTGACTACGTTCACAATCCGACTTTAAACTGGATTTGTGGGAGCTAGGAAGGTCGGATTGACCTGCTGTTTATTCCGTTGGACTTGGTTTTCAATGCTCTTCAATCTGGAATATATATTGTTACATTTTGATATATTAGAAATAATATTTTTTCAAGTTAATGCTCTTTTGGAGCTCAATTTGTAGTGTTTCTGTTGGTGTTTCTCAATATTCTTGTATCATAATGATTGTTGAGCTAAAGTTCATATTTATTTGAATGTTTAGACTTATAAAGTTGATTTTTTAAAACATTCATGGTTATATATATATCTCACTAGAGCTGTAATTTAGGATTTGTTCATATCATGGTAGAACTTGGTGGATTCCACCAAAGTGGTATACCTTGTTTTGTCATGATGTATTCAAATTCAAGCGACTGTGTTTGTAAATACTTTAAAGAATGACAGTATTCACCCAAGGGTGACATTGTCCCAGTTTATTCAAATTATGATTTGTACATGTTGTGTAAGGATTGGGTGGGACCATCAAAGTGGCAAGCTCAACTCTGTCATGATATAGACACAGCAAAGAAGGATAGTGCTCATTCAAATGTGACATTATCAAGATTTTCACTTTTGTGGAAGCAGCAAAGAGCGGCATTGTCCACCCAAAGGTGACGGTGTCAAAGATCATGTAAACTCATGCACATGGATGAAAGATCTTAACTTTAGGAGTTTCATACACCCAAAGGTGGTGGAATTTCGAGAGTCATTATCCCTTCGCAGGTTCTGCACAGATAGTAAGAGGATCAGTGCACTCTTGTCCCAACGGATAAGGGTGTAGTTTCGGTTTACTCTACACAGATAGAAAGAGGACTAGTGCGCTCTTGTCCCAAAGGATAAGTGTATAGTTTCGGTTGACTCTACACAAATAGTAAGAGGACTAGTGCGCTCTTGTCCCAAAGGATGAGGGTGTAGTTTTGGTTGACTCTTCAAAGGAAATGGACTTACATATATTTAATTATTGTAAGTTTAACTTATCTTGTGTGTATGTTTGCATTATATCACACATATTAAAGAACATAATTATTAAACACCTCATGATGCTTGTTATGGCGAGCCAGTTCTATGAATTGACATGAAAAATTGAATGCTAGTCTAGAAATGTTTAACCTAGTACTCAGCAAAGATTGTATTATGATCTTTAGGAATATTCAATCCCTAAGATCAGGTAAAAGAAAATTCAAATAAGGAACATTGGAAATAGATGTTTGGAATGAAATCCAAAGAAATTTTGGTCTTTAAAATGGAGTGGAGAGATGTTGTATTCTCAAGGTTGTCTGTACCAGTTTTGATGGTATAGGATGATAATGGTGTGTGAGGAAACACAGGTTAGAGCTATTAGCCATCACTAATAAGCTCTAAGATATGTGAATCTCTGTAGGTAACTCATTGGAATATTATAGATGATTCACTTGACTTTCACTTCCTCACCTAAACTGCAAAGTTAGATCCTGGTGACCCATAAACCTAGTAGACAGAAGATGAGTTGATTTCCTTTATACTAAGGAAGAAATTTCAAAGAAAAGAGAAAGGAATAAATGCCAATGTCATGACGTGTGAGCCATACTCTGATAAATGCAGTAAGTGAAAGGTAGGGTCTTACAGAAAGAAAAATATTTTTTCAAGAAAAAGTAAGAAACTTTTGACAAGAAAAATAATTTTATGGAACTACAAGAACTCAGAAGAAACATGTGAATAAGGTTATAACTGGAAGAAAAGTAGGTTCATGATACTTTCGAGTGAGAAGGTAATGGAGATTGGAGACTTAAGTAGTAGAAGTAATCCAAACCTATAGGAGTAGCAAAAACCCTTATTTGCTTTCTGTAGTTTACTTAACTATAGAAGTTAGACAATATATCCTAATTCCATCCTTAGCATAGACATTTATGATTCTTATCTAAGGAAAGACTATAAAAAGGTTGTAAAGAATAGAATTCTGAAAACCCCTAAAGTTAATGACTTGCTTACTTGTAAGGATTGTTTAAGGGAAAAATATTTCATAAAAGGATTAAGACTGTTGGATCTGAAAGAAAATGTAAATTGTTAAGGTAGATTGGGTGATAATGATATACTCCCAATGATTTTTAGCCAAATGTTTACAAGTACTAAAGCTTATGGCTTAGCATCATGTGGATGAGATTCAACAACAAAAGAGTAACAAATAGATATGATCAAGAGAACTTGAGAATATATTAGCTCTTTTGGAGTGATCAATTCTGCAGCCTATAGTATTAATAGGGTGCCATCTAAGTTGATTTCAGTCCAAGTTGTCTTCTTGATTGGAACTGTAAAAGTAACGTATTTTCATAACACTCGTGAGAGAGTGATTATTTTAAGACATTGAATTATCATTTTTTGGGATATCCACTCATGTCTAAAGGATTCAGCAGGATTCATTGATGATGTTGGTTAGCACTCACATCCAAGAAATATAAGTTTAATGAGATCACATAAAAATTGTTATGAAATAATTAGTTGAGGTATCAAAAATATTATCAGAGTGTAATGAGATAATTATTGAAATTATCTTCATTCAGATTGATGCATAGCCAAAATACTAGAGCTAGATAAGGCAATGAGGAGATATAATAGACCATGTAGATCTGTGATTTCCTCACATGTTATACCTCAAAATAGATGTTTTGGCATTGGACAAGATGAAGATCACAATAGTTTTGAGCAAGTTGTCAATAATGAAATTGCTTTTGAGTGATTACCAGTCATAAATGATGTATCGTTATTTATGAACATCAATGAGATTTGAGATTTTATGCTCTTGTCATGAGCGGTGTACTCATAAGCTCAAATGGATATATAATAAAATATATGATTTTTGTGGGAAAATTGATTGCTACATAGTAAAACTTGTAGCAAAACGGAATCACACAAAGAGAATGAAAATTATAGACTTCAAATCTTTGAGGTCTTAGTTGTACATTTTATTTTGGAGTTGTATCAGATAGATGTAAAGATCGTTTTGATCAAAGAAAATCTGGAAGAAGTTGTTTATAGGCTTTACCCAGAAGGTTTTGGGGTAAAGGAGAAAGAAAATCTATTTTGTAAACTTATAAAGTCAATATGTGGATTAAACAAGAATCCAGGTAGTGGTACCTGAAGTTTTACCTGAAGTTTGACAGAGTTGTATCTTCTTAAAACTTTGTTGAGATTATCATTGATCATTATGTATATATAAAGGTCAGTGGGAGTGGATTTATTTCCTAGTCATATGTGTTGTTGGTTAATCACTGACTAGCAGTGACATGGTTTACCTGTTTAAAACCATAGTTTTTAATGTCTGATAAATTCGAGATGAAGAATGCGTGAGTAAGTACCTTTGTACTTGACATTGAGTTTCCTCATGACAGGAAAAATGGAACTCTGGGTTTGTCTCAAAGGGTATTCGTTATTCGTGTTCTAGAATGATTGAATGTACATGCATAACAGTTAAGTTGCAGATGCTTAAATCAGGAAATGAGACAAATTGACAGAGTTATGTTTAAGAAATGATGTTCGAAGAAAGCATCTGAAGTACAGATCTTGGTGTATGCTCAAGATTATATTTATTCTCACATAGCCTTTGTTTAGAGTGTTTCGAGACATTTTTAGTTGAATGCTGGTATAGCTCACTGAACAACGGGAATAGAAGGTCATGCGGTACTTGCAAAGGACCAAGGATTATCTACTCATTTGTGGAGGTAGTGACACTCTTGGCTATTGTAATGTAGTGTTTAGTGATTGCATTGGTGGCATGAATCCCATCTCAGAGTTTTTGTTATGATGGTAGATGTACCTTTTGGGGAAAAATGTAAAGAAGTTTATCCATGCATCATCCTCTTGATAAGGTAAATTTTATAACTATATGTGAAACTAATAAGTAGCATATCTGGTTGAAGAGTTATCTTTCAGACCAGGAAGGTTGTAAGTTTTACTTAGGCCTATTGAGATGTATTGTGACAGCGGTTTAGCTGTGTTATTCTCAAAGAATAATGTGAATTTTAGTAATTCAAAGCATAATAGAGATCGGATTTCAAATCTCTTTAGGTGAGAGAAAAAGGTCAAATAAATTATATTATTGTAGATCACATTCATTAAACAACTTGATTGTAGATTCTCTGACGAAGGTTTTGTCAAGGGGAGTCTTCAAGGGACTGTATGTTTAATATAGAAATGGTTAATTCATTAAATGTGCTTGGTTAGTGGGAGACTTTTTCCTCATTGATAATGATTTATTTCATTATGTTTATTTACATTGCCTATGATTTTGGCATGGATATTTATTACCATGGTTATTTTTATTTCAGCATTCA
This sequence comes from Protea cynaroides, assembly GCA_028583415.1. Lineage (NCBI taxonomy): Eukaryota > Viridiplantae > Streptophyta > Magnoliopsida > Proteales > Proteaceae > Protea > Protea cynaroides. The sequence goes on from CM053269.1 coordinate 76,771,343, forward strand.
TTTATTGCTATGTTCATTGACATGTCATTGAAAAAGGCAGTATTTAGCCAAATGAAAGAGGCGGTATTAAGCCAAATGAACGGGGCAGTATTTAGCCATAGTTCACGGCAGTGTTCCAAAGTACGATATTGACCAAAAGGGTATGTGGCGGTTTGCTACGGTCAATATCAAGGTTTATTGCCTCTGAGGTTTTATCAAGGCAATTAGTACGATATTGACCAAAAGGGTATGTGGCGGTTTGCTACAGTCAATATGAAGGTTTATTGCTTCTGAGATTTTATCAAGGCAATTAGATTGAAGGTTATTCGATCTGGACCCACATGAAATAATATTTTCATATATACATGTCTCTAGGCGATTCATATCATTAAGTAGACCCTTATATGTAACTGACAGAAGGTATTACACCAGATATGTTGGAGTATTTTTCGTTGTTGCTCGACATTGGTAGGCTTGATGAATGGATCAAAGTTTGATGACGGTTTATTATGTAATAGGATTCTATGGCCACACTTTTCGACGGTGGTTTTGTAATTAATCTAGTCCAAGTGGGAGATTGTTAGATTCCTGTTCTGTGGGCTTGATCAATTACCTAACCAGTTGTTAAGTGGGAGTTCAATTACTGGTTTGATCGGTTCAGGTCTGGTTCATCACTGGTTAGAGACTACTAATCCGGTTCACTGTGGGAATGGTTCTAGATTAGGGATAGTATTATAAATACAATGGTTAGGGTCTCCGCAGCCATTGCTTTTATCTCTCTATTGCTCCCATACACACAGAGGAAAAAGGGATCCCAACGAGGCTGTGGAAGACTCTAATCGAAGCATTCAAGCTACAGGAAACGGTTAGAAATCAATCTACTGCAAATGGTATGTGTTTTAATGCTCATTGTATTCTAGTTATTTGTGTGGTGGTTTCGTTAGGGTTCATGGGAAATCCCATGGGAAAACCCCTAATTTGTATTAAAAATTCTAACAGGAACGCCCATTGTTGTTTAAAGCAGTTTTTATTTTCTTGGGAGTCAGTCTGTCGGAGACTCAGATACCAGTTTTGTTATTTCATCTTTAGTTTTTCTTGTGGTTTTTCTTACTTCTTTCTCACTTTCTTTTTCCTTTTTCTTCCTTTGCTAGTTCTTCGGTCTGCTATCTCTTCATCTTCTTACTTATCTCCCCCTACCTCTTCATCTTCTTTTTCATTCATTTAGAAAAAAAGAACTGTGTGGTTCTCGTCGGGAGACAGTACAGAAAAAAAAGGGGGAAAATTGAAAGTTGCAGAGAGAGAACGTGAAAGGATAATTTTAAGGAGGGAAAAAAGTTGAGGAGCATTAGGGTCAAACTATGGCATGGCAGTATTGGTTGGGTCGGGGTCGCATGACGTTGGAGGTGAAGGTGGCTGTGGAGCTCACCGACGCTGGAGGTGAGGAACTTCCACCATCAGTTTTTTCTTTGTCTTTTTTTTATTTTTCTTTACGGTTGATTTCTGATGTTGTGCCCTAGTCATGGTTTATCTTTCCGTCGTTTCTTGTGTTCTTGAAGCAATCCAGCTTCTGCTACAAATTGTTGACATATTTTGTCATTTTTTGTACAGGGTTTAGATTTCGTGGGATTTCAACAATATATACATTCTGTAATTTTTTGTACGGTTTTAGATTTCTTGGGATTTCTTGTAGGGGGTTTAGATTTCTTGGGAGTTCAGATTTCTTGTTATTTTTGTAATTTTCTTGTAAATTTTACTTGTGTTACTATACAAAATATACAGTTCGTTCTTCTGCAATTCGTCTTGGCTGGTACCACTCGAATCTTCAAAATTTTCTGTTTTAATGAATTCGAATCGAATTTTAACCAATATTCCAGTTAAAATTCGAATTCGGATTTCATTTTTGCAAAACCATCGGATGTCGGATGGAATTTGGATAGGGTTGTTGGATTATGGATTCAAATTCGGATATAAACCTATCCATACCAAATCCGCTACATTTACATCTTTAAGTCAGAGATTCAGTAGATATGGACAATGATATCGAATCCATTATTACCATATATATATATATATATATATATATATATATATATATATATATATATATATATATATATATATATATATATATATATATATATATATATATATATCGAATTCATTAAATGAAAATTTTGTGGTGTTAAACAAATCATATACTCGGAGATAAACACCAAAACTATCTTACCAAAAAAAGAAAATGATTAAGCATACTCAGTCCATTGGATGGGTTAGAATATATCGGTATGCTTATTGAGTATTCCAATCCATTCGATAAACGAATGACTAGTTGAACGATAGGAGAAAATCCAGGTCTGTTGATTATTGGGTAATCATATAAATCATTACTTTCTTCATATAGTGACTTTGCCTTTTTTTTTTTTTTTTTTTTTTTTTGGTTGAATAAAATTGCATTCTATATTTAAAAATAAAGAATTCTATAATATCACCATTTTTGGCCAATCGTTGGATCTCACCTCAAACACAAAACCAGGTTAGGACAGGGCCTTCCGTTTTTTGGATTAGAATCCAGTCCATATTAAGTTGGATTAACAAAGTAAAGAGAGGCAATGGGATACTATCTAGTAACCTAGCTATTTTGCCATTGGGTTGTCAAGGGGCTGGTCCAAGCCAAACGGTGTCGGGTTTTACAGGACTTGATCAAAATTCTTGTTGTAACTATGATTGGTGGAAAAGAAATAAAAATCTATAATCTTACTTTCTTTGCTTTTGTATTATAAATATGTATATTTTTAAATTCAGTGTCAATCCTGTTATTTCACATGTCTATTTGAAAATATAAAATGATAATAGTAACTTTGATAATGATACAATGATAAGTCGAATTAAAAACCTTTTTTTTACTTTTATCTTGAATAACTTTTGATAAAATTAACCAAAAGAAGGCTACAATTTTCTAGTTTACCTCTTTGGTGATAACAAGTTGCTTGAATTACTTATCGTATAATAATTGGATATCTATTGTCAATCTTAAAAAAAAAAAAAAAAGGTAAATAAATAAAAGCATTAGATGATATCTATTTAATGTGTTCAGCCAGATTGGTGTTCTTATTAGATTATAACTCTTTCCAAATTTCAAAATAAATAAATAAAATAAAAACAAAAATTTTCCAATTAAATCTCCTTAATCCTATGTCTTTAAAATTCCGACAAATCTCATTGATCTGATCTCTTTAAAATTTCCAACAAGTCTCTCCTTCTTGATCCTTGTTCTTTAGGCTATCTTTGGATCCATTTTTGTTTTTATTTTTATTTCAATATTTTTTGCCTTTTCAAGTGCTTGATATGATTTATGTGTTATTTATGATGAACAAAAATGAAAATAGGGTTTAAAATCTTTTTGATTTTTGGTTGTTTTTGGGGATCCGAATTGTCTCCTCACTGTACTTCAGGGAGGTGGGAGACGCCCCCGTCGGATGGCCGACACGTGGCTCTCGGGAAAATCCGAGCCCTATGTCCGAGCCGACATCCCCTGTCGGCTCGGCTTGTCGACTGGGTGTCAGCTCGTACATGGGGTTCAGATTTTTCCGAGAATCACGTGTCGGTCATCCGACAGGAGCGTCTCCCTCCTCCCTGAAGTACAGGGAGAAGATGATTTGTATCCTGTTTTTTGGGAGAAGTTTAATGAGCACGTGGTTAAAAGTCTTTCCAATGGTTAAAAAATCAGGGCAAAATAGTAAAAACATATTCTAACAGTGTTTATAAAAAACTTATGAGGTTATCTTCGATCACTGGAATTAAACGCCTCTGCAAATAACGATCACTGGATTAATTGCCGAGTCACATCATATTCGTTTGATTAATGGTTCTTCAATCTGGCATAGATCCTCTACTAACCATGTTTTAGCGATCTTGCTTTAGTAAGTGGTAACCAAATTTGGTTGTTGAATGCTTAATTTATAGACTTTCGAGTCATGATTCTTGTTTATGCGTTATAGTTTTTGGTCTGGTGAACTGGTCGAGATTAATGATTTAGTTTCTCGTTTGGTAGTTCAACGACTAGTGACTTCTATGTTCGTCAGATTATGCAATGGATAGAAATCATCGTGTCTTTAATAGAGTAGGATTCCATAGGTTTGCAGGTTCTGTTGTTTTCCTCCAAACTGTTAGAATATGTATGAGTGTCACTGCATTTTAGAAAAGAGAGTTTTTTATTTGCTAGAGTTCCACATTTTACCTCTGTTACCTCAATACTCCCTCTGCGCCTCACCATATGCTTCACTTTGCTATCATTGAACATAAATTTGTTCCTAGGGACAAGGATTAAAGAGTTGGTTTCAGGAGCTTTAGAGAGGGCGAGCACTGATCATTGCAAGAGATAATGTTCTCATGGTAAGAATGCTCTACTGTCACATCGTAATTCTGAACCAACCAGAATGGTGTGATGAACCTTCTAAGAACTAATGATTCAATCAAGATCTCGTATAGGCCGTGTCTATTTGATTAAACCAAATACAACCACAACCATAATCAGAGTAAATAAACAATAACGTAAGTCTTTAATATTAATGAACTGAGTATCTAATAGTAACAACATAATTAATTATTCAATTATCTCCAAATGACTAAAGACATAAAATAAAATAAATTAATCAATTACATGTTCCGATAATCCAACAACTAAATCTAATCAAAAACACATGAGTTGCACTCGCACGATGAATCATGCGACTCCACCACAACTTCCACATCCATCACAGCAACATGTCCGTACATTGGTGCATTTATATAATCTTCCACAGTAGGACCTGCATCATCAACTAAAAATATTCGACGTCGAAAGGGTGAGCACACATCATGGCTCAATGAACAAACAAAATAATGCAACAAACATATGCATGCATTCAATTCATATTTTTGGTCTGATTTATAAGTTTGCATTGTGCTATAGAAATGATTGGTGGCTATCACACCTCTATGCAACCATTATGGAATAGAGATAGAGCTAAAGTACTCGGATCAAACACCACATAACACTTCCCCTGATGCCCTACCCATACCAATATGTAAGCCCCTATTGGCGAGGGCTTACAAACTGGGCTCGCAATTAACCAATCCTAATGTCAAACAGTGTATCAAAGGCCTTACCCCAGCATCCCTCGATATGTCCATAGTGATAGAGTTAAGGCCCCCTGACAGAGTCAGAGACTACACGATTCGAGACCACCTCCCCTGATGCAATACTTAGCCTATTAGGACCTTAGTCTAATAACTCTTGTAGTTGAGTCTTCAGTTCCTTCAATTCTATAAGAGCTATTCTATAGGGTGCCTTTGATACATGTGTTGTCCCTGGTAACAAGTCGATAACGAACTCGGTTGCATAATCAAAGTAAGTCTCCTGGAAACGCATCAAGGAATTTATGTATCACATCAATATCTTCCTTCTGTGGTGCTTCTTTAGTAACGTCCACTACAAATACCATATATCTAACTTCTTTCTCTTCAAAGCATCTCTTCGCCTTTAGCATAGAGAGGATCAGCTTTCACTTCTTAGGCAACATGTTATCAATAAAACTAAATTATATGCCGTCTTTATTCTTGAATGATAACCTCTTCTATGCACATAACAACTTTGTAGAGTGTTGAGATAACTAGTCTATCCCCAAGATGATGTCAAAGTCTATCATCTCAAGTCAAATTAGGTTACATCCAACTTCTGTCCGTCCATACAATTCGGACATTACTCATAACACTCATTTAATGTAACATTTAGTCCAAAAAGGGCTTGAACAAGCAAAATCTGGTTTAAAGGTCTCAAGATCTTGTCTAGTTCTTTCATCTCTTAGTTTTTCAAAGACTATCGTTAATAGTCTCATGTATTGAATAAAAAAACTCATTAGTTTATATTTCTTTTATCATTGCTATTCTACCCTGATCTCTCTTTCATATACCTTGAAAAATATCTTATGATTGTTACTTCATATCCCATGTTTACCTATAAGCATTAAGGTATATGCTTATAATTTTATTAATTCTGCCAAATTTTCTTGGTCTTCACTTAATCATTTCATTTAACATTAGGCATAACTCAGTATTACTTGTACTAATCCGAATACTATCAATGCCACCATTTTCGATTTCATACATGCATCCACTCTTAGATATGCCTTTAGAAATTTTCTTCCTTGTCAAACTTTATACCGATATAGCCATCTTTAATTCTATTCGAGCGCTATCTAATGTTTAATAGCTGCTCTTGGAAGTTTTCACTTCTTGCTCATGCACTCTTTTACAGACCATGACTCCTACCCATCCAATCAGTAATCTCAAAATAGATTCTCCATTACTTCATCTGAGGTCTCTTGTGTAAGACCCGTATCGTACTAACAGGTCTTACCACCTTGTATCAGGTCTTCCTATCATGGTCTGGCCAAGCAAACCAAGTGCGTGAAGAAACCACAAGGCTAGGTATGTAATTGAACCCAAAATCAATTAATTAGGAGTGTGTGGTCGCATACCTAAACAGGTGTGGTCGACCACACCTCAGAATAAAGTGACCACAGGAGTCTGCGACGTGTGGTCGTAGTTTTTACTGTGTGGTCGACGGGTTTTGCGACCATACCTGCGACCACACGAAGTCAGACAGACTCCGTGATTAGGAAACCTTCCTAATCCGAAGGGGGTTCTTTCCTAATCTAAGTGGGACTCTATATGGAGGGTTTTCCTCTATATATAGGACGTCCCTTAGCCTCTTTCATCCTTTTAGAACTCAAACTGAAAGAGAGAGAGAGATAAAGAAGAAGAAGAGGAATAGAAGGAAAATTGAAGAGGAAGACTAAGAAGAGGAAATTCAGAGATAACTCTGAATCTTCAACAAGTTTATGGTATGAAAACATTTCCCATATCAGTTAAATACTTAGAATAGATCATGAAGGAGATAGTGATTCAAACTGAGACCCTAATCATCAAACCATGGACAAACTCTAAGAGATCCATGGAGGGAATCTATTAGGATGATGGATTGTGTAAAAATATAAATTTTAAGTCATAGAACAATCATAGGACGGATCATGATGATAAACCAAGGAATCAAAACATGAAGGAATTGAGTTGGGAGTAAAAAGTCAACCATCACATGTGTGGTCGCATGTGTGGTCCATGATATGTGACCACATGAGACACACATGATTGACCACATGCCCTCGAGAAGTTCCAAGGAGGGTGTGGTCGCCAAAACTGAGACCACAGGTGAAGCCACACCTACGACCACTCAGTTTCTGGAAGTCTGAATTGCTAGAAATAAACTTTAATTTAAAATCTATAAATTTGTGAGGTTTTCAAGTGTTCTAAAAGTGATTTACAAAGCTTGAACGAGGAACTACCATCGACCAAAGGTGAGGGAAAAAGACCTAAATTTATTGGCTAATAATAAACTGTTTTGCTTATTGAGTCCAATGCCATGAATGATTATGTGCTTGTATGCTTGTAATGTACATTTCACATGTCATCCAATATTCCAATTATTACTGCTCATGCATATTTAATTCTGTATATTTATAACATGATGATGATGATGATGCTAGGAATAGGCATGTCAATGTATGAGTGTGGTTAGTGTACTTGATGCGAGTGGAACATCAGGGGGAGGACGTGACATTGTGGTTTATCCTGGTCACCAAACTCTAGCTCTATCTCTACTCAAGTCTTGTCCACTGACATCGTCGTATCACCATTACCTTAGCAGAACTATTACGTCGTAGGGCATCAGAGGAGGTGGTCTCGGACCATGTAGTCTCTGACTCTGTCGGGGGCCCTTAGCTCTATCTCTATGGACGTATTATGGGATGCTGGGGTGAGGCCTTGGATACACTATTTGACATTAGGATTGGTTAGTTGCGAGCCTAGTTTGTAAGCCCTCGCCAATAGGGGCTTACATATTGGTATGGGTAGGGCATCAGGGGAAGTGTTATGCGGTGTTTGATCCGGGCACTTTAGCTCTATCTCTATTCCATGATGGTGCATGTGGGACAACAATGGTGTTTGATCCATTGGGCAACTTCACACACTTGTGTATAGAGGTGTGGCGGCCACCAATCCTTTTTATTGCACATTGCAAACTTATAAACCAGACCAAAGTTATGAATTGAATGCATGCATATGTTTGTTGCATTGTTTTGTTTGCTTACTGAGCCATGATGTGTGCTCACCCTTTCGACGTCGAATATTGTTAGTTGATGATGTAGGTCCTACTGTGGAAGATTATATAAATGCACCAATATATGGGCATGTTGCTGCGATGGATGTGGAAGCTATGGTGGAGTTGCATGATTCGTCGTGCGAGTGCAACTCATGTGTTTTCGATTAGATTTAGTTGCTGGATTATCGGATCATGTAATTGATTAATTTATTTTATTTTATGTCTTTAGTCATTTGGAGATAATTGGATAATTAATTATGTTATCACTGTTAGATACTCAGTTCATTAATATTAAAGACTTTCGCTATTGTTTATTTACACTGATTATGGTTGTGGTTGTATCTGGTTTAATCAAATGGACACGACCTATACGAGATCCTAGTTGAACCATTGGATCATAGACGGTTCATCACACCATTCTGTTTGGTTCAGAATTGGGGTGTGACAACTTGGTATCAGAGCTCTTGGGCTCTGTCTATTAAACATTTATACTTCTACAAGAGTTTATGAACTAAGTTAGGATAAAATTTAAAAGCTGTAATAAGAACACACCATAAGTACTTTTGTTGTATGAGACAATAATTAAGAAAGAGAATAATGCACATATAAAAGTAGAAACAAGTTTCATGTTTACATGAAATGAGAATAAAAATAACATATATCCGAATCATAGTATGGTCCACAATCCGGACAGTTACTCTGTAGTATAAAATAAAAAGAAATAAAGGCATCATGAAGCTAGGGGTGCTGGTGGAGGAGGTGCCTCACGATCTCGATCATAATCCTCAGCATATACCCTCATAAGCCAAGCTACCTGAGTCTGGGTCACCTGGAGACTAGCTGCCAGATCCGCCACCCGTTGATCAGTAGCACGCTGGGCCTCCCGAATCACGTCATCTGGTGGTGGGTGCGACGGACCAGCTGAGTGGGAAGGAACTCGAGAAGGGCCAGCTCCAGTGGAATGCAGTGGTGATGGAGGAGGTATGGCGTCCACGTCCATGAACATCCTATCATCATCCTCCTCAGCATCGCCCTCGTGGACCTCTACTGCTGCCACCTCCGCGTTTGCTATCTTTACTCGAGTACGAGGACGCACCAAAGCATTTCTCTCTTCGTCACTGACTTGTGCATTTCGCATCCCCATCCTGCAGATGGCCTCCCAGTCAAGGTCAGTCAAAAAATTATCCTCATAAATCCTCTCATCAACCAAGTCAACCTGCAGGCGAGTGAGCAAAGTGGTGATCAAACGCCCATAGGGTAGGTTACCCACCAGACCAGGCGTCGTAGCACGGTGCATAGTCCTGATAATGATATAAGGAAGGCAGACGGGTTGCCTAGTGCAGATGCAGTATAGGAGGTACTGGGTCAACTGTGAAACCTTCTCATAGTGTCCACTTTGGGGAATCAGGTTGTGCTGGATGATCTTGCAATACACTCGGGGTTCCGGCCGTAGGTTGATTGCCTTCATCTACCAATGATCATCTCTAAGAATCTGGCTGTCAATCTCTCCACGCATTCTCACTGACAGGAACTGAGGTTCCTTGGGTGCACTGTATACTAAGGGATCATCATTTGAGATACTCAAGAGATCAGGCAACTCCTAGCAGTTAAAGGAGATCTCCACCCCTTTAACTAAACTGGTGATCCTGAGCTCTCTACCCCTATCTATGTCCTCTGGGTCACCCTTCACCTGTAAATTACAGTAAAACTGTTTCACCAACTCAGGACAGGTGCAACCCTCATATAAGATCACAGGAAGCCAGCCCATATCACCGAATGCGCCCTCTACATTAAATAGGGCTAAGTTGGCCAAGTTGACACAACGACCCCCTTCCACCTTCTTACGCTCATAACGGGAATACTATGCCTCTGCTTCAATACGACGGGGATCATGAACTTTGGGGACTTTAGTGCGAGCCATGTTATCTGCAAAGACATAGACCAACAAGCAATATATTAGATATAGAGAAAAACTCAAAATTTTGGCATTATAATGGCGTGATTTGGCCAAAAGCCTCACTTTTCACCCAAACATTTAGGCAGGAGGACTTACATAGGTCCCAAATCATCCTGCAAGTCTCATACAATCAGAAATTTAAACTAGGTAGGTCGAATTTGAAAAAATTTTGACAATTGGGAAAAACTCCAAAATTTAGGTCAAAAGTGGGAATTTTCAAGTTTCTAATAAACTAACCGATGAAACCCAAATTTTCTTGAGGGCTTTCATTTATTGAGTAGCCAATAGCAAAAGCCCCCAATAAAAATCAAATTTTTACGGTCAGAAAAATAGTAATTTGAAGAAAACCCTATAAATGGAGAAAAACCTAGATATGAAAGCTTAAAAAGGAGAACTATAGGGAACATACCTGAAAGAATGGAACGTAGGTTGTGGATCGATGAAAGAATCACCAAACTTGTGCGATCAACACTGTAGCAACTCAATGGAGACGAGTTGAGTTGAAGACAAAAAAGAAAAATGGAAAATGACTCCAAAAATCAGGTTTAAAAACCTGATTTGGGGTTTTGTGGTTGCAAAATTCGACCAAAAATGCGACCACACAATTAACCACATGATCGACCACAGGCTCTTGGTGAGTTGACAGGTTTTGTGTGGTCGCAACCTGTGGTCGCATATAGTGCGACCACACGATCGACCACAGACTCTTGGTGAGCTGACAAGGTTTGTGTGGTCGCATATATTGCGACCCCACCATCGACCACACGATGAAAAATTCTCTGTTTTGACTGAATGACTCTAAAGATTGAAATTTTATATTGATTATTTGGATTTTGACATGAGAATGACGTATATTATGATTGCGTCACATGTTCTTTGACTTTCAGACACTACCACTGCCGAAAACCAAAAATAGTTGGGCGAAGAATAACCAGGCGAGGACGTAACCCAATTCCACTACCACCACCTGTGGAGAAAAATAGCCATGAAAATCCTGAGGAACAAGAGAATCAGAATGTGGTACCGCCAGGAGCCAATGACAAGGCTAACCCTACAAACTTGCCAGCCCCACCTATAGATTTGGCTACTTTTGTGATGAACCTAGCACAACAGCTGCAACAAATACAGCAAGTGTAAGCCAATATGCAAGCTACTATGGGAATGGCTTTTCCAGCTACAAACACTACACCTTTATCGGCGAGACAAGCTAGTACCGTATCAGGGGGTAGCAACACCGTGCCCCAAGCATTGACTATAAACAACACGGTACCTCAAGCACCTCAAACGCCATTTGTACAAGCTCAAGTACAAAACCCTGAAGTAGTTCAAGGCATATACAACCAAGGCAATTACCAGTATCAACCGTCTATATATGGAGCATATGCTGAGTATCAGTTGGACCATTCTCGACTGATCGAGCATTTTCTGAAGATGAAGCCTAAGGAGTTTAATGGCAAGCCAACGGATCCTTTGTGGCCAGCTCACTAGATCGACGAGATGGAAAGGAACTTCATGATGATGACTGTAAATAAAGAGGCAAAAGTGCTATGTACCACATTTATGCTGAAGGGCGATGCACACCCAATTGACCTGGGCTATCTATAAAGAAGCATTCTTCGAGAATTATTTTCCCAGAAGTTTCAGAGATGCGACGGAAAGAGAGTTTCTGACTCTGTATCAGGGACAGAAGACTGTGGATGCATATCAACAACGTTATGAAGAGCTATTTTTCTTTGGTCCCTCTAGCATGCAGGAGGAAAATATCAAAACCCGAAGGTTCATCATGGGACTTAGGGGAAGTATCCGTGAACATGTATGAAGATTTATAATGAAGCGGTAAAGATTGCTCGAGTACTGGAATCGAGCTAGAGAGAAAGTTATTTTGCTTAGAACAAAGGTATCAAAAGGCCTAATGGAAATTCATATAATGGAGGGAACACAAAGACATTTAAACCCTTCCATACTCAAGGCTTCAATGCTGCAGCCAAGACTACTCCAACAGTCCAACCTTAATAGAAGCAAAATAGTGAGGGAGTAAAATGCTTTAATTGTAATCAAATAGGACATTATTCAAGGGAGTGTCCTAAGCCCAGGAAGCAGCTACAGCAAGGAAAGCTTTATGTAGTTACATCTGAAGATGCTGTCGTATCGCCTGATGTGGTCACAGGTATGACCTGAACCTTTCATTTTGTACTTTCTTGTGTGAGCATGTAGACTAAATTAAAACAAATCGTAGGTATCGTACCTATTAATGGCATACCCGCCAGGGTACTCTTTGATTCTGGAGCTACTCATTCTTTTATATCTGTGTCATTTGAAAAGAAACTAAATCTATCCCTTAGATTTTTAGACTATAAATTGCTTGTACGTTCACCTATGAGATTAGAAGTGGAACAAGAAAAAGGTTATGGACCATGTCCAGTTCTTATTTGCAAAAAGATTTTGGATGCAACCTTAATTCAACTCAAGATGACAAACTTTGACGTTATCTTGGGAATGGATTGGTTAGCTCAGCACTCTGCAAACATATTATGTGCAGAAAAGAAAATGACATTTAAAGACAAGGAAGAAGCAGAGTATAGTTTTATGGAAACAAAACTTTCCCGTAAACGAAAACTCATCCTCTCTGCATTAAAGGCTAAAAAATGCCTCGAGGAAGGAGGAGTTGGGTATCTAGTATCCGTGGTTGATCTCACCATGGAAGCACCACGAATGGAGGATATTGATGTTGTGCGTGACTTTTCAGATGTATTTCTTGAGGAACTACCAGGACTACCACCCGACCGAGCGACAGAGTTTGTTATAGATCTTATACCCAGAGCCACAATAGTAGCTAAAACATCCTATCAAATGCTTCCTACTGAACTGAATGATCTGAAGGTACAATTACAGAAATTACTAGACAAGGGTTATATCAGATCCAGCATATCACCGTGGGGAGCGTCGGTATTGTTTGTGAAAAAGAAGGACGGTAGCGTTCGACTGTGTATAGACTACCGAGAATTGAATAAGCTTACAATAAAAAATCGATACCCGTTGCCTCAGATCGATGACTTGTTCGATCAGTTGGAAGGTGCCAAAGTGTTCTTCAAAATTGATCTTCGATCAGGATACCATCAGCTGAAGATTAAGGAAGGTGATATTTCAAAGACAGCATTTAGAACAAGATATGGACATTATGAATTTTTAGTTGTCTTTTGGATTAACTAATGCACCCGTAACTTTTATGAAACTCATGAATCGGGTATTCCATGATATGTTGGATACGTCAGTCATTGTGTTTATTGATGACATATTAGTCTACTCCAAGGACAAAGAAACTCATGTCACAAATCTAAAAGCCACTCTGCAGCGACTAAGAAAAGAGAAACTTTACGCCAAATTTACAAAGTGTGAGTTTTGGCTATATGAAGTCGCTTTCTTAGGCCATGTTGTATCTACTGAGGGAATTAAAGTAGATCCTAACAAGATTGAAGTCATTGTGAAATGAAAATCACCTAAGAGTGTTGCATAAATCAGAAGTTTCTTAGGTCTAGCTGGGTAGTACCAACGATTTGTGGAAGATTACTCTAGAATCATCGTACCTCTCACCAGTTTGACTAAGAAAGGAGAAAAGCTTGTTTGGACCGACAAATGTGAGAAAGGTTTTCAAACATTGAAAGCTAGATTGATATCAATTCCCATCTTGACTATTCCTATCCTAGGACAACCATTTACTTTGTACACTGATGCGTCTGGGTTGGGTTTAGGATGTGTGCTTATGCAAGGAGAACAAGTAGTTGCGTATGCCTCAAGACAACTGAAGACACATGAGAAGAACTATCCCACTCATGACTTGGAATTAGTAGCAGTAGTACATGCTGTCAAGATATGGAGACATTATTTGTATGGTGAGAAATTTCAGATTAAATCAGATCATAAGAGTCTCACTTATCTTTTTAATCAGAAGGAGTTGAACATGAGACAAAGAAGATGGTTGGAATTATTGAAGGATTATGATTGCGATATCCGGTATTATCCAGAAAAGGCTAATGTAGTTGTTGATGCACTAAGCAGAAAAGCAATGATCAAATCCAAGGGAGAAGTTAACACGAATGCGGAAATGTGTGTTACAGAAAAAGTATTCAATTATGGTAATGAGCAATTCGTGATAGATACACCGGATGGATCAACCAACCAAGGGTTTATTCATCGGTTTTCAAATATATTTGCCACATTGAAGATTATACCTAATATATTAGACGAAGTGAAATCTGCTATTAAATCAGACCCTTATCTGAGAATGGTGCAAGAAGACATCGAAAAAGGTAGGACTACTCCTGAGTTCACCTTGGACGTTGAAAAGGTACTAAAATACAAAGGAAGACTATGTGTTCCTGAAAATGAAGACTTAGATATTAGACACAGACTAATGAAGGAAGCTCACACCACCACTTATTTGGTACATCCTGGAAGTACGAAGATGTATCATGATCTGAAGAAACTATATTGATGGAGAGGAATGAAAGCAGATGTAGCTAAATTTGTGTCTCAATGCCTAAATTGTCAGAGGGTAAAGGCTAAAAGGCAAAGACCTGCAGGATTGTTACAGCCACTGTCAGAACCAACATGAAAATGAGACTACATCATTATGGATTTCGTCACCGGGTTACCATTGACTCCCTGAGTAGTTGACGCTATATGTGATAATATTTTCAGATTATATGGTGTACCTGAAAGCATTGTGTCCGACAGAGACCCACGCTTTACTTCAAAGTTTTGGGAAGGATTACAGAAGGCTATGGGTACAACTTTGAAGTTCAGTACTACGTTCCATCCTCAGACAGACGGACAGTCAGAGTGTACCATTCAGATTTTAGAAGACATGCTTCGAGCCTGTGTTATTGATTTCAAAGGATCATGGGATGAGAAACTACCATTGATCGAGTTCGCCTATAACAACAGCTATCAGGCTACTATATAGATGTCACCCTATGAAGCACTGTATTGTAGGAAGTGTCGAACTCTTTTGTTTTGAAATGAAATTGGAGAACGAAGTATTGTTGAACCAGAGTTTGTTGAAGAGACTTGTTGAGTAGTCGGCATTATCAAGGAAAGAGTTAGAACAACTCAGAACAGTCAGAAACAGTATGCAGATAATCGATGTCAAGACCGTGAATTCATCTTAGGTGATAAGGTATTCCTGAAAATATCACCTATGCGAGGCTTAAAACAATTCGGACAGAAAGGGAAGCTAAGTCTGAAATATGTCGGGCCATATGAGATTCTAGCTAAACGTGAGAAAGTGGCGTATCAGTTAGCACTACCCCCATCTATGTCAAGTGTGCATGATGTATTTCATATCTCATTACTGAAGAAGTACGTCAGAGATCCAACACACGTGATAACAGCGGATCCACCAGGTCTAACTGATGATTTGACATTTGAAGTAGCACTAACTGAAATTACCAGTCGAAAGGTTCAACGTCTACGCAACCGTGACATTTATTATGTTAAGGTTACTTGGAGGAGCCAAGATGTAGAAGAGATCACAAGGAAAGAAGAGAATGC
Source organism: Protea cynaroides (assembly GCA_028583415.1). NCBI lineage: Eukaryota > Viridiplantae > Streptophyta > Magnoliopsida > Proteales > Proteaceae > Protea > Protea cynaroides. The sequence goes on from CM053269.1 coordinate 76,787,026, forward strand.
TATGCGAAAGCAATATCCTCACCTTTTCGACTCGGAAGGTATGTGTAAATTTCGAAGACAAAATTTATAATAAGAGGGGAGGGAGTTGTAAGACCCGTATCATACTAACCGGTCTTACCACCTTGTATCAGGTCTTCCTATCATGGTCGGGCCAAGCGGACCAAGTGCGTGAAGAAACCACAAGGCTAGGTATGTAATTGAACCAAAAATTAGTTAATTAGGAGCGTGTGGTCGCATACCTAAACAGGTGTGGTCGACCACACCTCAGAATAAAGAGACCACAGGAGTCTGGGACGTGTTGTCGTAGTTTTTGATTGTGTGGTCGACGGGTTCTGCGACGACACCTGTGACCATAAGAAGTCAGACAGACTCCGTGATTAGGAAACCTTCCTAATCCGAAGGGGGTTCTTTCCTAATCTAAGTAGGACTCTATATGGAGGGTTTTCCCCTATATATAGGATGTCCCTTATTTCATCCTTTTAGAACTCAAACTGAAAGAAAAAGAAGGAGAAGAGGAGGAAGAGAAGGAGAATGGAAGAGGAAGACTAAGAGGAAAAAATTCAGAGAGAACTCTGAATCTTCAAAATGTTTTAGGTATGAAAACAATCTCCATATCAGTTGAATGCTTAGAATAGATCATGAAAGATAGTGATTCAAAGTGAAACTCCAATCATCAAACCATGGACAAATTCTAAGAGATCCATGGAGGGAATCTATTAGGATGATGGATTCGGTAAAATAATAAATTTTAAGCCATAGAGCAATCATAGGAAGGATCATGATGATAAACCAAGGAATCAAAACATGAAGGAATTGAGTTGGGAGTGAAAAGTCGACCATCACATGTGTGGTCACATGTGGCCGCATGATATGCGACCACACGAGACACACATGATCGACCACATGCCCTCAGGAATTTCCAGGGAGGGTGTGGTCGCATGATATGCGACCACACCTTGCGACCACACACCCTATGGCCGCAGAAACTAAGACCACACCTGCGACTACTCAGTTTCTGGAAGTCTGAATTGCTGGAAATAAACTCTAATTTAAAATCTATTAATTTGTTAGGTTTCTAAGTGGTCTAAAAGTGATTTACAAAGCTTGAACGAGGAACTACCATCGACCAAAGGTGAGGGAACAAGACCAGAATTAATTGACTAATAATAAACTATTTCACTTATTGAGTCCAATACCATGAATGATTATATGCTTGTATGCTTGTAATGTGCATTTCACATGTCATCCAATATTTATGTTATTACTGTTCATGCATATTTAATTCTGTATATTTATAACACGATGATGATGATGATGCTAGGAATAGGCATGTGAATGTATGTGTGTGGTTAGTGTACTTGATGCGAGTGGAGCATCAGGGGGAGGACGTGACATTGTGGTTCATCATGGTCACCAGACTCTAGCTCTATCTCTATTCAAGTCTTGTCCACTGACATCGTCGTATCGCCATTACCTTAGCAGAACTATTACCTCGTAGGGCATCAGGGGAGGTGGCATTGGACTGTGTAGTCTCTGACTCTATCGGGGGCCCTTAGCTCTATCTCTATGGACGTATTGAGGGATGCTGGGGTGAGGCCTTGGATACACTGTTTGTGTCACACCCCAATTCTAGCTGAACCAGAAGTGTGAGTGAACTAGCTCTAAACCATGGTTCACGACAAGATCTTAATAGACCGTGTCAACCAATCATTCCCAAGCAGTCTAACTTAATCAGAGAATAATACATAGCATCGGAATAAACGATAAATGAACTGAGTACTATGTTGTAATTAAAATAAATATTCAAATTATTCCATCATTCACAAAATTTAAATAATTATTATTACATTGTATTAAAAGAAAATAAATCATCACTAAAGGAAAACACAGAATGAGCACTCGCATGATGCATCATGCTCGTCCTCTACAGTCTGTGTATCCAGGCAGCCACTGTACTGTAAGCTGGGGCAGTTATAAAGTCTTCCACCGTATACCCTGCATCAAAATCTGAAAAAAGAAATAGAATATATATTCGGGTGAGCTCACAACTTAGCTCAGTAAGTACAAGACCAATGGAACACACAAATGAATGAGATAACATTACAATTTGGGTCAGGTAAAACTTGTAAAATGCTATGGTAAGGTTTGGCAGCCACCGCACCTCCATGCATGAGAGTGTGAGCACACCCAACAGTCAGGCAACAATCCACACTACTGCTATTGCCCCACATCACTCACTTCGATATAGAGATAGAGCTAAAGTCTGGTGGTCAGGCAACAATTCACACTACCGCGTCCTCCCCATGATACCCTACACCGTATCAATACCTAAACCCCTATTGGAAAGGGCTTACAAGTGGGTTCCGTTTCTAACCAGTCCTAAATGTCAATACAATATTTATGACCCTACCCCAGCACGGCTCCCTACGACATAGAGATAGGACTTGAGTCTGGTGGGCAGGATGAACCACAATCCCACGTCCTCCCCCTGATACCCTATTCGCACCAAGTCCGCTAAGGTAAACGGCGATATTACCCTACCCCAGCATAACTCCCTACGACATAGGGATAGGGCTCGAATCTGGTGGGCAGGATGAACCACAACCCCACGTCCTCCCCCTAAACCCTATTCGCGCCGAGTTTGCTAAGGTAGAAGGCGATACGAGAAAAGTGTTAGTTGTGGATATATCCAGGGCTCACTCCCCTTCACATTCCATACACTAATTAGAAACATACACATGCCTAACATCCAACATCCTAGCATATGAAATGCATGATTAGATAATAGCAAAAGAAACAACTACATGGTATGTGAATATGCACAAACACCAAGCAATTCAATTTACACATAGATTCAATCACAAAGGTTTACTGTTATTTAATTAATTAGAGTTTGGGGTCTTATCCCTTACCTGTCATGAGATAACAATTTCGTACAGCGTTAAAGGATCTACTCACGCTGTCTACAAGTCCTACATAGTCATACCTATAAGTTAGAATTCATTTATTAAAGTTAGAATTCATTTATGAAGGTCACAGCTGGTCAGAACCATGTTTGGTCAAGCAAACAAGGCTCGGAAGGCATACCGGTCTCAGTATACCGGTCTCAGTGGAGTGAGACCGGTATGGTGCAACCAGTATATACCGGTTGTGGTACATACCGGTCTCACTGAGTGAGACCGGTATGTGCCTGCGGTATATACCGCAGGACATTGTGTCCAACCGGTATGTCCCGCAGTTTGGATCCGAGAACCCGATTTCGGATCTCCCTTCCTTGTCGGTCTTCGGCTTAGTTTCTAGGGTTTCTCCTAACCCACTCTAAGGTCCAAGTATTCTAATGGCCTTCTGGTTTTGAATAGAACGATGTATCAAACCAGATCATATCTAAAAGAAAAACTAGGTTTTTAATTAAAGTCCTAGGATTTTGGATCGCTACGCCGCTTCACGTCTCTGATCCAAAATCCTTTCATGACTAAGAGGATTAAGCACTTATCGACGGTGTTCATCGGTTGGCGGCGTGCTCCTCCGACGGAAACCCCTTTCTTGAGCGGTCTCCTCCTTCCTTGCTCCTTCTCAGATCTCTTCAGACGGCTAGGGTTTTGAGAAGGATCAAAGGAGTGTCCAAGTCTCTATTAATAGTGGGAGACTGTTCTTAGGAAGGTTTCCCCTGGTTGGAAACTTTTCAAATTTCGATTCGGAGTGAGTGACCCACTGGAGTCCGTCTCCAGCAGAAAATACACATACCGATATAGTCAGACTGGTATATAATTTTTACAGCTTTACACAGGTTCTTATACCTGAAAATTGAGTGGTTCGTCACCCGGCTACGCCTTCCGGTCCGGTTATGATTAGAATACCTGTCACCCTATAAAACCATGGGTTATACCAGGTTTTTAGAACACGGTTCTTACGTTTGACATTAGGATTGGTTAGTTGCGAGCCCAGTTTGTAAGCCCTCGCCAATAGGGGCTTATGTGTTGGTATGGGTAGGGCATCAGGGGAAGTGTTATGCGGTGTTTGATCCAGACACTTTAGCTCTATCTCTATTCCATGATGGATGCATGTGGGACGACAATGGTGATTGATCCATTGGGCGGCTTCACCCACTCGTGTATAGAGGTGCGGCGGCCACCAATCCTTTCTATTGCACATTGCAAACTTATAAACCAGACCAAAGATATGAATTGAATACACGCATATGTTTGTTGCTATAAGCACCCCATTTTTGCCACCCTCTGTATAAGTGAACCAATATGGTAGTTTTCGGCCTTTAACCCAAGGATTTGTGATTCTCTACTGAACCCCACAGCAGGGTTATGGGCTATTATCTACTTGGATGAATAGATTGTGAAATTATCTTCGAAACGAGACCGGAATCATCAAACCTGACTTCAAACAAGGAAGATATCGCAGTTTGAAAGTGCAGGGGCATTTACGTAATTATCGTATCATGCATGCATTGTCATTCAAACTTCAAGACATCATATCTGGGTCATCTGATATCAGAATCAGATCATTCAAAGGCCAATATTCCTTATTTTCAGTCCTCTTCAAAGTGGATGTGAAAAATCCCAGGTAGAAGTCACCAGTAGGCCCCATGCAAACTTTCATGCAAATTATCGTTATAACTTCAAAGCTTCATATCTTTTCCGTTCTACATCAGATTCAGATGATTCCAAGGCCATTATTCTTCATTCATGATGTTCTACAAAGTGGACATGAAAAATCCCAGGTAGAAGTCACCAGTGGGCCCCATCCAAACTTTCATTCAAATTATCGTTAGAACTTCAAAGCTTCATATATTTTCCGTTCTACGTCGGATTCAGATGATTCCAAGGCCATTATTCTTCATTTATGATGTTCTACAAGTGGATGTGAAAAATCCCGGGTAGAAGTCTCCGAAGGATCGCATGCAAAATTACACATGGAAATGGTCATTTAACCTTTGAAAATTCATATTTTGGTCGTCCCATATCCAAATCAGGTGATTTCAATTTCATTATGTTCCATTTTTAGTACTATACAAAGTGGATGTAATGAATTTCTAGTAGAAGTCTCCGAATGATCCCATGCAGAATGGTCAACCAAATTATCGAATTGGCCTGCTTAAACTTCAAAAATTCATAGGTTGGCCATTTTATTTCCAAATGAGTTTGTTCAAGCTCTAATATTCCTCATTTTTAATGTTCTACAAAGTGAACATAGAAAATTGAGAATAGAGGCTATCAAAAAATTTCATGCGGAATGACAACGAAAATAGCCCATGAAATGATAGAAAGAAAAAACCCAATTAAATCCAGTCAACTCAGCTCAACCCAAGCCAGTCTTGGCCCAACCCATTTAATTCCAGTCAATCCATTCAACTCAGCTCAACCCAAAACAGTATTGGCCCAATCCAGTCAATCCCTATCAATCCGGACCAATACATGTCAGTGCATATGCATATATTTCTTTATATATTATTATATAATATATAATATATTATAATATATCATATAATATATACATATGTCTTATATGTATATTATATTATATATATTAATATATTAATATATTAATATATTATATATTTATATATATGTTTTATATATAAAAAGCAAATTAGTATCCAAATAAAAAAGGAGTTGGTGAGATTGTCGAAGATGGAAATGAGAGAAAAGAAGGAGGGCAACGAGATTTCTTTCCTAAAAGGCTGCTAGGTGGCTGAAAAACGAAGCTTGGGGTCGGTTATAAGGAAAGAAAAGGAGAATATCTAGAAGAGGAGAAGAGGAGAAGATCGAGGAGATCTAGAAGAGGAGAAAAGGGAGGGACCGAAAGAAGAGAGAGAGAAAAGGCGGTGGAGATGAAAACAGAAAAGGAGAAGATCTAGAGGAGGAGAAGAGGAGAAGATCGAGGAGATCTAGAAGAGGAGAAAAGAGAGGGACCGAAAGAAGAAAGGGAGAGAAAGCGGTGAAGGAAAGGAAGAAAAAAAATATATATTAATAAAAAAAATAGAAAAGGGGAGAGGGAGAAGAGGAGGAGATCGAGAAGAGGAGAGATGGCAGAGGAGAAAAAGAATAAAGAAAGAAAAAAAATAGAAAACAAAGGAGAAGATTGGGAGAAAGAGAGGGCGTTAGAGAGGAGAATAAAAAAAAGAAAAAAGAGGAAAAGGTGGGGGAGGACCGAGAGTTGAGAAGAGAGGGAAAAAAACAAGGGGGAGAGAATCGAGAGAGGGAGGAGAAAAAAAAGGGGGAAAGCTGAAGAGAGGGAGAACCAAAAAAAAAAAAAAAGAAAGAGGAAGAAGAATCGGGAAAAGGGAGAGGAGATCGAGGAGAAGAAGAGAAAAGGAAGAAGAGGAACTGGAGGAGGGAGAGAAGAACCGAGATGAAGAAAGAGAAGAACTAAAGCTAGAGAGAAAGAGCATAGAGAGAAGAGAGGTATGCATCCTACTCCACCTGTAATACCCTTGAAACTCTCCTTCCAGCACTACTGAACCAACATCTCACTACCACACTAGCCATCTGTCCACAACCACTAGCAGTTTCTCCCGCCTAAACCCAATACGCAAGACCACTTGTAACCCCAGCTAAGCCTTCACATACTATTACCCACTTGATCATCAATCGAACACCCCTACCTGTCCTTATAGATGCATGCATCCATCTACACCCTTCATCCCATGCTGCTATAGCACCCACCGAACATGATAACTCCCATCTGCACCACCTGTGATACCCGTATCCAAGCCCTTCAAACCATCCAAACATGATTTGAAACCCTTGACCACCATGATCAAACCCCCTCTCTCCTTATTGATCTAAATCATAGAGATTTTTTATAAGCCAGTTGATTCGATTGTACTAATGTGATTTTGATCATTGATCCTATCATATGTGTTGTTGATTTAATTTTGATTATTGGTTTAATTTGATCCCTTGATCTCTCGATCGGATCAACCCATGATCTAAACCACCCAATTTGATCAACTCATGATTTGAGCCATTGATTTTCTAGATATGATGATATGATGCATGATTGATGAGATTTAGTTAGATCTGAATCATTAAAATCTAAAATCTGATGATATAATGCGTTATGGGTGATTTAAATGAATCTAAATGGTTGGATTGCCATCATGAATGATCTAAACTGTTGGATTGTCATGATATGTGTTCAAAATGAATATGAATGGTTGGATTATCATTTTGAGTGATCTGAACCATTGGATTGTCATCAGGAGTGATTTAAATGAATCTGAACGGTTAGATTATCATTTTGAGTTATCTAAACCGTTGGATTATCATTATGGTTGATTTAGATGGATATGAACCATTGGATTAGGATTGGTATTATTTTAAATGAATCTGAACAGTTAGATTACCATCAATAGTGATTTATACCATTGAATTTTTCATCATGAGTGTTTTTAGATACACTAACATTTTTAGATGCTTATTGCTATGATTGGATGATCGCTACAATGTTTAGATGCTCACTGTCATGTTTGGATGCTCATTGCAATATTTGCATGACCATTGCCATGCTCATTGCCATATTTGGATGTTCATTACCATATTTGGATGCTGATTGCCATATTTAGATGCTCACCGTCATGTTTGGATACTCATTGTCATATTTGGTCTTGCCATGCTTAGAAGATAGCATACTAGATCATGCTATATAGGCTCTTGCCTTATTTGCAATACATGCCATATTTGAGAGATTTTAAACAATTTTACTACATGTAAATTTTTTGCCATAAATATTTTATATGCCATATTTAGATAGAATATTCTATTTTGGCAATAATTTAATTTATACTGCACCTTAGTCGAACTGCCATATCTGTACACGTTGCAAACATATTAGGTGTAGGAACGTGCATTTAGGCACCCACATTCTTGGGAAGGGCATAATATGAATAATAAAAATCTCAATAAAGAAAGAGAATGCTTTCCCAAACCTTCCAAATTAGAATTTAGGATAAAAAGGGTAGCTCTGAACGATTTCTGCCCCTCGGTAAACCTTAAACCTATAATAGGTTCTCAACCCTAAACCTAGAATAGGTTCTAAACCCTAAACCTAGAACAGGTTCTCTCATTCTAACCTATAATAGGTTACCATACCCGAACTACGCGGATTCTGATTCCTAGGGCAAACCCTAGGATACGTAGGCCATTTGGGAGAATCCCAAATTCGGATCCACACCTTAGTCCACTCGGACTATCCATAGATCCACTAGGATATCCATTCCCATTTCAACCCAGAGTCTGAATTACACGGATTTTGATTCCTAGGGCACACCCTATGAGGCCTATGCCATTTGGGAGAAACCCAAATTCGGATCCACACCTTAGTCTACTCGGACTATCCATAGATCCACTAGGATAGTTACTCATATTTTAACCCACATAGGGTTATCCACATTTCAACCCAGATAGGGTTATCCACATTCTAACCCAAATAGGGTATTCTTAGATCCACTAGGACTATCTATCAGTCTACATGGACTATCCAGATCTTAACCCATAGGATTTCTCAACCTTTCAAGAATAAACTTCAACTTGAACAATGAACTTAATCATGCACAAACATAAATCACAACCATAAACTTTAATCACACCTGAACTACGATGGTGAACCTGATTTTCAGAATAATTTCATAATACGTAGTCAATCTGATGGATACAGATTCGGTTCAATGATAACAAACCACTTGGTTTGGTTTGGTTTAACAAATAGAGTCTAGTATAGGAAAGGTATAGGAGACCGATTTCGATCGGGCGATTTGGGTGCCTAATCCCTTCCCATAATCGTAACCTAATGCTTACCCAATCTTTGATGGACAAGAAATCCAATCTAAGGGTCATGAGTCAATCGAAGTCTTACCTTGGGGTGAGACTTCACATTTTCTAAGGTCCTAGACCTTAATCTAAGTGACGACTTCTAAGATTTCCAATCTTTGTCCTCACAGTTGCATTGTTTTGTTTGCTTACTGAGCCATGATGTGTGCTCACCCTTTCAACGTCAAATATTTTTAGTTGATGATGTAGGTCCTACTATGGAAGATTATATGAATGCACCAATGTACGGGTATATTGCTACGATGGATGTGGAAGCCATGGTAGAGTCACATGATTCGTCGTGCGAGTGCAACTCATGTGTTTTCGATTAGATTTAGTTGTTGGATTATCAGAACATATAATTGATTAATTTATTTTATTTTATGTCTTTAGCCATTTGGAGATAATTGGATAATTAATTATGTTATCACTGTTACATACTCAGTTCATTGATATTAAAGACTTATGTTATTGTTTATTTACTCTGATTATGGTTGTGGTGGTATTTGGTTTAATCAAATGAACACGGCCTATACGAGATCCTGGTTGAATCGTTGGATCATAGACGGTTCATCACACCATTCTGGTTGGTTCAAAATTGGGGTGTGACATCTTGGCTATAGCATCTAATCTGAATCCATTCATCTTTCTTTCAATAATTCCATTATCACTAAACATCTTTATCAACAAAGATCAGGGAGTGTATGAATCCGAATGTTTATCCAAAAAAGAATCACTTCCTTCTTTCAAATTTAGTATGACGACGAACAGTTGTTTTATCTAGTGAACTTCGGTTTAAAGGATAATCCAATTGGCATCCAAAGGTCGTTAGATTGCAAGGTGGTCTGAATACATGAAAATAGAGGTTCTGCAGCTCTTAACCTCATGGTTATATGTTCTATCGAGTATATAATGCCATTGGTCGAGGCACTACAAGAGTAAATCTGGAGAAAGTTTTGGTACATCAATAAATCAGGTATAAATTAGAAAAATATATGTTCAACATGATTAAACATTTAACTGTTTATTTAGTTTATATCTCTATTCATGTTTTCGATTATGAAAGTAGCTTAGGTTGGTATAATCAGGACTAATTCTAAGGAAATAATATCTATAACTCCAATTGACAGGTGAATCGATAAGGTATCCTGTCAAGGCACGAAAATTTAGAATTAGGTATGTACATCCTCTATAATCATAAGAGTAGGTCAATGATGCACCACATCCTATATACACCTGTCTAGATATATGGCCACAATAGATTTGATCCTTTGCTGAAAACATTTGAGGCTTCATCTTCAAAAAATATTCCTCAACCCTTGTCAGATCATTCTGCCATGATGCAGCTATCCCATACATCAGTGGTTGATAAGGGTAGCCACCTTGATATACTACTTGTTGTGCACTAAACTTTTACATTGGGGTGTGCATTACTGGGACTTACAATATAATAGACACTGTATTACAGCTAACATGTGCTGGGGGTACAGTGCTACTACCAACCGGTATTGTACTTGATCGAACCTGGAGGTGTTGGTGTAGCATTGACAACTTGGGTAGAGATTACCATGGTAACTTAGAGATTACCATGGTAACTTGCATAGTCGGTTTCATCTATTGTTGCTCTTGCATTTTGTCAGGCCAAGTTTATTACAACCTTAGCCAAGCCACTTGGTAGTCCAGGTAGATTGGCTGGAGTGGCCTGGTTATTCACCTCCTTTGATTTGCTCCAATCTGATTATCATTATTTAGCATCTGCTCATATGAGTTTTTACTACCCGTTCTCAACCCAGATAGTGGTTGGGTCAAGTTGCAACCGCTTCTTAATGCTCAGCAGGCAATGGATCAGCATGTAGTGGATCTCACTCTGAGTTTCCACGTCACCCAGGAGTATAGCTTTATCTTATTTTATAGTTACTCTCATTTTTGGTTTATGGCCATTTTTCTCTTATCTCTGTTGGATTCAACCCGAGATCTTTCCCTTTATCTTTGCAGGGATTTAGGCGTTACTAGCCATTTTCTTTCTTCCTCTGTCATACATCGAGTTTCACATCTTGTGAGTATCAACTCGGTATTTCAATGTTCCAACTATTGTACTATATCCTTTGTATACTTAGACAACTACCCGACTTATAGATCATACCCTATATTATTTGTTTATCATGATACATTTAGATTTTCTTTTTCTGTCTGTTTATACATATGATTCTACCTTTTATATGTACATTATTGTCTTGTTTAAGTTCTATCTCAACCAACACAGGTGCTTATGGTGTGTTTGTATTAAAGCTTTTAATTTATCCTAACTCAGTTCATAGACTCTAGTGGAAGTATTCAAGTTTGATGGGCAAGGCCTAAGAGCTCTGATACCAAGTTGTCACACCCCAATTCTGAACCAATCAGAATGGTGTGATGAACCATCTATGAATCAACGGTTCAATCAGGATCTCGTATAGGCTATGCCAACCATGTTAAACCAAAACACATTCCACATTAATCAGAGATAATAAAGTAAATAGCGAAAGTCTTATTAATAATGAACTGAGTTCTAATCATGATAAATAATTAATATTCTAGTTATCTCCAAGTAACCAAAATATAATTTAATACATATTACAAATATCCAAATACGAAAGTTAAATACTAAGTGCATCCATAGTTGAAACGCTCTCTTAACGAATCCTAATAGTCCTCTACAGCTTGCTAATCCATAGCCGTCACCGGTTTATATGTTGGCGTGTCGATATAATCTTCACCGTAATACCTGCAACATCAGAAACTAAAAAGAATTGCACATGCGAGGGTCAGCTCTCCAACATGAGCTCAGTGAGAAAACAAAACAATGCAACAAACATATGCATGCATTCAATTCATATCTTTAGTCTAGTTTATAAGTTTGCAATGTGCTATAGAAAGGATTGGTGGCCGCCGCACCTCTATACACGAGTATGTGAAGCTGTTCAACAGATCAAACACCATTGTTGTTCCACATGCACCCTTCATGGAATAGAGATAGAGCTAAAGTGCCCGGATCAAGCTCCGCATAACACTTCCCCTGATGCCCTACCCATACCAACATGTAAGTCCCTATTGGCAAGGGCTTACTGTCACACCCCAATTACGGCTAAACCAAAAGTGTGAGTGAACCATCACTAAATCAACGGTTCACACCAGGATCTCAATAAGACCGTGTCCACTCATACAAATCATTGCATATAACCATAATCAGAATATATAAAATACAGCAGAAGTCTTGAATAAAATGAACTGAGTAATCTATTGATAAATTTAATAAAATATCTAATTATTTAAATATTGAAACGTAAATAAATATCCTTACATCAATTGTATCTCCAACTGAAAATAATTAAAATAAAATAAATAAAATCCTAGAGGTACACGCAGAAAGGGCACTCGCATGATGCATCATGCTCGTCCTCTCCTGCTTGTACGTCCAAAGCAGCAACACCTCCGTATGCAGGAGCATTCAGGTAATCCTCCACCATATACCCTCCATCAACATCTAAAAATAGTGTATACATAAGGGTGAGCTCACAACTTAACTCAGTAAGACAAACAGACAATGCAACAAACATATGCCTGAATAACATTCACATCATGGTCTGGTTTTAAGTTTGCAATGTGCTATAGAAAGGATTGGCGGCCACCGCACCCCTATACACGAGTGTGTGAAGCCGTCCAATGGATCAAACACCACTGTCATCCCACATTCACCCTACCATGGAATAGAGATAAAGCTAAAGCGTCTGGGACAAACACCGCCAATACTTCCCTTGATACCCTATCCATACCAACACGGAAGCCCCTATTGGCGAGGGCTTGCAAACTGGGCTCGCAACTAACCAATCCTATATGTCATCATAGTAGGCCCTATCCCAGCACAGCTCCCTACGGCATAGAGATAGAGCTAGAGTCTAGTGGCCAAGCTGGAGACCACAGTGCTACTTCCTCCCCCTGATACCCTACCCGCACCAAGAATGCTAAGACAAAATAATACGAAAAGGTGCTAGTGTGAGGAATGATCCTAGACCTTCGGCACTTCCCATTGCACACACCAACGAAAACAAGCACATGCCTAACAGTCACATCCTAGCATAGCGAGTATGCATGAACAATAATAATAACTGAAAGTAAAGGATGACATGTGAGTATACACAAACATCAGTTCACAGAATCAAAGTTATTAACAACGTTTTACTATTATTAAATTATTAGGGTTTAGGTCCGATTCCCTTACCTGACGCTTGATTGATAGCTTGCTCCGCTTCACTAGGTCCAAACTTGCTATCACAAGGCCCTACACGATGTTAGGGTTGTGTTAGAATAGTTTTCTTAAGGTTTACGTTGGTCAAAAAACCAACTGGGATAAAAACACTCCCACGGAGCATACCAGTGGCAGTATCGGTCGCGGCACTGTGGGAAAAGGTGCGATCGGTATAGTCGACCGGTCCCCACAGACCAGCCTCCGAAAGGTATCGAACGCAGTACTGGTCGCATATGGTGTGACCGGTATGGTCGACCGGTATGTCTCCGAAAGACCATACATCCGGTTCTCGCCTTCCGTTGGTCACCCCCTATTGATCCTAGGGTTTTTCCTACACATTTTAGGTTTGAGCACTGAGTTAGAGTTGTTTCCAACTCCATCCAAGTCTTAGTTTCAATGATCTTCAACCTAGAACTTGAATCTAGGGTTTACCGACTAGATTAGGGTTTGACGGAAAAAATAGGGTTTAGATAAATACCTCACTTTGCATGGTATTGATCCAATCATGACTAACCATTCTAGAATAATTAAAGTAGAGGAAGGTTTAAGCACTTACCGTCAGTTCGTGGTAATGTGTTCTTCGTCCAATGGCAATGGCGGCTCTTCCCTTTCCTTCTTAGCTTCTTCTCTTTCTTCAGCCTCTTTCTCCTCTCTAGGGTTTGTGAGGATCAATGAGAGAGGTTTTAGGTGGTTTAAGGGTCCTTATATAAGCTAGGGTTAGGTTTAGGAATCCTCCTAACATTAGGAAAGTCCTTCAGTTTGAAATTTGGAAAGTAAAACCCGTAGAGATCCTTTTTTGAATCTAAGTCTGCACAGGCCATACCGGTTGACCGTCGACCGGTACCATAGACTAGTACCATCAACCGGTATGAAAGTTATATCATGTAATTTTGTCCATTTTCATACCTGGTTGTCATTCGCTCGTCCCGTTTGGCCCGGTGATGATTGGTAGACCTATTACGACATGAACTAAAGGTTTAGATCGAGTTCATGGAGTGCGGGTCTTATAACTCCCCCACCCTTAAAAGAAATTCCATCCCCGAAATTTGGAGGTAGGTTTCATAACTCCCCCACCCTTAAAATAAATTTTGGCCTCAAAATTTGAACGTACCTTGGTCGTCAAAAAGGTTAGGGTATTCCTTTCGCATCGCGTTCTCTTCTTCCCAAGTAATTTCTTCTACATCTTGGCTTTTTCAATGCACTTTTACATAATGGATATCCTTGTTTCGGAGATGTTGTACCTTTCGACTTATGAGCATCACAGGTACTACTTCAAATGTCAAGTCCTCTGTCAAGTCTGGTGGGTTTGCTGTTAAGATGTGCAATAAATCCCTGACGTACTTATTCAATAAGGAAACATGGAACACATCATGAACGCTTGACATGGATGGTCTAGAGCCAGTTGATATGCCACATTGCCACATCTGGTCAAAATCTCATATGGTCCCATGTACCTAGGGCATAGTTTTCCCTTCTTACCAAACCGTTTCAGACCTCGCACAGGTGATATCTTCAAGAACACTTTATCACCCACTGCAAAGTCCAAATCTCGACGACAGTTATCAGCATAGTGCTTTTGTCGAACTTGAGCTGTCTTCACTCTTTCCTTGATTTGATCAATCACTCGACAAGTTTCTTCGATGAACTCCGGTCCTAAAATCCTTCTTTCTCTCACCTCATTCCATAACAGAGGTGTACGACATTTCTTCCCATAGAGTGCCTCGTATGGAGCCATTTGGATCGTAGCCTGGTAACTATTATTGTAAGCAAACTCAACAAGCGATAGCTTCTCGTCCCAAGCTCCTTTGAAATATAGGGCACACACTCTGAGCATATCTTCTGAGATTTGAATAGTTCTTTCTGACTGCCCGTCTGTCTGAAGATGAAAAGCTGTATTAAACTTCAACTTGGTTCTCATAGCTTTCTATAATCCTTCCCAGAACTTTGATGTAAAACAGGGATCCTTGTCAGATACTATACTTTCTGGGATGCCATGAAGTCTGACTATATTATCCACATATAGCTTGGCCAGCTTCTCCATGGTATACTGAGGTCTTACCACGATGAATCGAGCTATCTTGGTAAGTCGATCGACTATAACCCATACTACATCCACTGACCTTGGTGTCAAGGGTAGGCTAGTAACGAAATCCATTGTGATACAATCCCACTTACATGCTTGCTCCGATAGTGGTTGTGGTAAACCTGCGGGTCTCTGTCTTTCTGCTTTAACTTGCTGGCAATTCAGACATTGGAACACGAATCGAGCTACATCCGCTTTCATACCCCTCCACCAATATAGTCTTCTTAAATCATGGTATATCTTGGTGCTTCCTGGATGTACCGAATATGGGGTGTAATGAGCTTCTATCATAACTTTATCTCTGATATTTGAGTTCTCACTCTCAGGTATACATAATCGTCCACGATACTTGAGTACCTTGTCTGAATCCAAGGTGAAGTCAAGGTTGCTTTTACCCTTCTCTAGATCTTCTTGCACAATCTCGAGGTGTGGATCCTGTAGGATTGCTACTTTGACCTCATCTATTAGATCCGATGAGATTTTCAAGGCTACGAACATCAATGTGAACTTATGAAGCCCTGTTCCACTGGATCTCCTCCAATCTCTAATATGTACTCTTTATCATTCTCTATTGAGCCTGAGGCTGCAGCACATAGTGCAACATTTGTACTCGGTCCTGCCTCAGGTTTCAATGCTCACTTTCTGCTTAAAGCATCAGCTACAATGTTTGCCTTACCTGGATGGTACTGGATATCACAATCATAATCTTTCAATAGCTCCAGCCATCTCCTCTGTCTCATATTCAGGTCTTTCTGAGTAAAAAGATAAGTTAAGCTCTTGTGATCCGACTTAATCTGAAACTTTTCACCGTAAAGGTAGTGTCTCCAAGTTTTGATTGCGTGAACAACCGTTGCTAACTCCAGATCATGAGTAGAATAGTACTTCTCGTGCTTTTTCAACTGTCTTGATGCGTAGGCAATCACCTGTTCTCCTTGCATCAACACACATCCAAGACCCAACCCTGAGGCATCCGTATATAGGGTAAATGGCAATCCTGGTGCTGGGATGGTCAAGATAGGTGCAGAGACTAGTCTTGACTTCAAAGTCTTAAAGCACTTATCATACTCATCTGTCCATATGAACTTTTCTCCTTTCTTGGTTAGTCTGGTGAGTGGAACGGCGATTCTTGAGTAGTCTTCCACAAATCTTCTATAGTAACCAGCCAATCCAAGGAAGCTACGAATCTCTGTAACTGATTTCGGTGCATCCCATCCTACTATAGCTGCGATCTTGCTTGGATCTACCTTGATACCGTCTACAGATACTACATGACCTAAGAAGGCTAATTCCTTTAGCCAAAATTCACACTTTTTGAACTTGGCGTAAAGCTTCTCCCTTCTCAACCGTTGTAGGGCTACTCTCAAATGTGTTGCATGGGTCTCCTTGTCCTTTGAGTAGAGCAAGATGTTGTCAATGAATACGATGACCGAAGTGTCCAACATGTCATGAAACACTCGGTTCATTAGTTCCATGAAAGACGTTGGAGCGTTAATCAACCCGAATGACATTACAAGGAACTCATAATGCCCATACCTTGTTCTAAAAGCAGTCTTTGGAATATCTGTTGCCTTGATCTTCAATTGCTGATATCCTGATCTAAGATCAGTCTTCAAGAAAACCTTTGTACCCTGCAACTGATCGAACAGATCATCGATCCTAGGCAAAGGGTATCGATTCTTGATGGTTAATTTGTTCAACTCTCAGTAGTCGATACATAGTCGTACACTACCGTCCTTTTTCTTAACGAATAATACAGGTGCTCCCCATGACGATATGCTTGGTCATATGAAACCCTTATCTAGTAGTTCTTGTAGTTGGGTCTTCAACTCCTTTAATTCTGTAGGGACCATCCTGTATGGTGCCTTAGACACTGGCGTCGACCCTGGCATAAGGTCGATCACAAACTATGTAGCCCTGTCTGGAGGTAGACCTAGTAGATCTTCTGGAAATACATCTGAAAACTCTCGTACCAGATCTAGATCTTCCATCTTTCACACCTCTATAGTGATGTCAACTACCGACACTAAGTACCCCACTCCTCCCTTCTCTAAGCATCTCTTAGCATTTAGGGCAGAGAGGATCAGCTTCAGCTTCCTAGGTAACTTGGTTCCAATGAAGCTAAACTCCTTTCCCATATCATCTTTAAACACAAGTTTTCTTTCACCACATAATAAGCTAGCTGAGTGATGGTGTAAGACCCGCACGCCACGAATCCGGCCTAACCTTATATTTTGTGTCGGGACCCGTCTACATATCATGGTCGAGCCAAGTGGACCAAGTGTGTGAAGAAACCCAAGACCCAATATGGAAATTTACCCAAAAACAGTCAAAATGAGGGTAGGGTCGCAGGTTTTAACAGACAGGTCCGACCCTCCCATCGACCCTCACCATCGACCCTCAACCATGGGTCGCAGGGTCTATGAGTTGTCCGACCCTCCCATCGACCCTCCCATCGACCCTCGGCATTCGAGAAAAACAGCACGAACCGAAAATTGAGAAACCTTCCTAATTTCAATTGGAACCTTTCCTAAACTCAATGGGACTTATTTTGGGAGGTTTTGCCCTATAAATAGGACGTCCCTAAGCCTCTTTCACTCCTTTTACAACCCTAATTGGATTGAGAGAAAGAGAAGAGAAGGAAAACTTGAAGAAAAGGCTAAGGAAGGAGAGGAAATTCAGAGGAAACTCTGAATCTCAGCAAACCTAAGGTATGAATACATTCCCCATGATTTGTTTAAGACTTTAGAATGGTTTCTGAACAGGGTATGACTTAGAAGAAACCCAAATCATCCATCCATGGTTAGGTTTTCATGAAAAATCATGGAGGAGATCATTAAAACCATGTAGGTGAATAAAGTATAGTTATAAATCATAGAACATGTATAGAATGGATTGTGGAAGTAAGCCATAGGATCTAACCATGAAAGAGAGAACGAAATATGATATTTTCGACTCAAACCATGGAGGGTCGCACCTAGGGTCGATGGCAGATCCGACCCTAGCATCGACCCTCAGTGTTCGGGAAGTTTAGATTAGGGGGAGGGTCGCACCCAGGGTCGATCAGGACTCCGACCCTACCTCCGACCCTCAGTTTACAGAATGGTTTTTAAATTCTGAATAAATTCTAATTAAATTTTATCGACTTTGTTAGGTCTTCTAGCAATATAATAACATTATAAAGGTGATTCTAAAGATTGGAAAAGTATCTATTAGCAAGCTAAGGTGAGGAACCTTAACCCCAAACTAAATTGGTTAATAATAAACTGTTTTCTATTTCTTGAGTCCTATGCTATGCTTGATTCTATGCGAATATGTTTGTAATGTGCATACAGTATGCCATCCAATATTTCTAGTACTTGTTCATGCATATTTACTTTATCGTTTATAACATGATGATGATGATGATGATAGGAATAGACATGTGCTTGTATGTGTGTGGTTGATGTGCTTGATGCGAGCGAGTATCAGGGGAGGTGTGATGAGGACGTCAATAAACGTTAACCTTTGGCGGGTCTCAGCACTTTAGCTCTATCTCTAACTCAAGTCTTGTGCATTGGCATCGTCGTATCACCATTACTTTAGCAGAACTATTATGTCGTAGAGTATCAGGGGAGGTGGTCTCGGTCCTTGTAGTCTCTGACTCTACCGGGGGGCCTTAGCTCTATCTCTATGGACATTCTGAGGGATGCTGGGGTGAGGCCTTGGATACACTGTTTGGCATTAGGATTGGTTAGTTGCGAGCCCAGTTTGCAGCCCTCGCCAACAGGGGCTTACATGTTGGTATGGCACTATATAGCAATAAACGTAACATTTGTTATTTATTGTTCATGATTGGGTGCATGTGAGTTGACGATAAACGTGATCTTCGGGTAACGTCACACACTCGTGTATAGAGGCGGAGTCAATAAACGCGACCTTTGGCTACCTCAACCTTTCTATAGCATATTGCAAATTTTAAACCGGACCAAAGATATAAATTGATTTTTGCATGCATATGTATTGTTGCATTGTTTTGGCTACTCACTGAGCTCAAGTTGGAGAGCTGACCCTCGCGCGCGTAATTCTTTTTAGTTTCTGATATTGCAGGTACTATGATTGAAGATTATGTCTACTCGCCAACATATGCACGGGTGGAGGCTATGAATGAGCAAGCTGTGGAGAACGAACATGGTTCGTTACGCGAGCGTTTCAGCGATGGATACGTTTAGCGTTTAGTTTTCGTATTCGGATATTGTAATATGTATTAAGTTATGTTTTGGTTACTTGGAAATAAATGGAATATTAATTATTTATCATGTTTAGACCTCAGTTCATTATCTGTAAGACTTCCGCTATTTATTTTATTACCTCTGATTAATGTGGAATGTGTTTTGATTTATCATATGTGGGATAGCCTATTTTGAGATCCTGGTTGAACCGTTGGTTTATTGACGGTTCATCACACCATTCCGAATGGTGCGGAATTGGGGTGTGACAGATGGCCTAGCCAATCCATTCCCAAGATGACGTCAAAGTCTGTCATATCGAGTTGAACCAGATTTGCTTATAGGTTTTGCCCTCAATACTAACTGTACACAACCCATAGTATTCATTCAACGCCACTTCGACTCCCAACGGAGAGCGAACTATCAAACTTGGGGTTAAATAATTGACAGGTAACTCCATTCTCTTCCCAAAAGACATAGAAACAAAGGAGTGCGTAGCCCCAGAGTCAAAGAGTACTCTGGCGGGTACACCAGCTATATTTACAGTTCTTGAAATTAATTATCCCTTAGTTCTACATGCTTAAACACAACAAACAGGAAGCCAAATAGTAAGGGATGTAATCATACCAGTAACCACATCAGGTGATGCGGCTGCCTCCTCAGTGGTGACTGTAAATATCTTTCCTTGCTATGGCAGTTGCTTCTTGGGTAGAGTATAGGTCTTTGCATAATGACCCAATTGCTGACAGTTGAAACATTTGACATTTGGGTTCTGTCCAGCAAACTGTGGCAGTGGTGGTGGTGCAGTAGTGGTCTTTGCAGGCACCACAGCAGATTGAGCCCTGTATGGGCGGAATGGTCTTGTATTCCCTCCACCTGAAGTCTCAGTGGCGGGCCTCTTCAGTCCCCTGTTCTGAGCAAAGAAATTGTCTCTTTGGCTAGATTCAATTACCCTAGCAATCTGTATAGCCTCATTATATACTTTCTTCTCCAAATCCAAGACGTGCTCTCGGATACTTCCTCACAATCCCATGGTAAACCTACGGGTTTTGCTTTCTTCTTCTTGCATGCTTGTCGGAGCGAAGAAGAACAACTCTTCATATCTCTGCTGGTAAGCATCAACAATCGACTGGGATTGTTGTAGGTTCAAGAATTCCTTTTCCATTTGATCACAGAAGCTCTTCGGAAAGTACTTATCAAAGAAGGCTCCCTTGAATATTTCCCAATTGATCTGAGTATGCTTTACCTCTTAGTATGTCCGGGTAGAATTCCACCAGGCATTAGCGTCTTCCTTGAGCATGTGCGTAGCGAATAGCACCTTCTCATCCTCCGTACAAGTCATCAGACGGAAGTTCTTCTCCAACTCAGCAACCCACTGTACAAGCCACAGTGGTTTCCCTGGTTTCCCTGTGAAAGTAGGGGGTTTCAGTTTCAAGAACCTATCCACCGCTCGGCTTAGGTCATTCTGCCCTTGTGCATTCATTCCATACCATGGTGGTGGGTAGGGATAGATCCCTTGATTGGTAGACAACATTGGAAATTGGTGTGGTGGTTGTGGATTCTGTCCTTGGCCCATCGGCCCAGTACTACCATCCGTTGGAAGTGTGGTGTCATTTCTTCCAGACTCAGGTGTACCTTCTGTAGGGATATATCCTGGTGGCCTGATCATCTTCAGCATCTCGTTCAGGAACACCTTATGCTGAGCTTTCATCTGATAAATTAGATTCGTCACAATAGTCTCAGAGTTAGTATGAGGAGGTCCTGGTAAATTTGTGGTGCTCTGGGACTCTGCTTTTCTCCACGTTCCGGGTTCACATTTTGCTCATCAATAATTCCTGTTTCCAGGTTGTCCTCATCTTGGCATACCGGCGGTGAGCCTCTAGGTTTCCGCCTACCATCTCAGATTAGTTTTTCCTGCTTGGATATGAGAAGAAGACATAACACATGAGGTACAATTGAATAGTCATTGTAGTGTTAGTCTTTAACAAGTACAAGGCAAAAAATTGTAACATAAACATAAATCCAAATTTTACAAATTTTTCCCAAAATTTTCTAGGTTTCCATTAGTTGTCCGGTTGCAACATACTGGTCGTGGCACTGTATATGGTAGTCCAACCAGTATGTCCAGGCAGCCAAACTCTCAGAGTTCCCGAGGGGTACCAGTCGATGTACTGGTCGCAATCCTATAGAAAATGGAGCGACCGGTATAGTCGACCGGTCAGAATTTTTCTCTGACCGAAAGGTACCGGTCGATATACCCTGGGGGGTATCGGTCGACCGGTATGGGCAAAACCGTCGACCGGTATGCCTAGAATACTCTTTAAAATCGGAAAAAGTGAGATTGTTCTCACTTTTCCTTTCTTCTTCCTCTCCAGTGGCGATTCCTCTCTGGCATTGTAAGTTGCTACAGTTCGATCGATGGTCTTAGAAGCTATTTTATTTCGATCAAGACCTTGAACATCGCCTCCAAGTAAGTTTCTTCCTTCCATTCTTCCTTTTTACATTGTTTCTTCATGGTTTCATGTCTAAAAACTAGGCTTTTCTTAGTTTAGAAGATTCTAACCATAGGAACACTTTTCCTTCGGCTTAGAAAGGGTTTAGGGACCTCCATGAGCAAAATCCCTCAACCAATTTGAGGTTCCATCGAATGGTTTTTCTAAAAATCAAATTTTTAGGTTTTTGACCTAGGTTTTTGGTAAAAATCGAATTTTCTTGTAATTTCTAAATTTCTTGTTTGTTTGATGGATGCTTGGTTTCCATGTGGTGTTAAAGGGTTATGTAAGTCCTCCTCCCCAGATTTTGGGTTAGTTCGAGGCTTTTGCTTCCATTACTGTCGTTAAGCTGTCAAAATTTTTGAAATTCTAACCAATTCCCATTATTTTGTCTTTGTTTTGTAGTTCAAAATGTCTCAACACAGAGGTGCTGGTAATCATGCCTTTGGTCTTGGCATGAACTGCCCGCATCCGCCGGTTCCACAGCTCGATGAGCGGTGGTTTCGTTCTAAGGCGCACATGCCAGCTTTCCCTGGTTTGAAGAGAAGAATATTGAGTCGGGGCGATAGGTGAACCTGGAGTAGCTACAGCAGATTGACGTTCAAGTAGCTTTTAGTAGACTTGGGTGGTTGCCCATCATTACATACACTGTGACCACCCGCCCCAACCTAGTTAAACATTTCTACGCCAACTTGGAGATAGAGGGAAATATCCATGACTTCAGTCGAGGCAGGGAACTCCGCCTTACCAGTTTTGTCAAGGGTGTCCCTATATCTTTCGACACTCACCAGCTTGCCAATCTTTTGGGAATTTCAAATGATGGTGACTTGGTCTACTGCGCCCCTAAGATGAAGGGCTTTCTCACTGATGATCTGCGCCAGGAGATTTCAGAGCAGATACTTAACCCTGGAGCACCTATGAAGGTTGTAGCTTGAGACCTGTGCCTCGGGTATACTGTCACATCATCCAGCACAAAATTGTTCCTCAGAGCGGCTACTACAGTGAGTTGTCTCAGCTCACACAGTACTTGACCTATTGCGTCTGCACTGGGGAGCGGGTCTATCTCCCTTACATCATTATCAGGACCATGCGTCAGGTTACTCTGCCTGATCAGGCCAGTAACCTTCTATATGGCCAACTCATCACTACTCTTATGCAGCGCTCACGGGTGGACATGAGGGGTGAGACTATAGTTGGGGACACCATGACTTCTGACATTGACTGGGATGCCATTCTCCGGATGAGGATGGACAATCTGCCGATCAGTGATGAGGAGTTAGAGGCTCGTCCTCATCCGCTCAGGCGGGTATCAGCAGTGGCAGCAGCAGCCAATGTGGCTCATGCAAAAGAGGCAGGGGGATGGTGATGATGATGATGACTAGATGGAGGACATTCCAACACCGACACTATAACCCACACCTGTAGCGGGACCATCCCAGCCTCCTCCCGATACCATGACGGGTATGTTTACGGAGATCCGGGATGCCCAACGTGAGATGAGCCGTGACCTGGGGCGTCTTGCACGCAGCCTCAAAGTCACGTAAGAACAGGTACTGTCACACCCCAATTCCACACTATTCAGAACGGTGTGATGAACCGCTAATAAACCAATGGTTCAACCAGAAACTCTAATAGGCTGTGTCCATGTAAACTAAACCATACACATCCACAACCATAATCAGAATAAATACATAATAGCGGAAGTCTTAATATTAAATGAACTGAGGAACCTAACTGTGATAATCATAAATAAAATATCAAATTATGTTGTATCAACCGAGATATAAGTAAATAAAATATCAATTACATTTCCTTAATAGTTCAAATAAAAATCTAATCGAAAACGCATGAGTTACACTCGCATGAGGAGTCATGCATCTCCACTATGTCTTCAGCCTCCATTGCAGCCACGTGCCCGTACACAGAAGCATTCATATAATCTTCCACAGAGGTACATGCATCATCAACTAAAAATATTCGACGTTGAATGTGTGAGAACACATCACGGCTCAGTAAGCAAACAAAACAATGAAACAAACATATGCATGCATTCAATTCATATCTGTGGTCTGGTATATAAGTTTGCAATGTGCTATAAAAAGGTTCGGTGGCCGCCTCACCTCTATACACGAGTGTGTGAAACCGCCCAATGAAAACGGTACTGTCGATCCCACAGGCACCCACTATGACACGATATACCCCCATGAAAACGGCATGGCAGTACCGGTTGCCTCATACCAACACGTAAGCCCCTACTGGCGAGGGCTTGCAAACTGGGCTCGTAACTAACCAATCCTAATTTCAATCAGTATATCCAAGGCCTCGCCCCAGCATCCCTTAATACGTCCATAGAGATAGAGCTAAGGCCCCCTGGCAGAGTCGAAGACTACATGGTCCGAGACCACCTCCCCTGATGTCCTACGACGTAATAGTCCTGCTAAGCTAATGGAGATACGACGATGTCAGTGGAAAAGACTTGTATAGACCTATGGCATAATATACCCAATGAAAACGGCATTGAAGTACCGGTTGATACCATCCCCTATCCGCATAAAGTACACCAACAAACACCAACATTCACATGCCTATTCCTATCATCATCATCATCATCATGTTATAAACAATGAAATTAAATATACATGAAAAGTAATAATAGAAATATTGGATGACATGTTGAATGCACATTACAAGTATACACGCATAGAATCAGTCATGACATTGGACTCAAGAAATAAAACAGTTTATTATTAGCCAATTAGTTTAGGTCTTGTTCCCTCACCTTTGCTTGAGTGTAGATCCTCTTTCAAGCTTTAAGAATCACTTTTATATCAATAGGAAAACCTAACAAGTCGATAGATTTTAATTAGAATTCATTCCGATAATTTTAGGCTTGCTGTAAAGCGAGGGTCGCAGGACGGGTCGCAGGTAGTGTAGCAGTTTTCTGCGACCCCTAGGGGTAGGGTCGATTCCAGGGTTGGATGTTCCATCGACCTTGAGTGCGACCACCGCATCCCTGGACTTCCCGAATGCTGGGGGTCGATCCTGTGGTCTGGTAGGGTCGATCCCCAATCGACCCCACGTGCAACCCCCCACGGTTTGAGTCAAGAATTTCATCCTATAGTCAATTCTTTCAAGTTTGGGTCCTATGGCTTACTTCCACAATCCATTCTATGCTTGTTCTATGGCTTAAAACTCTAGGTTTCTTCCTTACTTTGCCTACCATGATTCCCTCTATGGATTTCATTGAAATCCTCCCATGGATGGATAATTTGGGTTTCTCCTAGACCATACCCTCTTCATGACCTATTCTAAGGTCTTAAATCATTAAAGAAAACATACCCATACCTTAGGTTTGTTGAGATTTAGAGGTTTCTTTGAATTCTTCTCTTTAGTCTTTTTCTCCAACTTTCCTTCTCTTCTCCTTCTCTTCTTATTCTTTCACATTCAATCAGGGTTTTAAAAGGAGTGAAAGAGGCTAAGGGATGTCCTATTTATAGAGGAGAACCTCCCAAAATAAGTCCCATTGAGATTAAGAAAGAATCCCCTTGAAATTTTAAAAGTTTCCTATTTACGGTTTTTGTTGCCAAAGAGGGGGTCGATGAGGGGGTCGGAGATCCCGTCAACCCTCAGGTCCAAATTGTCCGACCCTCGGTCAAATTTTCAGGGGTCTGACTCCCTAATGAGGGGGTCCGACCCTGTCTATCTGGTTATGGACCCTGCCCCCTATTTTACTATTTGTGGGTCAGTTTAATACCTGGTCTCGCTATTTCTTCATGCACTTGGTCCATTTGGCTCGACCATGATAGGTAGACCTGGTACAAGGTGGTAAGACCGGTTAGTTTGAAACGGGTCTTACAACTCCCCCCTGCTTATAAAAATTTCATCCTCGAAATTGTACATACCTTCCGAGTCGAATAGATGAGGGTATTGCTTTCGCATGGCATTCTCTTCTTCCCATGTGATTTCTTCTATATCTCAGCTTCTCCAGGTGACCTTAACATAATAAATGTCACGGTTGCGTAGTCGTTGCACCTTTCGACTGGTGATTTCAGTTGGTGCTACTTCAAATGTCAAATCCTCAGTCAAATCAGTTAGATCTACTGTCAAAACGTGCATTGGATCTCTGACATACTTCTTCAATTAGGAGATATGACATACATCATGCACACTTGACACAGATGGTGGTAGTGCTAACTGGTAAGCCACTTTTCCACGTTTAGCTAGAACCTCATATGGTCCGACATATCTTGGATTTAGTTTCTCTTTCTGTCCGAATCGTTTCAAACCTCACATAGGTGACACCTTGAGGAATACCTTATCACCTACGGCGAATTCAAGGTCTCGGCGTCTAGTATCTACATATTGCTTCTGATGATTCTGAGCCGTTCTTACTCTTTCCTTGATAATGTCGACTACTCGACAAGTCTCTTCAATAAATTCTGGTCCAACAATACTACGTTCTCCAACTTCATTCCAAAACAAAGGAGTTCGACACTTCCTGCCATATAGTGCTTCATAGGGTGACATCTGTATAGTAGCCTGATAGCTATTGTTATAAGCGAACTCAATCAGTGGTAACTTTTCATCCCATGATCCATTAAAATCAATTACACAAGCTTGGAGCATGTCTTCTAGAATCTGAATGGTGCGCTCTGATTGTCTGTCTGTCTGAGGATGGAATGCAGTAATGAACTTTAATGTTGTACCCATAGCCTTCTACAATCCTTTCCAAAACTTTGAAGTAAATCGTGGATCTCTGTCAGACACAATGCTTTCAGGTACACCATGTAATCTGATAATGTTATCCACATACAACTTAGCTAACCTCTCCAGTGTATACTGAGGTCGGATAGCTATAAATCGAGCCGTTTTAGTCAATCGGTCTACAATCACCCAAACTGCATCAACTACTCGGGGAGTCAATGGTAACCCTGTGACGAAGTCCATAGTGATGCAGTCCCATTTCCATGTTGGTTTTGGTAACGGCTGTAACAGTCTTGCTGGTTTTTGTCGTTCAGCTTTCACCTTCTGACAATTTAGGCATTAAGACACGAACTTGGCTATATCTGCTTTCATTCATCTCCACCAATATAATTTCTTTAGGTCATGATACATTTTTATACTTTTAGGGTGTATTGAATAGGCGGTGGTATGGGCTTCCTTCATTAGTCGGTGTTTAATGTCCAAATTTTTTGTTTCAGGTACACATATTCTTCCTTTGTACTTTAGTACCTTTTCATCATCTAAGGTGAACTCAGGAATAGTCCTATATTTTTCAATGTCTTCTTGTACCGTTCTTAGATATGGGTCTAATTTAATCGCTGTTTTCACTTCATCAAGTACATCGGATACAATCTTCAACGTGGCGAACATATTTGCAAACCGATGGATAAACCCTTGGTTGGTTGACTCACCCGGTGCATCTATCACAAACTGCTCATTACCATAGTTGAATACTTTTCCGGTAGTACACAGTGTAGCAGTGGTGCTAACCTCCCCTTGAAATTTTATCATTGCCTTTCTACTTAGTGCGTCAGCAACCACATTAGCTTTTCCTGGATGATACTGGATATCACAATCATAGTCTTTCAATAGTTCCAACTATCTTGTTTGTCTCATATTCAACTCATTCTGATTAAAGAGGTAAGTAAGACTCTTATGATCTGATTTAATTTGAAATTTCTCTCCGTACAAGTAATGTCTCCATATTTTGACAGCATGTACTACTGCCGCTAACTCCAAATCATGAGTGGGATAGTTCTTCTCATGTGTCTTCAATTGTCTTGAGGCATAAGCAATTACTTATTCTCCTTGCATAAGTACACATCCTAATCCCAATCCTGACGCATCAGTGTACAAAATAAAAGGCTGTTGAAGTGGTCTTGGGTGCAGCATTGAAGCCTTAAGTACGGAAGGGTTTGAATGTCTTGGTGTTCCCTCCGTTATAAGAATTTTCATTTGGCCTTTTGATTCCCCTATTTTGAGCAAAGTAGCTCTCTTTCTGGCTCGACTCTATCACTCGAGCAATTTGTATAGCTTCGTTGTAGATTTTATTCTCAAGTCCCAGAACATATTCGCGTATGCTTCCCCTAAGTCCCATGACGAACCTTCAAGTCTTTGTATCTTCCACTTGCATACTGACTGGTGCAAAGAAGAATAGCTCCTCATAACGTTGTTGATATGCATCGATAGTCATCTGCCCTGATATAAACTCAGGAACTCCTTCTCCATGGAATCTCTAAAACTCCTAGGAAAATACTTCTCAAAGAATGCCTCCTTATATATATCCCAAGTCAATTGGGTGTGCTTTGTCATCAGATACGTCTGTGTGGACTTCTACCAGTGGTGTGCATCGCCTTTCAGCATAAATGTTACACACAATACATTCTCTTCTTCATTCACGGTCATCATCATGAAATTTCTTTCCATCTCATCGATCCACTATGCTGGCCACAACGAATCAGCTGGCTTACCACTGTACTCCCTGGGCTTCATCTTCAGAAAATGCTCAACTAGTCTGGAGTGGTCTAGTTGATGAGGGACATAAGCCCCATACATAGGTGGTTGGTATTGATATCCACCTGGAGCTACTTCAGGGTTTTGTACTTGAGCCTGCATGATGGGAGTCTGAGGTGCGTGGGGTACTGTGTTACTTCCCCTTGGTACAATGCTTGCCTATTCTGCTGGCATCGGTGTCATCTGTGCAGCTGGAAAAGCCATGCCTATGGCAGCTTGCATAGTAGCTTGTACCTGTTGTATTTGCTGCAGTTGTTGTGCCAAATTCATTACGGCTGTAGCCAGGTCTATAGGTGGAGCTGGCAGATTTGTAGGATTTGTCTGCCCATTAACTACAGACGGTGCCGTGTTCAGGTTCTCCTGTGTTTCAGGGTGTATATGGCTGTCTTCCTCCACATGTGGTGGTGGTGGAATAGAGTTACGACTTTGTCTAGTCACTCTGTGTCCAGCCATTATCTGTTCTGGTAGTGGTAATGCCTGAAAATCATAGAATACGTGAGGCAATCATTATATACTTCATTCTCATATTTAAATCCACTAATCAATGATATTTTCAAAATTTTCAGATCATTCTGTCAAAAATACTATATTTTCCGTCGCAGGGTCGATGGTGGGGGTCGATGGATGTCCGACCCTAGGGTATGCGACCCTGAGAATCACTGATACTTACTGAGAGCCGAGGGTCGATGAAGGGGTCGATGGATGTCCGACCCTGGGATCGACCCCTAGTTCTCTGTCAGATCACCGAGAGCCAAGGGTCGATGAGGGGGGCGGAGGGAGGGTCGGATGTTTTGGTCGAATTCTCCGACCCTAGGACTAAAAATCAGGTTTTTAATCCCGATTTTGAATCCATTTCTCATTCTTTCTCCTCGTTTCCGACTCGGCTCGTCCCTCTGAGTTGCTACAGTGAAAACTCCGACCCATTAGTGATTTTTGTTTCTCTTTTCGACATCTACTCCTCTTCTACAAGTATGTTCTCCACGGTTTCATGTTTTTAGGGTTTCGTAACTAGGTTTTTGCTCGTTTATATCGTTTTCTTCAAATTAAACATTTTTAATCGTAAAAATTTGATTTTTATTGGGGGCTTTTGTTGTTGGTGACTCAATGGACAAAAACCCTCAAATATATTTGAGTTTCATCGGTTGGTTATCGAGAAACTTGAAATTTCCCATTTTTACCCTAATTTGTCGAGATTTTTGAATTTCTTGAAATTTCTTCAAATTCATTCTCTTTAGATAAAATTTTCAACTGTATGAGTCTTACAGGATCATTTAGAATCTTTATAAGTCCTCCTGCCCACGTGTATGGGTGAAAAGTGAGGCTTTTGACCAATTTATGTCGTTATAATGTCGGAATTTTTAGATTTTCATCTTTACTAAGCCAGTATCTGTTTTTCTTTGTTTTTGCAGATAGTATGGCTCATACCAAAGTACCCAGGGTTCATGACCTAGTCCGCTTCCATTCTAATGAGGCTGAGGCACAGTATGCCCGTTACGCTTGTAAGAAGGTAGAGGGAGGTCATCAGGTGGACTTGGCTAGCCTGGCCTTGTTCGATGTGGAGAGAGCTTTTGGTGACATGGGCTGGCTTCCTGTGATCACCTACGATGCCTGTACTCGTCTAGATTTGGTGAGACAGTTTTATTGTAATCTCCAAGTGGTGGGGGATTACAATGATACTGAGAGGGTTAGAGAGCTCAGGATCACTAGCTACGTCAAGGGAGTCGAGGTTTCCTTTGATTATCGGCAGCTAGCGGATCTGTTGGGCATTTCATACGACGGCCCCTTGGGTTTTGTGCTCCCGGAGAGCCCCAGTTATTTTCATTGGAGATGAGGGCTGAGATTGACCGTCAGATCATCAGAGAAGATCGTTGGGAGATGAAAGTGATCTACCTAGGTCCAGAGCCTCGGGTGTACTGTAAGATCATTCGGCACAACCTGATACTTCAGAGTAGGAACTACAGGAGGATCTCTTAGTTGACCCAGTTCTTGCTGTATTATATCTGCGCTAGGCAACCTGTCCGCCTCCCTTATATCATTATGCGTACGATGATCAGTGCCACATTGCCCGATCATGTTGGCAACCTGCCTTATCGACGCATGATCACTACACTGCTTACCCGCCTGGGTGTTGACTTGGTGGATGAGAGGATTCAGGAGAAATCCTTCTCGTCACCTCTGGATTGGGAGGCCATCCGTAAGATGGGCATGCGGGATGCTCAGGTCAGCGACGATGAGAGGAACGCTCTGGTGCGTCCACGTACTCGAGTGGAGATGGCTGACGCTGAGGCAGCAGTAGCAGTCGCTGGAGCAGGGGTTCATGGGGTGATGATGATCGTTTGTACATGGATGTGGATTCCACACCTCCTCCATCACCTACACATACTACGGGAGTTGGTCCTTCTTATGCAGCCAGTCCTTTACATGCAGCTGGTCCTTCACATGCAGCTGGTCCTTCACACCCACCTTCTGATGACATGATGGAGATACTGCATGAGATTAGAGAGGCTCAACGCATGTCTGATTTGAGGATGGGAGAGCTTCTAGATGCTCAGCGCATGTCGGATCTGAGGCTGGGAGAGCTTCTAGATGCTCAGCGCGTGACTGATCAGCGGGTGGCTGATCTCACAGCTAGTCTTCAGACGACCCAGACTCAGATAGCTTGGTTGACTAGAGTCTATGCTGAGGATTATGACAGAGACCGTGAGGCACCGCCTCCCCCATCACCTCCAGCTTCCTGATGTATTTTCTTTTTATTTTTCTTTTTGTACTTCAGAGTAACTGTCCGGGTTGTGGACTGTACTCTGCTTTAGAATTGTATATATACGTTTGTTCTTCCTTCGAGTGTATATAAATTTGTTTCTCATTTAATAAATGTATTATTCTCTTTCAATTTTTTGTCTCAAACAACATAGATTCTTATGGTGTGTTATTATTACAGTTTTTAAATTTTTATCCTATCTCAGTTCACAAACTTTTGGGGTAGTAAACTGGTTTAAAAGACAGGGCCTGAGAGCTCTGATACCAAGTTGTCACACCCCAATTCCACATTATTTAGAACGGTGTGATGAACCGTTAATAAACCAACGGTTCAACCTGTCACACCCTAATTCTACACACTTCAAAATGGTGTGATGAACCGCTAACAAACCAACGGTTCAACCAGGATCTCGAGTAGGCTATATCCGTGTTATCTAAATCCCATACAATCACATTCATAATCAGAGTAAATACACAATAGCGGAAGTCTTATAATAAAATGAACAGAGAATCTATTGTGATATCAATATTTAAATACCAAATTATTCTGCATCAACTAAGACATAAATAAATATCATTACATCCCTTTAATAAATCCAAATAATTAAATAAAAGAAAAACCCTAAACGAACACGCATGAGTTGCACTCACAAAAGGAGTCATGCGTATCCTCTACATCTTTAACTTCAATCGCCGCCACATGTGTAAGACCCGTGTCAAACTAACCTAGTCTTACCACCTTGAACCAGGTTTACCCATCATGGTCGAGTCAAATGGACCAAGGGCATGAAGGAGATCGAGATCCCAGGTATAAAATCGACCTAAAAACACTTAATTTTAGGGGAGGGTTGCACACCCAGCTAAGCAGGGTCGGACCTCCCAAAATAGAAAGTCAGACCCTCAGTTTTGAAGGGAGGGTCGGACAGCTTAAGACCCTAGGGTCGACGAGATCATCGACCCTCGGTTTCTGACGAAACTGAAATTAGGAAATTTCCTAATTTTCAGTTGGGATTCTTTCCAAATCTCAATGGGATTATTATAGGACATTCCTAGTCTATTTAAAAGACATTCCTAAGCCACTTTCACTTCTTTCACAACCCTAATTGAATTGAGAGAAAGAGAGAAGAGGGAAAAGAGGAAGAAAGGAGGCAAGGAAGAAGACTTAGCAAAAAGGAGAAGAATTTGCAGAGAAAAGTAATCTTCTCAGGTATAGATACTAATTCCATGAATTTCTACAGACCTTAGGTTAGATATGGTTGAGTTTAGGATTTCGGAGAAACCCAAACCATCTATTTATGGTTAGGTTTTCATGGAAAACCATAGGAGGATGCACGAAAACTATTTAGATGGATTATACATGGTTCTAGACCATGGAACGACTGTTGAATGAATGTAGGAAGCAAGCCATAGGACCCCAAACACGAAGAATGGATTAAAAGTGGAAATTGGACCAGAGTGCATCGAGGGTCGCACCGAGGGTCGATAGACCATCCGACCCTAGGTGTTTCTGACCATCGACCCTCAGCATTCGGGAAGTCCAGAATGGAGAAAGGGTCGATAGACCCATCGACCCTAGCATCGACCCTAGCATCGACCCTCAGTTGACAGAATGGTTTTAAATTCTGAATTAATTCTAATTAAATTCTATCGACTTTGTTAGGTCTGCTAGCAATCTAATAACATTGTAACGGTGATTTTAAAGCTTGGGAAATATCTATTAGCAAGCTAAGGTGAGGAACCTTAACCCCAAACTAAATTGGTTAATAATAAACTATTTTCTATTTCTTGAATCCTATGCCATGCTTGATTCTATGTGAATATGTTTGTAATGTACATACAGCATGCCATCCAATATTTCTATTACTTGTTCATGCATATTTACTTTATCGTTTATAACATGATGATGATGATAAGAATAGACATGTGCTTGTATGCGTGTGGTTGATGTGCTTGATGCGAGCGAGTATCAGGGGAGGTGTGATGATAATGTCAATAAACGTTAACCTTTGGCGGGTCTCAGCACTTTAGCTCTATCTCTAACTCAAGTCTTGTGCATTGGCATCGTCGTATCGCCATTACCTTAGCGAGAACTATTATGTCGTAGAGTATCGGGGGAGGTGGTCTCGGTCCTTATAGTCTCTGACTCTACCGGGGGCCTTAGCTCTATCTCTATGGATGTTCCGAGGGATCTTTGGGGTGAGGCCTTGGATACACCGTTTGGCATTAGGATTGGTTAGCAGCGAGCCCAGGTTTGCAAGCCCTCGCTAACGGGGGCTTACGTGTTGGTATAGCATTATATAGCAATAAACGTTAACCTTTGTTGTATAATGTTATGGTAGGGTGGATGGGGACGACGATAAACGTTAACCTTCGGGCGGGCTTCCACACCCTGTGTATAGAGGCGGTGTCAATAAACGTTAACCTTTGACCACCCAACCTTTCTATTGCACATTGCAAACTATAAACCAAGACCAAAGATATAAATTGATTTTTTTGCATGCATATGTAATGTTGCATTGTTTTGGCTACTCACTGAGCCGTGTTGTGTGCTCACCCCTCGACGTCGAATATTTTTAGTTGATGATGCAGGTTATACAGTTGAAGATTTTATGAACGCGTCAGCGTATGGGAATGTAGCAGCTATGGAAGTTGGAGCTGAAGATGATACACACGACTCCTCTTGCGAGTGCAACTCGTGTGTATTTGACTAGATATTTTTATAGGTTTCTTTATTGGATTTATAAGACATGTATTTGGTACTTAATTATTTATGTCTCAGTTAAACACAGAATAATTTGCTATTATTTATGAATATCATTTTAGTTCTCAGTTCATTTATTTATAAGACTTCCGCTATTGTGTATTTACTCTGATTATGATGGTGAGTATATGAAGGTTCAGGTAACGCGGAGATAGCCTATTTGAGATCCTGGTTGAACCGTTGGTAATTTAGCGATTCATCACACCATTCTGAAATGTACGGAATTGAGGTGTGACAACATGTCCATACGCTGGGGCATCAATATAATCTACAACAGTGGTACCTGCATCATCAACTAAAAATATTCGACGTCGAGAGGGTGAGCACACATCACGGCTCAGTGAGCAAACAAAATAATGCAACAATACATATGCATGCAATCAATTCATATCTTTGGTCTGGTTTTACGTTTGCACTGTGCTATAGAAAGGATAGGTGGCCGCCGCACCTCTATGCACGAGAGTATGGATATGCCCGATGAAATCTCACCGTCGCCCACAGCACCCACAATGGACATTGTACACGAAGGTCACGTTTATCACTGCACAACGCCATACCAACAAATAAATCCCTGATGGCTAGGGCTGCAAATGGGGCTCGCTACTAACCAATCCTAATGTCAAACAATGTATCCAAGGCCTCACCCCAGCATCCCTCAGAGCACCCGTAGAGATAGAGCTAAGGCCCCCCGGTAGAGTATAGGACTCAAGGACCGAGACCCTCCTTGATGCCCTACGTCGCAATAGTTCTGCTAAGGTAACGGCGATACGACGATGCTAATGCACAAGACTTGAGTCAGAGATAGAGCTAAAGTGCCCGGATCAAACACCGCCTAACACTTCCCCTGATGCCCTACTCGCATCAAGCACACTAATCACACACAAACATTCACATGCCTATTCCTAGCATGAATCATCATCATCATGTAATAAGTAGACAAAATTAAATATGCATGAACAATAATAGCAGGAATATTGGATGACATGTTGAATGCACATTACAAACATATTCGCATAGAATCAAGCATGGCATTGGACTCAAGAAAATAAAAGTAATTTATTATTAACCAATTAGTTTAGGTCTTGTTCCCTCACCTTAGCTTGTTAATAGATCCTCTTCCAAGCTTTAGAATCACCTTTATATTGCTATTATATTGCTAGAAGACCTAACAAAGTTGATAAAATTTAATTAGAATTTATTCTAATTTTTAAAATCATTCTGTTAACTGAGGGTCGGAGGTAGGGTTGGAGTCATGATCGACCCCTGGTGTGGCCCTCCCCTAATCTGGACTTCCAGAACCCTGAGGGTCGATACTCAGAATCACATAGGGTCGGATGGTCATCGACCCTCTGTGCGACCCCCTGTGGGTTTTGGTCAATTTCCTCCTTTTAGTCCATTCTTCGTGTTTGGGGTCTTATGGCTTGCTCCTATAGTCCATTCAACATACATTCCATGGTCTAGAACCATGAATCATCCACCCATATAGCTTTTATGTATTCTCCCATGGTTTTCCATGGAAACCTAACCATGGGTTGATGGTTTGGATTTCTCCGAGATCACACTCTCATCCTTATCTAACCTAAGGTCTGTAGAAATTCATGGAATTAGTATCCATACCTGGGAGGAATACTCCTTCTCTGCAACTCTTCTCCTTTTTACTTTTTTCTTCTCTCCCTTGTTTCTCTTCTTCTTCTCTTCCCTCTCTTCTCTTTCTCTCAATTCAATTAGGGTTGTAAAAGGAGTAAAAGAGGCTTAGGAACGTCCTATTTATAGGGTGAAAACTCCTAAACTAAGTCCCATTGAGATTTGGAAGGAATCCAATTGAAATTTGGAAACTTTCCTAATTTCAGTTTCTGGCGGCAACTGAGGGTCGATGATCCCGTCGACCCTTGGTTTCCTAAGGTGTCCGACCCTCCCTGTAAAACAGAGGGTCTGACTTTCTGTCTTGGGGGGTCCGACCCTCCCTTGCTGGGTATGCTACCCTCCCTTTAAATTAAGTATTTTTGGGTCGATTTGATACCTGGGATCACGATCTCTTTCACGCCCTTGGTCCATTCATCTCGTCCATGATGGGTAAACCTGGTTCAAGGTGGTAAGACCGGGTTAGTTTGATACGGGTCTTACAACTCCACCCTACTTATAAAAATTTTCTCCTTGAAATTGTACGTACCTTCTGAATCAAATAAGTGAGGGTATTGCTTCCGCATAACATTCTCTTCCTCCCAAGTAATTTCTTCCATGTCTCTACTTTTCCAAGTGACCTTAACATAATAGATATCTCGGTTGCGTAGTCGTTGAACCTTTCGGCTGGTGATTTCTATTGGTGTTACTTCAAATGTCAAATCATCGGTCAAATCCGGTAAATCTACTGTCAGGA
The DNA here is from genome assembly GCA_028583415.1 of Protea cynaroides. Lineage (NCBI taxonomy): Eukaryota > Viridiplantae > Streptophyta > Magnoliopsida > Proteales > Proteaceae > Protea > Protea cynaroides. Next base: position 76,823,324 of record CM053269.1, read on the forward strand.
TGTGCGTTGGATCCTTGACATACTTCTTCAATAGGGAAATATGAAATACGTCATGCACACTTGACATAGATGGTGGTAGTGCTAACTGATAAGCCACTTTTCCACGCTTAGCTAAAATCTCATACGGCTCGACATATCTTGGACTGAGTTTCCCTTTTTGTCCGAACCGTTTCAATCCTCGCATAGGCGATACCTTCAAGAATACTTTATCACCTACAGCGAACTCAAGATCTCTGCGTCGAGTATCTGCATATTGCTTCTGACGGTTCTGAGCTATTTTTACCCTTTCTTTGATAATGTCTACCACTCGACAAGTCTCTTCAACAAATTCTGGCCCAACAATACTACGTTCTCCAACTTCATTCCAAAACAACGGAGTTCGACACTTTCTGCCATACAGTGCTTCATATGGTGACATCTGTATAGTAGTCTGATAGCTATTGTTATAAGCGAACTCGATCAGTGGTAAGTTTTCATCCCATGATCCTTTGAAATCAATTACACATGTGCGTAGCATATCTTCTAGAATCTAGATTGTACACTCTGACTGTCCATCTGTCTGTGGGTTGAATGCAGTACTGAACTTCAATGTTGTACCCATAGCCTTTTGTAATCCTTCCCAAAACTTAGAAGTAAATCGGGGATCTCTATCGGATACAATGCTCTCTGATACACCGTGTAACCGAACAATATTATCCACATACAACTTTGCTAACCTTTCTAGTGTATACTGAGGTCGTATCGGTATGAACCGAGCTGTCTTAGTCAAACGGTTTACAATCACCCAAACTGCGTCAACTACTCGAGGAGTCAGTGGTAATCCCATGACGAAGTCCATAGTGATGCAGTCCCATTTCCATGCTGGTTTCGGTAACGGCTGTAACAGTCCTGTGGGTCTTTGTCGTTCAGCCTTTACTTTCTGACAATTTAGGCATTGAGACACAAACTTAGCTACATCTGCTTTCATTCCTCTCCACCAATATAGTTTCTTTAGATCATGATACATTTTTGTGCTTCCAGGGTGTATCAAATAAATGGTGGTATGGGCTTCATTCATCAGTCGGTGTCTAATGTCCACATTTTCTGTTTTGGGTACACATATTCTTCCTTTGTACTTCAGTACTTTCTCTTCGTCCAAGGTGAACTCAGGGTTAGTCCTACCTTTTTTGATATCTTCTTGTACTGTTCTCAGATAAGGATCTGATTTGATAGCTGTCTTCACTTCATCCATTATATCCGGTATAATCTTCAATGCCGCGAACATATTTGAAAGCCGATGAATAAACCGTTGGTTGGCTGATCCATCCGTTGTATCTATCACATATTGCTCATTGCCATGATTGAATACCATTCCGGTAGTACATATAGCTGCAGTTGTACTAACCTCCCCTTGAGATTTTATCATCGCCTTTCTGCTCAACGCATCAACTACTACATTAGCTTTCCCCGAATGATACTGGATATCACAATCATAGTCTTTCAATAGTTCCAACCATCTTCTTTGTTTCATATTCAACTCCTTCTGATTAAATAAATAAGTAAGACTTTTATGGTCCGACTTAATCTGGAACTTCTCTCCGTATAGGTAATGTCTCCATATCTTGATAGCATGTACTATTGCCGCTAACTCCAAATCATGAGTGGAATAATTTTTCTCATGTATCTTTAACTATCTCGAGGCATAAGCAATTACTTGTTCTCCTTGCATAAGCACACTTCCTAATCCCAGTCCTGACGCATCAATGTATAGGGTAAATGGCTGTCCTGGAACAGGAATAGTCAAAATCAGAGCGGATATCAATCTGGTCTTCAATGTCTGGAAGCTCTTCTCACATTTATCCGTCCACACAAACTTTTCACCTTTCTTAGTCAAACTGGTGAGAGGTACGGCAATCCGAGAATAGTCTTTCATAAATCTCCGATAATATCCAGCGAGACCCAGAAAACTTCTTATTTCTGCAACGCTTTTTGTGCCTCCCACTTTACAATAGCCTCGATCTTGCTGGGGTCAACTTTGATTCCTTCAGCGGATACCATATGGCCTAGGAAGGCAACTTCACTTAGCCAAAACTCACACTTTGAAAATTTTGCATACAGCTTCTCTTTCCTTAAAAGTTGTAGGGCGGCGTTTAGATTCTTAACGTGGGTTTCTTTGTCCTTGGAATATACCAATATGTCATCAATAAATACTATAACCGATGTATCCAATATGTCGTGAAAAACCCGGTTCATAAGTTCCATGAAAGTTGCTAGTGCGTTTGTTAATCCAAAAGACATGAGGAAGAATTCATAATGTCCATATCTGGTCCTGAAAGCTGTCTTAGGAATATCACCCTCTTTAATCTTCAGCTGATGATAACCGGACCGAAGGTCAATCTTAGAAAATACTTCGCTCCTTGCAACTGATCGAACAAGTCATCGATCCGAGGCTCTGATACCAAGTTGTCACACCCCAATTCTGCACACTTCAGAATAGTGTGATGAACCGCTAACAAACCAATGGTTCAACCAGGATCTCGAGTAGGCTATATCCGTATTATCTAAATCCCATACAATCACATTCATAATCAGAGTAAATACACAATAGCGGAAGTCTTATAATAAAATGAACTGAGAATCTATTGTGATATCAATATTTAAATACTAAATTATTCTGCATCAACTAAGACATAAATAAATATCATTACATCCCTTTAATAAATCCAAATAATTAAATAAAAGAAAAACCCTAAACGAACACGCATGAGTTGCACTCGCAAAAGGAGTCATGCGTATCCTCTACATCTTCAACTTCAATCGCCACCACATGTCCATACGCTGGGGCATCAATATAATCTGCAACAGTGGTACCTGCATCATCAACTAAAAATATTCGATGTTGAGAGGGTGAGCACACATCACGGCTCAGTGAGCAAACAAAACAATGCAACAATACATATGCATGCAATCAATTCATATCTTTGGTCTGGTTTTACATTTGCACTGTGCTATAGAAAGGATAGGTGGCCGCCGCACCTCTATGCACGAGAGTGTGGATACGCCCGATGAACTCTCACCGTCGCCCACAGCACCCACAATGGACATTGTACACGAAGGTCACGTTTATCGCTGCACAACTCCATACCAACAAATAAACCCCTGATGGCTAGGGCTGCAAACGGGGCTCGCTACTAACCAATCCTAATGTCAAACAATGTATCCAAGCCTCACCCCAGCATCCCTCAGAGCACCCGTAGAGATAGAGCTAAGGCCCCCTGGTAGAGTATAGGACTCAAGGACCGAGACCCTCCTTGATGCCCTACGTCGCAATAGTTCTGCTAAGGTAACGGCGATACGACGATGCTAATGCACAAAACTTGAGTCAGAGATAGAGCTAAAGTGCCCAGATCAAACACTGCCTAACACTTTCCCTGATGCCCTACTTGCATCAAGCACACTAACCACACACAAACATTCACATGCCTATTCCTAGCATGAATCATCATCATCATGTTATAAGTAGACAAAATTAAATATGCATGAACAATAATAGCAGGAATATTGGATGACATGTTGAATGCACATTACAAGCATATTCGCATAGAATCAAGCATAGCATTGGACTCAAAAAAATAAAAGTAATTTATTATTAACCAATTAGTTTAGGTCTTGTTCCCTCACCTTAGCTTGTTAATAGATCATCTTCCAAGCTTTAGAATCACTTTTATATTGCTATTATATTGCTAGAAGACCTAACAAAGTCGATAAAATTTAATTAGAATTTATTCTAATTTTTAAAACCATTCTGTTAACTGAGGGTCGGAGGTAGGGTCGGAGTCATGATCGACCCCTGGTGCGACCCTCCCCTAATCTGGACTTCCAGAACCCTGAGGGTCGATACTCAGAATCACATAGGGTCGGATGGTCATCGACCCTCTATGCGATCCCCTGTGGGTTTTGGTCAATTTCCTTCTTTTAGTCCATTCTTCGTGTTTGGGGTCTTATGGCTTGCTCCTACAGTCCATTCAACATACATTCCATGGTCTAGAACCATGAATCATCCACCCATATAGCTTTTATGTATTCTCCCATGGTTTTCCATGGAAACCTAACCATGGGTTGATGGTTTGGATTTCTCTGAGATCACACTCTCATCCTTATCTAACCTAAGGTCTGTAGAAATTCATGGAATTAGTATCCATACCTGGGAAGAATACTCCTTCTCTGCAACTCTTCTCCTTTTTACTTTTTTCTTCTCTCCCTTGTTTCTCTTCTTCTTCTCTTCCCTCTCTTCTCTTTCTCTCAATTCAATTAGGGTTGTGAAAGGAGTAAAAGAGGCTTAGGAACGTCCTATTTATAGGGTGGAAACTTCTAAACTAAGTCCCATTGAGATTTGGAAAGAATCCAATCGAAATTTGAAAACTTTCCTAATTTCAGTTTCTGGCAGCAACTGAGGGTCGATGATCCCGTCGACCCTTGGTTTCCTAAGGTGTCCGACCCTCCCTGTAAAACAGAGGGTCTGACTTTCTGTCTTGGGGGGTCCGACCCTCCCTTGCTGGGTATGCGACCCTCCCTTTAAATTAAGTGTTTTTGGGTCGATTTGATACCTGGGATCACGATCTCCTTTACGCCCTTGGTCCATTCATCTCATCCATGATGGGTAAACCTGGTTCAAGGTGGTAAGACCGGGTTAGTTTGATACGGGTCTTACACAACCAGGATCTCTAATAGGCTGTGTCCTTGTAAACTAAACCATACACATCTACAACTATAATCAGAATAAATACACAATAGCGAAAGTCTTAATATTAAATGAACTGAGGAATCTAACTGTGATAATCATAAATAAAATTCAAATTATGTTGTATCAACTGAGACATAAATAAATAAAATATCAATTATATTTTCTTAATAGTTCAAATAAAAAATCTAATCGAAAACCCATGAGTTACACTCGCATTAGGAGTCATGCATCTCCACTATGTCTTCAGCCTCCATTGCAGCCACGTGCCCGTATACAGAAGCATTCATATAATCTTCCACAGTGGTACCTACATCATCAATTAAAAATATTCGATGTCGAAAGGGTGAGCACACATCACGGCTCAGTGAGCAAACAAAACAATGCAACAAACATACGCATGCATTAAATTCATATCTGTGGTCTGGTATATAAGTTTGCAATGTGCTATAGAAAGATTCGGTGGCCGCCTCACCTCTATACATGTGTGTGAAACCGCCCAATGAAAATGACACTGTCAATCCCACAGGCACCCACTATGACAAAATATACCCCCATGAAAATGGCATGGCAGTACCGGTTGCCTCATACCAACATGTAAGCCCCTGCTGGCGTGGGCTTGCAAACTGGGCTCGCAACTAACCAATCCTAATGTCAATCAGTGTATCCAATGCCTCACCCCAGCATCCCTCAATACGTCCATAGAGATAGAGCTAAGGCCCGCCGATAGAGTCGAAGACTACATGGTCCGAGACCTCCTCTCCTGATGCCCTACGACGTAATAGTTCTGCTAAGGTAATGGTGATATGACAATGTCAGTGGACAAGACTTGTATAGAGCTAAGGCACAATATACCCAATGAAAACATTATTGAAGTACCAGTTGATACCATCCCCTATTCGCATCAAGTACACCAACAAACACCGACATTCACATGTCTATTCCTATCATCATCATCATCATCATGTTATAAACAATGAAATTAAATATGTATGAACAGTAATAATAGAAATGTTGGATGACATATTGAATGCACATTACAAGCATACACGCATTTTATCAGTCATGGCATTGGACTCAAGAAATGAAACAGTTTATTATTAGCCAATTAGTTTAGGTCTTGTTCCCTCACCTTTGCTTAAGTGTAGATCCTCTTTCAAACTTTAAGAATCACTTTTATATCAATACGAAAACCTAACAAGTCGATAGATTTTAATTAGAATTCATTCCGATAATTTTAGGCTTGTTGTTAAGCGAGGGTCGCAAGATGGGTCGCATGTAGGGTAGCAGTTTTCTACGACCCCCAGGGGTAGGGTTGATGCCAAGGTTGGATGTTCCATCGACCTGGGTGCGACCACCGCATCCCTGGACTTCCCGAATGCTGGGGGTCGATCCTTTGGTCTGGTAGGGTCGATTCTCAATCATCCCACGTACGACCCCCAGCGGTTTGAGTCAAGAATTTCATCGTACAGTCCATTCTTTCATGTTTGGGTCCTATGGCTTACTTCCACAATCCATTTTATGTTTGTTCTATGACTTAAAACTCTAGGTTTCTTCCTTACTTTGCCTACCATGATTCCCTCCATGGATTTCATTGAAATCCTCCCATGGATGGATGATTTGGATTTCTCCTAGACCATACCCTCTTCATGAACTATTCTAAGGTCTTAAATCATTAATGGAAACATACCCATACCTTAGGTTTGCTGAGATTCAAAGGTTTCTCTGAATTCTTCTCTTTAGTCTTCTTCTCCAACTTTCCTTCTCTTCTCCTTCTCTTCTCTTTCTCTCACTTTCAATTAGGTTACAAAAGGAGTGAAAGAGGCTAAGGGACGTCCTATTTATATAGGAGAACCTCTCAAAATAAGTCCCATTGAGATTAGGAAAGAATCCCCTTGAAATTTAGAAAGTTTCCTATTTACGATTTCTGTCGGCAAAGAGGGGGTCGATGAGGGGGTCGGACATCCCGTTGACCCTCAGGTCCAGATTGTCCGACCCTTGGTCAAATTTTCAGGAGTCTAACTCCCTAATGAGGGGGTCTGAGCCTGCTTATCCGGGTATGCGACACTGGCCCCTATTTTACTATTTTTTGGGTCAGTTTAATATCTGGTCTCGCTATTTTCTTCACACACTTGGTCCATTTGGCTCGACCATGATAGGTAGACCTGGTACAAGTTGGTAAGACCGGTTAGTTCGATACGGGTCTTATAGGTACACTGGCTTAAGGTAGCTTATAAGCATGACTATGACATCACCGACCCCATTCCTCTTATGCCCCCATCCCCATGATAGACTTCATATTTTTATCTCTCTCAGTATGATTTATATAACAGGGTAACTGTCCGACTTGTGGACTATACCCTGTGGTACAATTAACTTTTCACTCTTTAGATATTTTATGTTTAAATAATTTCTTTTTATGGTAATTTATGATCATTCTGCTTGTTAATTCCACCTTTGGTATAATACATTATGCTCTTTAGTAATTAGTCTCAAGCATCAAATAAGTGCTTAAGGTGTGTTTTTATTAAAGATTTTAAATTCTTCCTATCTCAATTCATCAACTTAGTTAAGTGCAAATATGGTCTGTTGGACATAGCCTAAGAGCTCTGATACCAAGTTGTCACACCCTAATTCCGACTGAACCAGAAGTGTGAGTGAACCGTTACTGAATCAACGGTTCACACCAGGATCTCAATAAGATCATGTCTACTCATACAAACCATTGCACATAACCATATCAGAATATAATAAAATACGGCGAAAGCCTTGAATAAAATAAACTAAGTGATCTATTGATAAATTTAATAAAATATCCAATTATTCAAATACCAAAACATAAATAAATATCCTTACATCAATTGTATCTCCAACTGAAAATAATTAAAATAAAATAAATCAAATCCTCGAGGTACACACAAAACGGGCACTCGCTTGAAGCGTCATGCTCGTCTTCTCCTGCTTGCACGTCCAAAGCAGCAACACCTCCGTACACCAGAGCATTTAGGTAATCCTCCACCTTATAACCTACATCAACATCTAAAAATAGTGTATACACAATGGTAAGCTCACAACTTAGCTCAGTAAGACAATCAGACAATGCAACAATCATATGCATGAGTAACATTCACATCATGGTCCAGTTTTAAGTTTGCAATATGCTATAGAAAGGATTGGCGGCCACCGCACCTTTATACACGAGTGTGTAAAGCCTCCCAATGGATCAAACACCACTTTCGTCCCACATGTATCCTACCATGGAATAGCGATAGAGCTAAAGCGTCCGGATCAAACACCGTCAACACTTCCCTTGATACCCTACCCATACCAACACGTAAGCCCCTATTGGCGAGGGCTTGCAAACTGGGCTCGCAACTAACCAATCCTATATGTCTTCATAGTAGGCCCTATCCCAGCACAGCTCCCTACGGCATAGAGATAGAGCTAGAGTCTAGTGGTCAGGCCGGAGACCACAGTGCCACTTCCTCTCCCTAATACCCTACCCGCACCAAGCATGCTAAGACAGAACGATATGAAAAGGTGCTAGTGTGAGGAATGATCCCAGACCTTCGGCCCTTCCCATTCCACACATCAACGAAAACAATCACATGCCTAACAGTCACATCCTAGCATAGCGAGTATGCATAAACAATAATAATAACTGAAAGTAAAGGATGACATGCGAGTATGCACAAACATCAGTCCACAGAATCATAATTATTAACAACGTTTTACTATTAATAAATTATTAGGGTTTAGGTCCGATTCCCTTACCTGACGCTTGATTGATAGCTTGCTCCGCTTCACAAGGTCAAAACTTGCTATCACAAGGTCCTACATGATGTTAGGGTTGAGTTAGAATAGTTTTCTTAAGGTTTACATTGATCGAAACCAGCTGGGTTAAAAACACTCCCACAGAGCATACCGGTCACAGTACCGGTCGTGGCACTGTGGGGAAAGGTGTGACCGGTATAGTCGACCGGTCCCCACAGACCCGCCTCCGAAAGGTACAGGTCGCAGTATCGGTCCCATATGGTGCGACCAGTATGTCTCCGGAAGACCATACATCCGGTTCTCGCCTTCCGTCGGTCACCCCCTATTGATCCTAGGGTTTCTCCTATACATTCTAGGTTTGAGCACTGAGTTAGAGTTGTTTCCAACTCCATCCAAGTCCTAGTTTCGATGATCTTCAACCTAGAACTTGAATCTAGGGTTTACCGACTAGATTAGGGTTTGACGACAAAATAGGGTTAAGATCAATACCTCACTTTGCATGGTATTGATCCAATCATGACTAACCATTCTAAAATGATTAAAGTAGAGGAAGGTTTAAGCACTTACCGTCAGTTCGTGGTTATGTGTTCTTCGTCCAACGGCAATGGCGGCTCTTTCCTCTCCTTCCTAGCTTCTTCTCCTTCCTCAGCCTCTTTCTCCTCTCTAGGGTTTGTGAAGATCAATGAGAGAGATTGTAGGAGGTTTAACAGTCCTTATATAAGCTAGGGTTAGATTTAGGAAGTCTCCTAACATTAGGAAAGTCCATCGGTTTGAAATTTTGAAAGTGGGACCCGCAGAGATCCTTTTCCAGATCTAAGTCTGCACAGGCCATACCGGTCGACCGTCGACCGGTACCATAGACCGGTACCATCGACCGGTATGAAAGTTATATCATGTAATTTTGTCTGTTTTCATACTTGATTGTCATTCGCTCGTTCCGTCTGGCCCGATGATGATTGGAAGACCTGTTACGACATGAACTAAAGGTTTAGATCGGGTTCATGGAGTGCGGGTCTTACACTTGCAAACTGGGCTCACAACTAACCAATCCTAATGTCAAGCAATGTATCCAAGGCCTCACCCCAGCATCCCTCAATACGTCCATAAAGATAGAGCTAAGGCCCCCCAACAGAGTCAGAGACTGTACGGTCTGAGACCACCTCCCCTGATATCCTACGACGTAATAGTTCTGCTAAGGTAATGGCGATACAATGATGTTAGTGGACAAGACTTGAGTAGAGATAGAGCTAGAGTCTAGTGACCAGGATGAACCACAATGTCATGTCCTCCCTCTGATGCTCCACTCGCATCAAGCACACTAACCACACACATACATTCACATGCCTATTCCTAGCATCATCATCATCATCATGTTATAAATATACAGAATTAAATATGCATGAGCAGTAATAACAAGAATATTGAATGACATGTGAAATGCACATTACAAGCACACAAGCATAGAATCATTCATGGCATTGGACTCAATAAGTAAAACAGTTTATTATTAGCAAATTAATTTAGATCTTGTTCCCTCACCTTTAGTCGATGTTTGTCCCTCTCCCAAGCTTTGGAAGTCACTTTGAATCTATTAGGAACCTAAACAATTAGTGTATTTAAGTTAGGGTTCAAGTTTACCAAGTTATAGTAATCAAAAACCTTGTTTGGTTTCAAAATATGCTTGTTGTTATCGTGTGGTCGAATGTGTGGTCAAACATGTGGTCGCAATATATGCGACCACACACTGTGTGGTCGAACCCTATGGTCGCATTTTATGCGACCACACCATGCAACCACACCTTTCCTGGAAACTTTCCGAATAGCTGTAGTCGACCGTCTGGTCACCCTGTGGTCGACCATAGGCTGCTACTACGAGATGTTAGGTCAATTTTTCATCTTCAATCTGATTTCTTCCTTAGACGATTCCTTGGCTCATCATTTGGGTTCATCCTATGATTATCCTAGGGTTATTATTTACAGTTTCTCATTAACCATTATCCCTAATCTATTTTCACGTGGTTTTCATTAGAAATTCCAAAACCGAAATCGTTACATTAGATTCAACACATCAACTTGATAAAAGGAACCAATCCTATCTGATCTAGCCTACAGAGTCAAGTCCATACCTTAAGCTTACTGTAGGGAGATAGGACTTTTCTCTTCAAAACATTCTTCTCCAAATCTCCTTCTTCCCCTTCTCTTCCTTTCTCTTTCTTTCTTAGGTTTAGGGTTTCAATTTGAGTTTCTAAAAGAGTAAGAGAAACTAAGAACGTCCCTTATATAGAGGAAACCCACCATATAGAGTCCTACTTAGATTAAGAAAGTGCCCCCTTGGGATTAGAAAGGTTTGCTAATCACGGAGTCTATTTAACTTCGTGTGGTCGCACGTGGGGTCGCAGAACCCATTGACCACACAGCCAAAAACTGCGACCACACGTCCCAGACTTTTGTGGTCGCATTATTCTGAGGTGTGGTCGACCACACCTGTTTAGGTATGCGATCATACACTCCTAATTAACTGATTTTGGGTTCAATTACATACCTAACTTTGTGGTTTCTTCACGCACTTGGTCCGCTTGGCCCGACCATGATAGGAAGACCTGTCACGACTCGAGAACATAAGGTTAGACCGAATTCATGGCGTGCGGGTCTTACATCTCCTTTGTAATGATTCTAGAAGAGGAACTGATAATGGAATAGCAGTTGGAATGGTAGGGGAAGCATCCATTTGAGAGGGCTTTGAGGTCTTTACTGTGTCAAAACGCATTGTAAGAAATGTTAGCCAAGAAATACAGAAAAAGAATAACAGAGGAAGCAATAAACAAGGGAACCAATAAGCCAACAGGGAAGTGGGTAAGCTCTAACCCCTTTTGCTGAAAGACCATCTCAATGTCTCTGCACCACTTGTATCTGTGGCGTTGGTCTTGCTTACAACTTTAGTCTTATTGCTTACTTTCTTACTGCACAATGTTAAAACACTACACGTGATACCGAGAACAACCACTGTAGAATACATAAAGATACTTCAAAAATGATGTATAGAAATCCTCTCCCACCTGAGTTTGGGCGAGAGAGTTGGCGGCCCGGATGGATGGCCGCCACCTGGCTCTCGGGTGGATCCGAGCCGACACCCCCGATTAACTAAATTGTGGCTCGACTCTAAAGGACTAAAGAAGAGATTTATTGGAAATTTTAAAGAGATTAGATCAACCAGATTTTTTGGGATTTTGAAGACATAGGATTAAGGAGATTTATTTGGAAAATTTTTGTTTTTATTTTATTTATTTATTTATTTTGAAATTTGGAAAGAGGTATAATCTAATAAGAACACCTATTAGACTAAACACATTAAATAGATACCATCTACGTGCTTCTTTTTTTTTTTTTTTTTTTTTTTTAAGATTGACAATAGATATACAATTATTATATGATAAGTAATTCAAGCAACTTGTTATCACCAAAGAGGTGAATTAGAAAATTGTAATCTTCTTTTGGTTAATTTTATCAAAAGTTATTCAAGATAAGGTAAAAAAAAATTTTCTATTCAATTTGAAAGTGACTTATCATTGTATAATTATCAAAATTGCCATTGTCATTTTATATTTTTCAAATAGACATGTGAAATAACAAGATTTACACTCATTTAAAAAAAGATAATATTATAGAATTCTTTATTTTTAAATATAAAAGGCAATTTTGTTCAACCAAAAAAAAGAAGGCAAAGACACTATATGAAGAAATTAATGATTTACACCATTACCCAATAATCCACGGATCTGGAGTTTCTTCTATTGTTCAACTCGTCATTGATTTATCAAACGAATTGGAATACTCGGCAAGCACACCAATATATTCTAACCATCCGATGGACTGAGTATGCTTAATCATTTTCTTTTTTTGGTAAGATAGTTTTTATGTTTATCTCTGAATATATGATTTGTTTAACACCACAAAATCTTCATTTAATGGATTCAATATTTTTTTTTTTGTTAATAATGGATTCGATATTACAATCCATATGTAGTGAATCTCACACTCCAGACACCCAAGTGAAGGGACTTCTCAAGTGCAGCCAAGTGGTAATATAGACCTGGTTCTCCCCATTCAGTCTCTATATATAGACCTGCTTATGCTCAGCGTTAGAAAACTAAGAGAAGATGGCTGTATTTAGCGTCCGTTGTTTTGCATTGGCAGCATTATTGTTTGCTGGAATTTTGACTTTCAATAACAATGTCTCTGCACAGAACTGCCAGCCGGTGGATTTTGCAGGTCTAGCAACTAACTGCTTAGAGTTTGTTACCAATACTGGAATAAAGAGACCACCATCGGCAGACTGTTGCAACGTTGTGAAGAAGGTGGATGTTCCGTGTTTCTGTGCGCAAGTCCCTAGTGGTGCGGAGAGCTTTATTAGTCTGGAGAAGGTGGTTTATGTTGCTGAGACCTGCGGCTTATCGGTTCCTCATGGCCAAAAATGTGGAAGTAAGAATCCATCGCTGTATTTTGCTTCTTGTGATCTCTATTTTTTTTTTCCCTTCCTTCTCTTGTTTTGGACGAATTCGGATTATCTGTAGGTACTTATACTTTTCCTGAGATCTCATCACCCTTTGACGTGGTGTGGGATCCATGTCTAGGTTGTGGGACCCACTGAATATTGACGGTGATGAGATCCTAAGGAGGATACAAGTACACATAAGTGAACTTAAGGGTGTTAAATGGTTTATAATCGGTTTAATGGTCCGATGCAGTGCGGTGCGGTGTATAAGCGCGTAAAACCAAAACCAAATTGATTAATTAAACGGTCTCAAAATTGAAATCAGAACCGATTAATAATTGGTTTCAGTTTACCGGTTTTTAAATGGTTTTTTATTATTCGATTTTTCTTGCAGTTTATAAACCGTTTAATGCATTGGTTATTAATTGGTTTTTCATAAAAAGAATGAAAAAGTTCAAACAGAAGGAGAGAGTCGTGATTCGAGAGATTGAGATTGTTGTTATGCCTAATCACTAATACCTATTATGTTTTTTCGATTTGATTTTATGGTTTAAGCTTTTGAAAATTGGGGTTACTGGGTCTTGGGGAAATAATATTAATGAAGATTTGGCCATCTGGGTTGGGGTTGGGGTTGGGGTCTTGGAAAAATAAAATATTAAATTATTAATAGGAAATCACTAATGAAGTTAGGGTTTACTAACTTAGGTTTTAGGGAATTGAATGGTTCATATTCTATTCGGTTTAATCAGTGTCTACTAGTGTAATCCACTGGTTTAAATGATTTCAAACCGAACCAAATCGATAGGTAAATAGTGTCATATTTCAAACTAGAACCGAACAGATTATTAAATGGTCTCTCGATTCTAATATAAACGGTTCAGATTGATTTCGATAAACGATTTCAATGCAATTGTTGCACCCTTAGGTGAACTATTCTTGTTCTGGACTCCTCTGAGTGAGCCTTGTATGAAATGATTGTTTCTCATATGATAATGAGTTCAGTTTGTCTGCATGTATGTTTACTCTCCACGGACTTCATCACTGACCATGAAGTGTGAATGAAATCCGATGGAGGGTAGACACAGATGTAGTTGAATTACTCCCCAATAATATTTGGCCAGCCAATCAATTTAATTTCTAAACTGGTTCAAATCTGGTTTTCTCATCAAGTGTTTGTTGATTTTGTCACAGGTTACACCATCCCAAATGCGGCATGAAGCTGAGCCTGGAGAGGGTTACACCGTCCCATGATCCCATCGACTTCCTCCATTTTTCTCATTAAATCCACTTGTAATAATGTGAACCAAATGAGGGATAGAAATAAAAACTTATTTTACTCGGGCACTCCAATCCTCAAACATGAAATGATAGTAAAGCTGAGTCATCTCTTTAATAACTTAATCGTCTTCTATGGTGCAAAATCAGAATTTTGTGAATTCATCTTTAAAATTAAGTGTCAATTTTGGGATGGAACCAATAGTCCTGATAGAATCGATCTATTTTAACCCAAAATTAATCCAAATCAAACCAATACGGAACATGTTTCGGATTAGCTGTAATAATAGTTATCAGTCCCATTCTGATCCGAATAACCCATTAAGATGGACTGATTAAGACTGAACCGATAGAGTCCGAATTGAACTTCATCTTGGCTCAAATTAAATCAAATTAATGTTAGGGAATTGTTGATTAATACTAAATCAAAGTGATATCTATTTGATTATTTTCTTTGCTCCCTTCTTGTCTAGATTCCGACAAGCCAGAATCCATCTAGTTCCGTGCAACAACAATTAGGATGCAGGTGGCTAATCCATAAGGTCTCAACTAATCTAATAATCAATTGACTAAAACCAACTATTGGCTTGCATCTAAGTACAACTAATCTAATAATCAATTGACTAAAGTCAAAATATGTTCTTACCAAAAAAAAAAGTCATGATATGTTGATTCGATTAAATTCCCTTGTCGAGCATTGACTTGCATCCAATGTTTGTTTATGCATCTCTAGGTATTCCAACATTTACTGTACACTCTCTAACCACCTGGATATTCAAATCACTGTTTTGCCACGTCGTAAATTAAGATTTAGATATTAGTCATATCTTGTTATGTAAGTAGAGGACCTAGGGATTTACCAATTCAGAAATTTTGATCCCACTTTCAATTGACATGTGTGATAGATGTTGCCACGTAAAGATGGCGTGCACAAAAGATTATTACTACCGTGGGTCTAAAGGAACCGAGTTCCCTAAATTATAAGGTATCCATATAAAACACATAAACATTACATTTTTATATAATGCTAGCAAGGGATTCAATTTCCAAAACTGAAACTACTTGAAATAAATCTTATCAAATCTTATTGGGCCATGAGATCAATGAAAAAAAAAAACAGACTAGATTGACCAATAAGTCTGAACCAAACAGAACTGATAGTTCGAAACTAAACCAACCCGATAAGAGACTGATAATCATTAAACCAGTCTTTCCCAATATATAAATATAGGAAACCAAACATTTCTTTATAGTTTGGATTTAAGCTTGCTAGTACAAGATCCAAACCAATTGGGACCAAATTCAAACTAGATCAAATCGGCTGATTGACACTCTGGAGAGAGAGAGAGAGAGAAAGAGAGAAAAAAAAAGACAGCTATTTTAATTTTTTTCCCCCAAAAACGTGTGGCTGGACTCTGTAGATTAAAGAACAAGGAACAAGAACGAGAGATTTTTTTTGGGATTTTAAAGAGATAGGATCAAGGAGATTACTTTGCAGACTCTCTCCATCAGAAGTCTATTGGTGGTGCTATCACAACAGGAAAGGCTGGAGCCATACAGTTGATCCTCTAAACCTTTTATTCCAACTTTTCACATTGGTAGTTTTGCTGTCCTAGAGTTGATCCGGTGTATTTTTTGGCAGCTTTCCGTAGCAGCCACAGCACCGACTTAAATATAATGTAATGTTGATTTTGTTGTCTTCCTTACCCAAGAGAAAAAAAGTGTATCTGATTGACTCTTTTCAGTATTCAAAGATGCCAACGTGTTTACCAGGCATATTCTGTGGTGTTTTTACCGTCAACCTGCTATCTTGTTCCCCCCATCCTTTTAAAAACAAGGGCCCCAAGGAAAAAAGTAGAGAAAAAGATGCATAGTTGAAACTCATATGAAAAAGCGGAATGATGATTTTATTCTATTCTTTCATCCTTGAGTTTAAGAATCAGTAAAATCTGATATATTATAGCCATTTAGTGGCTGCAGACATGCCCCTGTAGTATCAACTAATAAGTTTGATTTTTGGTTTCGTTAAATGTCCAACTAACTGCTGTCCACTATTGCATCATTGGCTCTCAATGTGCCAGGGTGATTGTTCATCCAAGAATATGGCTTTTATTTTATGTATTTTCAATTCTAGTGCTGGTGGATTGTACATTGTCTATAGAAAGCCATCAGCATGTCTATAGAAAGCCATCAGCAGAGCCCAATGGAGATAGCTCTACTGAACACAACCCCAATCCCCATCTTGGGCATTGCTAACAGCATTGGCTCAGGGCAAAAAGATCAAAGCATTAGCATAATCTATATCGAGGTCTATGGGAAGTATCCCATACTACCTGTCTTTCTACAAAATCAGGGCATTGCCCTCAAATATATGATCTCCTATCATAGACTCTCCTTTTGGCTAGACTGTCAACCACTGTATTAATCTCTCTACAACAATGAGTGTATCTTATAACACAACTTATAACACAATTATCACAATCCTGTGCAATAGCTCTCCATTCCTGCAAATCCCTAAGGATGTGGAGCAGTTTATTGGTCTAGAGAAGGTGGTTTATGTTGTCGAGACCTGCAGCGTATCAGTTCCTCATGGCCAGAAATGTGGAAGTAAGAATCCATATCTTTATTATGCTTCTTGTGATCTCTACTTTCTTTTACTTCTCTTGTTGTGGAATTGGACTACTAGTGAACCCTCCATGAAATGATTGAATTTCGTATAATAAGAGTTCAGTTCATCTACACGTACGTGTACTTTTCACGGATTTCATCACTGGTCATGAAATGTGATGAAATCCATTTTCTCATCAAGTGTAT
Organism: Protea cynaroides; assembly: GCA_028583415.1. Classification (NCBI taxonomy): domain Eukaryota; kingdom Viridiplantae; phylum Streptophyta; class Magnoliopsida; order Proteales; family Proteaceae; genus Protea; species Protea cynaroides. The sequence goes on from CM053269.1 coordinate 76,840,399, forward strand.
GTTGATTTTGTCACAGATTACACCATCTCATCTGGAAGCCTAGTCCAGAGAGGCAAGGGAGGAATAAATAAGAAATAATGGGAACTGAATGAGGAATAATAATGTGTTATCCATCACCTTCATCCTATTAATGCCACATGCCAAAATTTCATCATATCCTAATTCAATTGAATTTCTGTCTTGTATTGGCTTGCATCTAATGTATGTTCATGCAGCTTTAGCTCTAGGTACTCCAAAATTTATTGTGCACTATCCAACCTCCTAAATTTTATTCAATTGACATGTGACATTTGTTGCCATTTAGGTCTTTGTTTTGGATTTTGCATTTCGATTCAGAATAAAGATTCTACTCCAGACTACTTCAAGATTATTTGAGGGTAAAAACATGTTTGATAACACATTTTTAGAATGGATTCTAGAGTATCTTTGGAATAGAAACATATTTAATAAACACTATCACACCGCCACCCAATCGAAGTCTATAAAAATGGTGGTGGTAGTGGTGGTGGTGGGTGGTGGTGGTGGTCGGCGTGGGTGGTGGCGGCGGTGGTGGTGGCGATGGGTGGTGGGTGGTGGTGGCAGCAGCAGCGATCAAGCCTTTGTTTTGTAAAGAAGAGAGGAGTGTGAGAGCGTAGGACTTCTATTTTACTTTCTTTGTTATATAAAAAATTGCTCAAAAACAAAAAAGTACATTTTTTATACCCCAAAAATTTGGATCCTGAAGTCAATTTAAATCCGGTTCATTCCGTGGGAGCCCGAATCCAACTGGGTTTACCAAATGCGATTCCACTCCAAAATGACTCTCTGGGAGTCAAAATCCGTAGAATCAAGAATCTAGAGTTTTATCAAATAGGCCCTTAAAGAGGGTGTGTACAAAAGATTATTACTACCATGGATCTATAGGGACTGAGCTCTCTAAATTATAAGTCATTCGTGTAAAACACATAAACATTACATGTTTATATACTGTTAATGAGAGAGAGAGAGAGAGAGAGAGAGAGAGAGAGAGAGATAGAGAGATAGAGTCAAAATCGAAAACTGAAACTGAAACTGCTTGAATTAAATCGGATTAAAATCTTATTGAGCTGTAATTTGGTTGTGTTTTTAGAGACCGATTAAAAAAATGAAACCAGACTGGGCTAATAGATAAGTCAGAACTAAACTGAACTGATAGTTTGAAACTAAACCAACCCCATAAGGGATTGATAGCCATTAAGTCAGTATTTTGTAATTTATAAATATATAAAACCAAATATTTTGTAATAGTTTAGATTTTGGCATGTTGGTACAAGACTGAAACCAAATCCGCCCAAATTGAATTTAGACCAAATCGACTAATTGACACTTCAGAGAGAAAGAGACAGAAAGCGAGTCCGGATCACCTGCTAGTCTAGTATGCTATTTGGATTGACAAATGTCCTCTTGTTTTAACCAAGCTAACCGCGGTTAGCTAAATAAAATTTAGTTTTAATTTTATTTAATTAGGTAACCAATTTGATAGTTAGTAATCACAAATTTTTAATGGTAAGTAAATCAATTAGATTAATTCCGCCTTCTATTTTAATGGTAAGTTAAACGACCTTCTTTATAATTTTTTTTTTTTTTCTTTTATCGATTCAAACTGGAAGAATTGAAAGATTTAAGTAAGCACGGACCACTGGTTGGCCAAGTTCTATTTCAAGAAAAAATAAAACATTTTTTCTCTCTTTTCTCTCTCTTCAACTTTTTTTTTTTTTTTTTTTGGATTTTTTATTATTTCCATTTTCCTTCAATTCAAAATTTTATCACTATCGAGAAAGGCTCAGAATCTTTTTGTAAGTTGGGTAACTAATGCATATAATGTGTAATCCATCACTAAAATAATTAAATCTCTGTTTTAATCACATCTAGTTTGTCAATCAAGGTCGGAATTTCTCTTGTTCATCATTTCGTAGTCCAATGAGCTTGCTTCACTGTTCTAATCCTAATTAACACTTCATGGTTCATATTTTATTGTTCAAGTCTTAATCAATTGAAAATAAATAAAATATTTTGCAAGAGATGATGTACCCTCCTTTGGGGATGAATCCATTTTTTCTGCAATAAATTACCAATGCTAAGTACCATTAAAGTTGTATAGAACTATTTTCTCATGTTTCATGAGCATTGTAAAACACAAAACCAGTCAACATATAAAAAGAAAAACATCATGTTTTTCTATTTGTTTAACTAAAAAGCTTTAAGGGATTCTACCTTGGTGTTTTGCTTTTTCTAGTAGAAGCTTGTACTCATAATCGTTTGGAAGCACATGTAAAACTAAAGAGATGGTAAATATCAATAAAAAAAAAAAGGTAAAAAAGTGTTGTTGTCAATAGGGAAATATGATTATTGATTAAGAAAGGTTATTTTTTCAAATAAAAAAAAATTATCAATTATGATCATTCACCATTAAAATAGGAAGTAATGGATAAAAGAAAATAGAAATTAAAAAAAAAAATGGTGAGAGATAAACAATGAAATCATAAAACTCACCATTAAAATTGGAGGTGGAATTAATCTAATGGAAAAATATCTATCACACCCCCTAGAGATTATCATAATCTCACCCACCCGCCATCATTTGCGATAATATCCCTAACACCCCCTGAAGGCACTCAAACCTTGTTTAGGTGCTAAAAATATTTTTTTACCCTCAAAAATTTTTAATTTCATTTTTATATATTTTTTATGATTTTATTTTTATTTTCCTTGAAAATAGGGGCAGCTTTATCCTTCCATGGTACTCTGGCCCTAACCTCTCTCGCAATCGGGTTTGTCCTAACCTCTCACTCTTCCCATCATTCCCGTTGTTGCCAACACCTCTCAGCTCTCTTCTATTGAAACATCTCTGTCGATCACATATTCAGCTGGCTTAAATTAACTCGACTGAAAATAGTTTGAATGGCAAAGAATCAAACCGTCTCAAGGTTTTTGACCCTATTTCGCTGAAAGTATTCATCTCCGATGAGGCTATCTTCGTCGACTCTGATCCTGATTACTCGTTTCAAGCAATTTGAGAGCAGATTTTCGGGTCGGAGGATACCTCCACCAATCCAGCTCCCATGAAATGGCTTTTCTCAAGAGGCAGTGAGCATGAGCAAAGACATGCCAAGGACGGATAAAGCTTTCCAATAACAAAATGGAATCTATGAACCCGCTTTCCATGCTCATGCACACAAAGATAAAATTTGATTGGATCTATTGTCGGTCCAAACTGGATTGGTCCTTAGCTTGTTGTGATTCCTGCAAAAAGGAAGAGAGGACACCGTAGTGATGGTCGAGTGAAGACACCCTTTGTATACTCTGATGCCTAAGTCAGTTTGAGGGACAAACAGTATGGGATAGGTAAGAAGGACAGTCCCTTTGAATTAAGGGGATTTGGGTAGCTAACTTGTTTTGAGCTTGAGTACTAGGAAAAAATGTATGTCCATACCTGTGTAATTCCTTCATCCTTTTATAGGTTGGGAGTGACCAGGATGCTGGACCTGTCCTCTGTTGTGGCAGAATATCCTTCCCTGGAGCGTGATTTACACCCACTGATTTGGAGATCAAGTGATCTTGCGTTGAGTCATCAGATGGTGGGATCTCCCTCTCAGGATTTCGTCGATTGCTCCATGGCTGATATCTAGGGGGCTTTGATATCTATACTCATTAAAATGGATCACACTCGTACGTTATTATACAGCTGTCATGTTGCACTTGGACTTGTACGGTGGGATTTACTTTTGGAGAGCTGCCGAGATTACTATACTGGAGAGAACGTCTAGCCCCCCCCCCATATTGCCAAGGTGTCGAGGCCTCCATGTTGGTGTGATGTTGGCGCTTCTACTCTGGCGAGGCTACGATGTCCTTACTTTCGTAAGGCTCTGAGGATCCTATGGCCGTGAGGCTCTGAAGCTCTTCACTATTCTCATTGGTGGTTCTGTTTCATCAGGAGTTGCTTTTGTCTTATACTTGCAAGGTTGATTATGAGAATGAGGGCCGGCTCCAAAGGGCTTGGGTTCTAATATACATGTGTCGAAACTTGATTATGGGAGACATATTCTCCCGTATTAGATGCCCCTTGCTCTCGCCTACTTCTTGAAGGTAGGGAGGGCAATATATCTTTCCGTGCTTTATCTGAGGCCTTTGAGGCTACTTCACGAGGAACTAGAAAAGTTACCTTTTTAGTGGGATTTTTAAAATTCGAACTGTGGGTCCCGTCACTCGCCTTATTTTTCACCGATCATTCTGTTATGTTATAAAGTGGCAGTTGCGAAGCGAGTGGGGTAAAGGCACGTGTACTAGAGCTTTTCTGACACGACGATTATAACTGTTTCCATAGGTTACTAGGTTATTATGGCCAATGTTTGGATTTTTATCCAAACGAAAGGTCCTTAAATACTGTTCACCTTCTCTTCTTTTTTCTTTCTGCTTTCTTCTCGATCTTCTCTGGCTTTTCTTGTTGTTTTTTCTTGGTGTATCTCCGTACAACACTTCATTGATACTCGTCACCCATAAGTAAGTATGGGTAGGTTTAGGAAACCCGTCAATAGGGAAGATACTAACCTTGAAGAGGAAGCTCAGGGCTCAAACGCCACAAGGTGATGTAGTCAAGTTTACACTTTCGCTACCATCCCTCTTGTCATTCTTGAGGAAGGACGGGGTTGGCATAATGAGGTCTAAAGGGCTAGGGTTCTTCAAGCTGTCCAAATATGAGCAGCAAACCCTGCCCCCAATAGTCTTCTAGAGTCCTTTACGGTACCAATTATGCTGTCGGTAAGATATCAAGTCAGATGACTCAGGATCACCTAGATGCCATTAGGGAGCTTTACAAGGTCCTTGAGAGCTTCGCCTTCATGCTACCGGAACCAGAGGATTGGATGTGTACTCCTCGCAATGATGCCATTGTGGTGTACGAAGAGTATTCCAGTTAGGGTTTCGGCTTCCCCCTCTTCCCTTTTACTTCGAGCATTTGGATAGCTACAGATTGGCGCGTCCGCAAATCACCCCTAATGGATGGCGTGAAATTACCAGTTTCTTAGTTCGCTCAAGGTTGGCAGTTTGCCTTCCGAAGTCACATTCTTCAATAAATCCATCCGCTTTGTCTCCGAAACACCCAGTGCTAGGGAAGGCTAGTACTACTTCCAGCATCAGGGTGACTCATCTTATACCTCGGCTAAAGATGTGATCACCTCGCACCATAACTAGAAATTCAATTTCTTCTTTGTCTCTTGGGATCCATTACCTAGGGACACCTGGCCTCGTAACATCTAGTCTAAGCTTATCCTATCCTTGGTCAACACTGTCCCCCTAATTAGCGAGGACTTGAATGAGTTTTCCTAGGCAATCTGCGCCGTTCCTCCCCTGACTATAGAGTAGCTGACTGACCTCTCATTCCTCCAGAATGCTGAGCTAGGTAAGCCCTATGTTTATAACTAACTCCATTTTCTTGTGTTATTCAATACTTGACATTTCTTTTTCTGATTGACAATGGACACTAGGTTAGAGGATCTTGTTGTGATATTGATGCCGAGAGCCCACCGAGGAAAACTAACATTCCTGAGGCCAAAGTTCTCGGTGGTCGTCAAGAAGGGGTGGCTGAGGCCTTTGAGCATGTCGAGTAGTTTGGGTTTCTTCCCCCTTGTGGTTTTTTCTCCTGGGTAGGAGCTCGCTGTGGCTGAGGGTGTTGTCGAGACGCAGGAGGTTGAACAAGAAGAAGGCATGAAGCTTCGTACTCGTGAAAAGAAGAAGTGACGTCATGAGGATAGGTCCGAGAAGAAGAGGAAGAAGAAGAAATCTTCCCAGACCGAGGGGGAGTCTCGAGGTATACTCCTTTTTAGCCTCCTATTTTTCTTTAATAACTTGATCTTAATTTTACATGTTCTATTTAGCTATTAGCAGAGCTCGGGATCAATCTACAGAGTTCACTCATCTTGAGAATATAGAAGATGGTGTGACACTTTTCCTACCCGAGGTCAACATATCGACCCCTCAGTCGGCCTTGCGAGCTCCCGCCGTCGACTTATGGTGCAACTGATCAAAAATCTGGAACAGATTTGACCAGTGCACATATCCGGTCTTCTCACATTCATTTGACCTAGTTTCGTCCTCTGTTGTGATTCAACCCCTTCAGATGAAATGTAGCATGTCAAGTCATCATTCTATGAAAAAAAAAAATAAGGCTTGATTTGAGTTACAGAAGACCTACTTATGGTCATTTTATTGTAATGTGATAGAATTTGAAAGCAGTTCCTAGTTTGTGCAATACTCAAAATATTGTGTCACAATTTTAACATTTTTAAGTCATTATTCATTCCAAATGTCTTCATAAAAGTTACAATATTTTCAAAGAACTTCTTGAACATATGTTTTTGATAATTTTGGATTTTTCAGAAAGGTTTCATTGATGTCTCATTCACTGTAACATGCAATTGATTGCTTGAGTGATTTGGTGAATTCTACCATATTTGATTGCATACTTGCTACATTACAAATTAATTTAAGCAGTGCACAAATAGATCAAATGATTTGTAATGAATCAAACGATTTAGCAAGGCACAACTACATTAGCATAAACAAACAGACAATTAGAAAAAGGAATAAGGGAGGAAGAATCTAAAGGATGAAGGCTTGGTTTACCAAGCTGTAGGTAGGTTGTAGAATGGTTGAACATGATTACATTATGCGTGGCTGTTTCATATTATGCTTGGGAAAAGAAAAAAAAAAAAAAAACCCCTCATTGTATTGCAAATCAAAAGCCCTAAAGATTTGAATCTTTGTTTTGCATGGCTGTTTTTAAAACTCTTTTTATGTTTCAAACTCGTGACCACCAGATTACAATGACACTGTCATTCCACTTAATATATTGCCACTTATGCCAGCAACATCTAACGGATATGAAAGAAAGAGAACAACTTAATGGAAAACACTGTAATAAAATGATTCAACCCATTAGCAGAATACATTTGCTGCCGCTGAAATCCAAACTCTAGATCGACCCACCATTAGAATTTCAGAAGTCACAGCAAGAAACAAGGGATTTTCTTCTTTTTTTACCCACCTAGTATACTATATTTGTGTTTTTTAATGAGATTAATTCTTATTGTTTCAGTTCATTTGAAAACTATATCTATTTTATTCTAAATAATTAAATGAAGGTGTTCATTCTTATCATTTAAACACTCACAACAAATAAATTCAGTCGCGAACCGAACAAAGATTTTGATTGAAAAATTAAATTTGAAAATTGCTTCTTTTAAGAGCTGAAACTGATGCAATCTTCATTATATGAACAGTGAAAAGCGGTGAGAAACTCGAGATGAAATAATACAAGAGAGAACTCTCCAACATTACTGATCTAAGCTTCCAAGTTCAAAATGAAATATGAAACTCAGAAAGATGAATCAGAAAATAAGACAGTAGAAATAGTTTGAGAATTTAAAATGGATATTAAGTCATACAGATAAATGAAAAAACCTCTAATATTCACATTTGCACAAGCTCGCCTCTTAAACGAAAACTTATAAGATTGGTTTTAGATAAGACTCAAGAGCGACAAAGGTGAATATTAGAGTTCCCAAAAAAAACCCCTCATTGTCTCGCAAATCAAAAACCCTCATTTTATCGCAAGCCAAAACCCTCATTGTATCGCAAATCCCCAAACCTAGATAACTTACCTTCTCAATCTTTGTTTGTTGTTGCCGTTGGGAAAGATGGATTTGAATCTCTATTTTGCGCTTTCAAAAATACTAAGTTTTGCGATTTCTTTGGAGAAGAACACGAACAGAGTTTCGTTGGAGAAGAACACATAGATTTCCTTGGAGAAGAACACGAACAAAATTTCTTTGGAGAAGAACACAGATTTCTTTGGAGAAGAACATGAAGTTTCTTTGGAGAAGAAAACCCTAAACCATTCGTTGGAGACGAAAACACTAAACTATTCGGTGGAGATGTAAGAAGAAGATAGTTTTTTTGGAGAACCTAATGCTAAACCCATTTAAGTCATTTTACATTCATTAAGGAGTATTACTGTCTTTAAAAAAAATTGAGCATTCTCCCATTAATTTGTAAGTGACAGTATGGGTTATAATGTTATTAAGCATAGTTAGAGGGGTAGTCTGTATAGCTTTTGTAAAGATAGGATAGTTCTATGTAGTAAACCAATTGTAGAGGGGGTGTCTGTTTAATTTTCCCTTTCTTTTTTAATTAGGAGGGATTTAGATGCAAAGTGAAGTGTTAGTTAATAATTAAATGTGGAATTAGTTTGATAATAATGTGATATCATGTGTTTTAATCATTACAAAAGTTTCCATTTAAAGTATAAAAATTTCATTTCCCTTCCATTCAATTCCCCTTGCAATCAAACAAAGACTTAGTGTTTCATCAACAGCTACAGATGCCACTAGGCAGTTGTCTGAGCTCTGAAAAGAATCAATGAATGTGAAGATTTAGAAAAATAATCAGTGAAAATGAACAGTTCATTTTTAAGTTTAAGAAAATTGCCACATACTATCCCTATAGTTTACCGCGATTTCAGATACTCTAAAATGCTTTTAAACCAAACTCATACTATCCTTTAATTTATACCACAATGACAAACCAGTCCAGCCTTACAGTTTCACTCATTTATTCTTTTGAATATGGTCAATTGTAGTGTTAGATGGAAAATCTAAAATACCCTCTAACCCATTTATTCTCTTTAATCCCTCGCTATTCTCCCTCCGTCAAAACATAACAAAAATGTCAAGTTTTGCTCCCGATTGAAAGAGAAAGACGACTCCCAAGATCTCTGGAGCTATGGAATCAGTTGGATGGAAAGGTTGTGATGAAACTCTCACACTACCAAGGAAGACACGATAAGAGCTTCTGTTACAGATATTTCAGATGGGTTATTTGGTTTTCTTTATCTCTCTATTTCTTCAGTTCTTATCTCATCAGTAACTCTAGCAGAACCACTCCTCTGCGTAAAACCACCATCTCTACTTCCCTCTCCAGCTTCGTTTATCGAGCTCTGTTAGAAGCCAATACCATAGTTCTGTGACAACCCAGAAGTCAAATCCACTTTTGCCTCAAGGTAAATTATTTAATTTCATCGTCTCCTGTTTTCCTGATTATTTCATCAGTCTCTCTCTCTCTCGTTTCATTTAATTTGATTCCTTCTCTCAGATTTGTTCAGTGGTCTGAAGATTTATGTGTACGATCTCCCACCCCAATACAACAAAGACTCGCTCACAAACGAGAGATGCAGAAGTCGCGATACACAAAGCCCTATTGAGCAACAAAGGAAGGACGCTCAATCCATGGGAAGCTGATTTCTTCTTTGTCCTTGTTTATATTTCCTGCAACTTCAGTACTGAAAATGGGTTTTCGGCGATTGGTCATGCTCGACCTCTGTTAGCTTCTGCGATTCAAATCATTGTAAGATATCCCATTACTGTAGAGGTAAAGCTAAATGCAGAAAATCATAAGTACCTCCCATTTACTTGACTGTTCACCGCCATCTCTGATCCAACTGGCGCACAAGCTCTTTACCTCCTCTCCTGTGTACGCAAATGAAGAAGATAGAGAAGAAGGGGATAGGGTTTCTATGTACTCCTTATTCTCAGACAAAGAGAACGTAATGGAAATTCTCAGATTGCATAAGTGTACACAGGACCCCACCCTTGGATTACTTATAGATCAATCGTCTCCTCCCATTAAGGATCGATAGTGATCTGGGTGCCACAAGTCACAGGATCCTAATGTTAATCATCCAACTTAGGTGGGGACAGGTGGCATGTGGGCCACCCAACTTACATTCTCCCACTTGGCCCATATTGCCACACAGCAAGCCACTTTATGATTATTAACATGATGTATGGCCATACAGTAATTTTCGGATCCTTCTTTATGGACTTGTTCTTTATGTTCACAATAAAACTCTCAACCCACGAATCATGGCGGTGCATGTCCCAATATTAGATTACAATGGAAACACTTCCTTCCATGTATTACAATAGATTGTTTATTTTATAATGAACCTCAATTGTGACTACCCTACTTTATAGAATCAATTCAACAATCGATTCAAGGGTTAAACTTTATTGCCTAGAAACTTTATAGGCATCTGTCATTACAAAAGTTTATGTATACAACAAAATAAATGACAGAAAATAACTTTATTTTGAGTCGTCAAAACTTTATATTGCAATATCATAAATAAAACATTCAAAAAACTTAATGATTTACATAGTCCCTTATGATCCACATGAACTACATACACCTTGGGCAGAAGCCCTTTAGTGAAAGGATCAACTATCATATCATTAGTGTCAATATGTTCTATTTGAACGCAACGAACTCGAATGTCTTCTTTAACAACAAAATACTTTATCTCAATGTGTCGGCAGCGACTCACTGAGCATGTGTTGTTAGAGAGACGTACTGCTGCAGTATTATCACAATAGATCCTTATAGGTCTTTTAATAAAACTTATGACCTCAAAACCGTGATAAACTACCTCAACCATAATGCCTGAGAAATTGCTTTATAGCACGCCACCACTTCCGCTTCAATAATAAAAGAAGCTGTCTTAGGTTGTTTTACGCTGCGCCAAGACACTACTCCTCTAACAAACAAATATGAAGCCAGAAGTATACTTCCTTGTATCTCCACATTTAGCAAAATCAGAATCTAAGTAACTGATTAGCTTCAAAACATCAACATGTCTATATATGAGCATGTGATCCTTGATGCCCTGTAGGTACCTCAGTACTTTGTTTGCTATTGTCCAATGTGGCAAACCAGGGTTCTTTCAAAACCTACCTAATACTCCCACTGAATATGAGATGTCAGGTCTGGTACAAACTTGAACATACATCAAGCTGCCTACTACTGATGCATAAGGGATATTTTGCATTGTCTGCTATTTCAGATTGGTCTTCGGACATTGCTCCAGACTAAGTTTGTCGTCTTTAACAAGGGGTGCTACACTTGATGAATATTGCTTCATCTTGAACCTTTCCAAAACTTTGTCAATGTAATCTTTTTGGGATAGTCCTAAGGTCTTAAGAGACCTATCCCTGTGAATCTCTATGCCTAAAACATAGGAGGCTTCACCCATATCCTTCATGTCAAAGTTTTGGGCCAAAAAATGCTTTGTCCCATGTAGCATCCCTAGATCATTGCTAGCTAAGAGAATGTCATCCACATATAACACTAATATGGTGAAACTAGTTCCCTTAATCTTTATGTAAATGCATTGATCAGCTCGATTCTCCACAAAATTGTAGGAAGTAATCGTGCTATTAAATTTCAAATACCACTATCGGGAAGCTTGTTTCAATCCATATATGGACCTCTTAAGCTTGCATACTAAATGACCTCCTTTATCCCAAGTAAATCCTTCAAGTTGACTCATGTACACCTCCTCCTCTAAAGTACCATTTAGAAAAGCCGTCTTGACATCCATTTGATGCAGCTCAAGATCATAGTGAGCCACTACTGCCATGATGATTATCAAAGAATCTTTCCTAGATTTCGGAGAAAAGGTTTCTTTATAATCAATTTTAGCCTTTTGAGTAAAACCTTTTGCCACCAGTCGGACCTTGTATCTTTCGATATTACCATGTGAGTCAGTTTTGGTCTTGAAAACCCACTTACACCCCACAGGGGAGGTGCCCTTAGGTAATTCTACAAGTTCCCACACTTGATTCTTTGACATGGATTCCATTTCTTTCTTCATGGCATCATACCATAAAATGGAATCTTTGCTATGAACAGCCTGTGCAAATGATGTTGGATCTTCATTTATTCCAATATCATTTCCACAGTTTATGATATATACCTGATAGTCTGAAGAAATTATTGACTTTCTTTCTCTAGAGGACCTCCTCAAAACTGGTGGCTCAGGAACAATAGGTTCAGCGACAACTGGCTCTTGATGTGGTGTATCTTGATGTGGTAATTCATCATGAACTTGTGGTTGCTCATGAACCACAAGTACCACTGGTAAAGGGATAAAACCTAGACCACTAGATGTGGAAGGGATTATCGAGACATTTTGTTCATGGAACTCAATGTTTCGACCTTGTATACTCCCACTGTTGTTGCCATCCTCTAGAAATTTAGCAACTTTCGACTCTACAATGGTAAGGGTATATGAGGGACAGTAAAACTTGTAACCCTTAGATCTTTCAGAATAGCCAATGAAATATCCACTGACTGTTCTAGGATCTAGCTTCTGAAGGTGTAGATTATAGACTCTTATTTCAGCTTTACAGCCCCATATGCGAGTATGCTTCAAACTGGGTTTCCATCCATTCCACAACTCAAAAGGAGTCTTAGGAACTGACTTGGATGATACCCTGTTCAAGATATATACCGCAGTCTTTAAAGCTTCACTCCACAACTTCAGAGGCAAACATGAATTGCTTATCATACTTCTGACCATGTCTAATAATGTACGATTCCTTCTTTCAGCAATGCCATTTTGATCCGGAGATCCAGGCATGGTATATTGGGTTATAATACCTTGCTCTTGAAGATACCGTGCATATGGGTCAGGTCTTTGACCATATTCTGTGGTTCTACCGTAGTATTCCCCTCCTCTATCTGATCTCACGATCTTGATCACCTTTTCAGTTTGTTTCTCTACTTCTATCTTGAAGTTCTTAAAAGCATCTAGTGCCTCATCTTTATGAACTAGAAGATAGAGATACATGAATCGTGAGTGGTCGTCTATGAAGGAGATAAAGTATCTCTAACCATTCAAACAGGGAGTAGGAAAAGGTCCACAGATATCCGTATGTATGATTTCTTAAATCTCAGTTGATCTTCTGACACCTTTCTTTATTTTGTTAGTCTGCTTTCCCTTGATGCAGTCCACACATAACCCTAGATCAGTGAAATCAAGAGTCTCAAGGATTCCATCATTCACTAATCTTTTAATTCTGTCACTAGATATGTGACATAATCTAAGATGCCACAACTGAGAGGATTTCTCATTCACATTCATTCTCTTTATGCCTTTTTTTTTTTACAGATTGTAAACTACTTTCATATGTTGGATCTAGATTTAAGAGAAATAAACCATCAACTAAAGAACCTGAACCGATGAATACATCATTTTTTTTTAAATCCTTATTTCTGTACTAAAAAAATTAAACACATAACCCAAATGTGTTAATCTAGAAACAGAAATCAGATTCTTTGCAAAAGATGGAATATAAATGGTTTCTCCTAAATCCAACACATATCCGGATTGCAATATCAATCTATAGACACTTGTAGCTTCCACTTGAGATTTCATCCGATTTCCTGAATGGATATGTCTCTCAGTTTCTTTCGGAAGTATTGTCTGCAGAAAGCCTTGCATGGTATTGGCCACATGGATTGATGATCTAGAATCAATCCACCAGTTATTTGAATGAGAATCAACTAAATTTGATTCATAACAAACCAAAATTCTCTGAGCTGAGATGTCCCTCATGTGCATGATGTAGTTACACACATCATCCTTACCATTGTTACTTAATGAGTCTGATTTTCCCATTAGAGTGCTTACTAACATCTTGTTTGAACTCACAAAATGAGCATCAATTGCCTTCATGTAGTCAATGACTTTCTTACATTCAGGAATTGATCCTTTAATGCTCTTGTCGATATTGTTCATGACAAGCATTAGGCTCAAGTGGTTAGACCGCTCCCATTTATCATAATGAGCAATTTGGACTAGTGTACTGGAATCTGTAAGAGCAGCGGGCTCTTCTATATGGAGCGCCATATCAAAATCCATGCACTCTAAGGTTAAATAAATCTTCCATTTCCAATCTGAATAATTTTCCCTAGTAAGCATTTGGGAGACTAATCTGGTTATAAACTGCAAACAACAATAAGGAAGTTTAGATTTATTGGCGTACAACTTTATACTGACATCAACCCACGTCAATAATCAGTAACACACTAAAATTAATTATAATCTACCGTGGGCTAATCAATTTTAGTATGTGAAACTTTACACTAAGTTGATTGACATCAAACTTAAGTGACAGATTGATGTATCCTACAAAATTACCTGTGGGCTAAGATTATAGTATACATCTGTCTAGGTTTGTATTAATATGACTAGAATGCTACACTACAATTCAGAAGGTTGTTCCACACCTGTAGGCAGAAGAAGGCTCACACTGTCTTGTAGTTTCACATTCTACCTTATTCCATCTTCTCACATAAGAAAAGAATATTTTTCTGTGGGGATAATATTCAGTCCCAATGCAAAAGATGCAATTTTGTGATGCGTACCTTAGGGTATTTTTATCATTTATGGCATCCTTTAAACAAACATTCATTTGTGTTAACATAAGCCTAATAATCTTAAAGAGTTTTTTTTTTGGGTAAATATCTTAAAGAGTTCTTAATGGCTTATTCTTTACTTTATTTAATACTAACTTTTAATGGCGTTTGTTACTGTCACTAAAACAGTGACATAAACAACCTCACTGTATTCATATATTTAGTGGTTTATTCTGTAATGTCACTAAACAGTAAGATAAAACATTCTGTTATGTATATCTATATACAGTGGCGTTCTGTCTACAAATGTTGCTAAAACAGTGCTTAATTCATTCTGCTATGTATATAGATACAGTGACGTTCTATCTGTAAATGTCACTAAAGGAAACTGGGACTTTTAGCGACGTTCAGAACACATTGTCATAACAAATACAGTCACTGTTCTTTTGACTTTTAGCGACGTACAGAACGAATTGTGACTATAATATGGTGATATATAATAAAGATAGTCCAAAAATATTAAATGTCACCATCTATATAACAGAATCCTTTGGTTTTAAATGGTCTGGGTCAAAACAGAAACAAACCCAACCAAAATTGTTCGTACCGGTTCAAACATTCCGGTCCACCCAATACTTACCATGGGCCAGTTTCGGGTCAACCCGAGAATCCATTTTAGCGGGTCTCGGGTAAACCCAGAATTTAAATAAAAGGTATTTTTTATTTATTTCTTTTAAGACAATTAATGGGCCAGTCATGTAGCCCATAACTTAACAAAATCAATTGGGCCGGTTATGAAAACCCATAACTTAATAAAATCAATGGGCTTTAAATAAAATAAACACAAAACCCCATCAACCCATGTTTTTAAAAATATAACTTTGACTTTCCAAACAAAACCTCTAAAGCATATTCTATTTTCAAAAAACATGCCATCGCATATTCTTAACCGAACCTTTATCGATTCAACGTGTTCGATTGAATATGTTACAACCCAAAAACGTATGTTACAACCCAAAAACGTAACGGCTTCTAATGCCTGCCGAAGCTTTCGGCACTCCCCTTGTAAAACGGAAAACACCATGGCGCCGCCGCAACCAAGAAAATCGCCGCCACCATTACCAACCGGCAACATAACAGCTTATGCAAACTGTTGCTGGCTGCGCAAGGCTGCGGTGCTGGCCGTTGTGTGCTGGCCTGCTGCAGCTAACGCCACCGGCGGCCATCGTCATCGGGCTGTTGCTGGTTGGTCGTCGTGGGCCTACCGGTGTGTACTGCTAGCCTCTGGCGGCCGTGGCCGGCAGCCATATATATATATATATATATATATATATATATATATATATATATATATATATATATATATATATATATATATATATATATATATGCTTTCCTTGCTTGGGTCTGCCGGAAATATTAAAAAGGAAAACTGCATATTCTTTAAGGTGGACAGAGGAGATACCTGCTCTGATACCATAATGTAAGATATCCCATTACTGTAGAGGTAAAGCTAAATGCGAAAAATCATAAGTACCTCCCATTTACTTGACCGTTCACCGCCATCTCTGATCCAACCGGCGCACAAGCTCTTTGCCTCCTCTCTTGTGTACGCAAATGAAGAAGATAGAAAAGAAGGGGATAGGGTTTCTGTATACTCTTTATTCTCAGATAAAGAGAACGTAATGGAAATTCTCAGATTGCATAAGTGTACACAGGACCCCACCCTTGGATTATTTATATATCAATCGTCTCCTCCCATTAAGGATCAACGGTGATCTGGGTGCCACATGTCACAGGATCATAATGTTAATCATCCAACTTAGATATGAGGCTAGGTGGCATGTGAGCCACCCAACTTACAATCATATCTACTGAAATGCCATTCTGGAATCGAGGTCATGGGTCTGATCATGGTTTTGTTGCTTCCCACGATTACGAAGCCTGTTTTCACGCTATGGTGAGTCTGAAAGCTAGTTTCAATTATTAATTTTTCTTAAAAGACTTTAATGGCTTAAATTGATGGTTGAATCCTTGGGTTATAAGGAAGATGTAGCGATTGCAGATGGGATTCCAGAGTTCTTGAAGAAATCGATTATATTGCAGACATTTGGGCGGAGATACAGACATGCCTGTCCAGAAGTTGAGAATATTCTGATTCCGCCGTATGTTTCGCTGGACACTGTACGATCGACGCTCACGAGGACCCAGGAGAGCAGCAAGAAGAGAGATATTTGGGTTTTCTTCAGAGGAAAGATGGCGGTGTGGGAGTTTCATCCTCAGACCCTGTTATACCCGATTACACAAACTATATGATATCTACTGAAATGCCTTTCAGTTAGATGGTCGCGGGAGCTTCTTCGGAGCTGGGGCATGAGTTCTGTTTGAAGTAAATTTGGACTTCTTTCATCGTTTTATTGTAATCCATCCATCTTTCTCGATTTAACACAAGGAAAGCGCAATCCCTTTCTTCTTTTCAGATTGTCAATCTCAAATTTTCTTGATAAAATCAAAGCTGAAGGCAAAGAGGTTGCTGCCACCACCACCATGCCTGGCATGGCTGGAGCAAGAGTTTCCCTTCCGTTGCTAGAGGCTTCGGCATGATGAAAGAATTTGAAGTCGGACTCATCCATTAGCAACGATGAAGACTGATTTTGTTTCAGACTGATTTCCTGTTTCAAAGTCCTTTCCTTTAAGTAACAAAGGAAAGGTTAATTTTTTCATTTCAAGAAACATGTAATAGAGTTCCAAAGGATAAAATTGTATATTTACCGTATCTGATTAAGAACGGTTGAACCAGGGAGTAATTCATCCAGTTCAAAAACTTTTTAAAGTATCTAGAATTGAGGTAAACTATATGATAGTATGTGTCAATTTCCCTTAAGTTTAAAATATGTCTCCATCTTATTTACTTGTTAGAAAGCTTAACCATAAATGGGTACTTCCAAAGTGTTAGCTGATTTTAAGTGAACCCATGAGAGCTCAGCAGCTCTTTCATTCTTACTCCATAGGAAGGAACAGACCTGAGACCCTGTATTCACCGAATGCAAGCATCCCCCCCCCCCCCCCAAGGCAAGCAAGTTGCTTTGGAGAGGACACCAGGCCAGAGCCTTCAAAGCTGTCGTGTGGTCCTGTGAAGCCAGAGTCATAGAATTTGAAGGGGCCATCTCTAGGTCCCATATATATAGAAGATTGTCATTCCCCCCGCTGGATGGTTGCTGCCCGGAAGATGACCATTTTAGCCCGCAGACCTCCTGGTGGTGTCCTTTGTTGGTTTCAACAATGTGGTTTCGTATTCATACATTATTGTTGATGATAAGACCATCCATTCCTTCGGTGGTGAAAATGTGATTGTTCCAATCAAGAGATCCCACACGAGAGTGGTGCCCTCCTCACAATGTTCTCAGCTGTAATAGGTAAAGATAAGTCGGCAGATATTAAACTGAACATCAGCACCACAATAGTGTAGAAGAACCCAGAATAACTACCAATCTATGAGAAATCCTAGACCTATCGATTGGAGGAAGAATCCCATAACTAGATCTCAGAATTGTTGAAGCCAACAACAATGTGTCGTCCATCGGGAGCCCAGCAGACACTCATAAGTTCAGAAGTAATAAATTCAGAAGTATATCCATTAGGAGCATCTCATAAGTAGACAGTGTTCCCAAGGGCAACCGCTAGAACATTGCCACTACCCCAGTCAAGCAAATTCAAGTAGTAATTATCTACAAGTTCAGGGGCATCTAGTGTCCTCTCTGAAGACTGTTATCAGCAAAGACATAAGAACTGTCAAAACATCAAACACTTAAACAGCTAGCAACACGAGAATTGGAAAACGCAGATGAAAGAGAACTTCCTTGTAAGAGTTTCTAAAATTGAAAAGAGAAGAAATTAAGAAACTTTCTTAAACATGATATGAAAAGTTTTTTAAATAAAACTAAGTAGCTTAGGCTCTCTTTGGTTTGTATTATATAATGTATTATATAATATTTTATAAAATTTATGATTGTTTGGTATGATTTATAATGTCTATTTATAATTAAAATAAATCAATATAATTCATTATCTACAAATAGGTGAGTAGCTGTTTATCATTATTAGAATAATCTATTAGGTGATTGTTTATATTTCTCATTATATAATGTATTATATTTAGTGATACCAAACGGTCATTATTTATTACTCATAATCTATTATCATAATTGATTTGTCACAAATAACTCATAATACATTATATAATACAAACCAAAGAGAGCCTTAGGTAAGTCTCTAATTAATCTTACTAATCTTAGAGACTAGATTACATGCTAATTTATATTTAGGAAACAAATATATACACAAGAAATAGGGAAGAGAGTTTGCGCCAATTGTACCAAGCTGGCTTGGATCAGCTTTGGCTCATGTTGACTTGGTTACCATAATTAAACATCATTTGTCTTTTATATTCATATAAACACAACAAAGAATGTGGAATCATTTGACAGAAACATGTTTTTTTAAAAACCATCAATGCATTAAAAATTTCAGATTCAAACATATAGATTTAAAGATGTAGTAAAAGTATATTCCAGAGTAAGTTTAAGACTATCGAGTTACAAAATAAATATTGATAGTATTCAATAGTATACAAATACAGTAATATTTAATGTAGATTACTTACGGAATTTATGAACTATGATTAGCAATATAGATAGGGCTGAGTCGTGCCACCGGCTACTGTCCGTAAGATTAATTCATCCCTTATGTGCAAAGAGTTCCCGTGAGATTAATCCCCAAGATAAAACAGCCCCGAAGTTGAAGCTTCTTCCACTTAGGTTGTACTCCAAAAAGTGGTATTCGTCAGAATCTCGATGGCTACAATCAACACTCAAGGAAAACAGAATGATTCTGATAACTAAAAATAGAAAAAGGTTGGAGGAGAGAGAGAAAGAGATAGAGTTCTATATGGGTTAAACTTGTTGTAACCTTAAGTTTTTGGACTATTTTCTTATTAATAGAAGAAGAAATCCCAAATCAATGGGTGCAATGGAAAGTCGAATCCATCCAATGAGTTGTGATGAACGGGTGCGTCAATTGAATAGAAGGTTAAGATTTAATCTTCCCAACGATCATAAAGATCAATGGTTGAGATTAAACTTATTTGAATTTGTATAGGCACGAACATACTCATTCAAATATGTCATGCCTCTACGTATTCAAACACATAGAGACATACCCTTCAAAAAAAATAGACCAATGGATAGACCTGCACTCGCACCCACGCCCACCCCCCTACCCTGCACAGTTCAGCTCGGCTCGGCTCGATGCGCGCTCGTGTGAAAAGAACCCCAGACCCCCCAGACCCTTCCCTTTAGAGGCATCTTTTCATTTAAAGGCTCAAGATGTTATAAGTCACACAATATATATATAATCTTACCTCTCCAAGCAATGTGGGACTAAAAGAAGTCCTACAAGCTAAGCCAACAAAAAAACACAAGTGGGAAAATTTCCCTTCAAACCAAAAAACAAAAAGAGAGTCAAAAGTTTGAAACTTTTAGTTTTTAAATCTAAAAACCCAACAAAAGGTCTTGGCTAATACATCAAGTAAGGTCGTTGGTTGTGTCCGCAAGGTTTCATAAATCCATAATGACAAGACGAGATAAATATTCAAGCATTAATTTTATGTCCCCAAAAATCCAAACTCCGTAAAACTAAATAATGTGTACCTATCTTAGTAGCTTGAAAAAATCACACAAATTCATGAATCTAATTTTTAAGCTTAGTAAACAATGACAATAACAAACTAGCAATCCATGGCAATGAAAACACCTGTTGTAACATTATATTGTTGGTATGCATAGTTCAGACAATTATTCCCCCAACCTGGGAATACATATCCATATACCATTAAAGATAAGCAGAATAATAAACAAAAGTTGGCTTAAAAACTAAAAGAGGAAGAAGAACTAAGGAGAAATAAGATGAGGGACACTTATTTTAGGCAGACATTTATCTCACTCATTGCTTTGTTATGAACACCCATGACCCAACAAACCTTGAAAATTAAAAATCAGCAAAGGCGACAAAAATCCCACCAAAATTATGTCCATTAAACACAATTAAATTTCACAAAAACCCCATCCATCAAACTCTTGAAGCAGAATTCCAAACAATAATATCTGCAGGTCTAAGAAATAAAGTCCCACAATAAAAAATAAAAAAAAACAATCAAGGTTTAGCTATCTTATCCAAAATTCTTGCAAATGGAAGCAAATAGTACAAGAAAACAACTTACCATCGGGGATTTAAGATTCAAATAGGGATAATGTCAGAGGAAGGAAGAGAACAACAACAACAACAACAAAGCCTTATCCCAACTAAATGGGGTCGGCTACATGGATTCTTGTCCGTCAATCAGCTCTGTTCGATATCATACTTGAAGCAAGGCCTAAGCTATACATGTCTTTCTTTGCCACCTCCCCTAGAGTCATCTTAGGTATGCCCCTAGCTCTTTTAACCCCTTTAATTTGAGTCAAATCACTCCTCCGAATGGGAGCATCTAACTGCCTCCGTTGAGCATGGTCATACCATCTCAAACGATTTTCTCATAGCTTATCATGTATCGGCACTACTCTTAAATCAGGTCTAATACGATCATTCATTACCTTATCCTTCTTAGTTTTGCCACACATCTATCTTAACATCCTCATCTTAGTTACACTAAGTTTATCAATATGATGCTTCTTGACTGCCCAACATTTAACACCATACATCATAGCTGATCGAATAATTGTCCTATAGAATTTTCCTTTAAGTTTTAAAAGAATGCGCCGATCACACAGCACACCAAATGCACTTCTCCACTTCATCCATCCTATTTTAATCATCTGTAAAACATCATCGTTGATATCACCTTCTTTGTTTATGATTGAACCTAAGTACTTAAAATGATCACTTTGTTGTATCTCCCTCTCAAGAATGTTCACTATCTCATTATCTATCCTTGTGTGACTAAAGTTACACACCATAGACTCCGTCTTTGTTCTACTTAACTTAAAACCTTTTTGATTCCAAAGATGATCTCCATAGCTCCAACTTCGCATTAATCTCTGTTTTTGTCTCATCCACTAAAACAATATCATCAGTGAAAAACATACACCAAGGAACTTCATCTTAAATGTCTCTGGTAGGATCATCCATAATGAGAACAAACAAATAAGGGCTTAAAACTAATCATTGATGTAATCTCATTGTAATTGAGAATTCACGACCTTGATCCCCTACGGTTTTCACACTAGTTACCACATTATAATACATATCCTTAACTATGGCAACATATTTGCTTGAAACGCGTCTCTTCTCTAGTATTTGCCAGATTAACTCCCTAGGGACTCTAGCATAAGCCTTTTTTAGATCGATAAAAATCATATGGAAGTCCTTCTTTCCTTCTCTACATCTTTTCATGAGTCTCCTAAGCAAGTAAATAGCCTATGTTGTGGATCTATCTAGCATAAAATCAAATTAGTTCTCCGTAATGGTAGTTTCTTTTCTCAAGCGGGTTTCACACAGTTTCATAGTATGACTCATTAGTTTTATGCCTCTGTAGTTATTGCAGCTATGAATATCACTTTTGTTTTTGTAAATCGAAACCACAATACTACTTCTCCATTCATTTGGCATTTTTCCTAAGCTCATAATTTTATTGAACAACTTAGTTAGCCAAGATACTCTATACATTCCTAGGCTCTTTTAAACTTCTATTGGGACCTCATCTAGGCTTGATGCTTTTCCAACATTCATTCTCCTTAAAGCTTCTTTCACTTTTTTCATCTTAATTGTACGTATATACCAATGACCTGTGGAGTCATGGTGAGTAATGTAGCAATCTGGTGCACTATTTCCTGAGACGTCTTCATTTAGTAGGCTGTAGAAATAATCGTTCCATCTCTCTTTAATCCTTACTAGAACTCTACCATCTACACTTTTAATACATCTAACATGGTCTAAATCTCAACTCTTCTTTTTCCTCATTTTAGCTATTTTATAGATAGCTTTTTCTCCTTCCTTAGTGCTCAGATTGATATAAAGATCTTCATATTTCTTCGCTCTTACTTTTCCCACAATCTTCTTGGCTTCATTTCTAGTAAGTCTATACTTTTTTAGATCATCTATATCCTTAGTCTTTTGCCATACTTTAAAACTATCTTTCTTAACTTTAATGGTTGCTTGAACCTCATCATTTCACCACCAAAACTCTCTGGGAGACTAACATTTTTCTTTCGATACACCTAGAACCTCTTTAGCAACTTTCTTAATACAAGTAGTCATCTCGTTCCACATTGTATTAGTGTCTTCCTCAAAGTTCTATATTCCTTGTTTGACCACATTATCAGAGGAAGGATGAGAGTGATGTTGAAAACAACTTACGAAAGATTAGGTTAAGACTCGAAACCCTAACTCATCGAAGAAGAAAATAGATTGTGAGAAACAACTTATCGTAGGAAGAGTTGTCATCAGAGGAGGTAAATTTCTCATCAAAGTCAAGCAATGTACCACCTTCGTAGACTATGCTCTACCCTAACTCACAATTTTAGCAGAAAGATAGGAAAAATGAAAAAGAAAAAGGAAGGGAAAGGGAAAGGAAGCGAAAGGGGCACTTTGTCTTTTCACTTCACAAAACACAAGTATGGTCTTTTCACAATAACCATAAGGGTATTTTCGACCTTAAAAAATAAAATTTGTATTGACATAAAAAACTAACAGAAAAAATCCAATAGAATGAACCGCTATGTAACAATGTTTGACATTTAGGGGTAGTTTGTGTAATTGTTGTGAACGTTAGGTAGTAGGTGTATTTGGACCTAAGTCCATGGGTGGTACGAGTAATTTTCCTTTTATATTAATTTGGCCAAGTGACGTCAGCAACTAATGTCGTTCAACAAACGAATAGTTGAGTGCAATCTAATTTAGAATTCAAGAAAGGTTGTGTAATTTCTAAAATACAAAGGAAGATCTGTGTCATTTAACCAAAGTACAGGGGAGGTGAGTGTAATTTACAGGAGAAATAAAATTTAACTATGTTCCTTTTGTTATCAATCACCAAATTGTAATATATAAGCAAACAAATAAGTGGGAATAATTACATTGAAGTACTCAATGAATTGAATATGGATGCAAATCACACATTTGTTGCACTCCATTTCAACATTAGAAATAAAATGCAACATTCCTTGTATTAACGAATTGGCAACAAATATAAAGCACATAAATAACAGGAAAAACTAAGCTTCACTACTAGTGAAGAAGTATGCTTCACTATCCGCAAGATGGCAATATATAGGATGCATCCACATTTAGGGGGTAACGCAGCCATCTCATAAGACAAAACTTGAAATAATCATATGAAGATAATTTTTGTTTTGTACTTAGAATCTAATCTGGTAAATCGTTGATCCGTTGCTGCCTTTCATCCATAAAACATGAAATAACCCCCCCCCTTTTGTATTGGCATTACTATGCACTCTCCCAACTTTGAATGGTTTATATTAGAAGGAAAAAAAAAAAAAAAATGAAATAGCCCTGCTTTGTCTTGTGATTTTTGAAACATCACATTCCATTGTTACATGGATAACTACCATTTAGAAAAACAGAAGCACAAAATAAAGACTCATTACTGCTTTAGGTCAGAAGCATGAACAATTGAGAAAGGGACAGAGAGAAAAATAGCAGAAACACAAACTACAATTGAGAAATTTGCAGAGAAGTGGTTCTCTGCAAACATTTATCATAGATCTACATAGATAAACTGGTCATGTTTATGCAGAAAATTTGCTGGTCTACTAGAGGGAAAGCTTTGGCAATGATTGCCGCAGTCTAATTCTGTACTAACAGATTGTCTTTTTGACAATTTCATCTGATTGAATTGTATATTTAGTATATGAAGTTCACAACTTGCCCGACTTTTGTATCATACACATCTCTTCTTTTCTTTTATTTTTTTTTTGCTTTGCTATGTAGAGTTTCAATTAAATACCCCTCTTGTATTGGCATTACTATGCACTCTCCCAACTCTGAATGGCTTATATTAAAAAAAACATAAAAATGAAATGGCCCAGCTTTGTCTTCTGATTTTTGAAGCATCACATTCCATTGTTATATGGATAACTACCCTTTAGAAAAACAGAAGCATGAGCAGTTGAGAAATAGAGAGAGAGAGGGAGAGAGAGAAGAATAGCAGAAACACAAGCTACAATTGAGAAATTTGCAGAGAAGTGGTTCTCTGCAAACATTTATCATAGATCTACCTAGATATACTAGTCATGTTTATGTAGAAAATTTGCTGGTCAACTAGAGAGAAAGCTTTGTGACTATTGCCGCAGTCTAATTCTGTACTAACACATTGTCTTTTTGACAATTTCATCTGATTGAATTGTATATTTAGTATATGAAGTTCACAACTTGCTCAACTTTTGTATCGTACACAACATCTCTTCTTTTCTTTTATTTTTTCCTCCTGGACATGTAGAATGCCTTTAAAACAATTGGTTTTACGTAATCAAAGGTTCATTTTTGCTTTGCCTGATAAAAATAATTACATCATCGAAATTGTATCACCAAGCAGTTATGCGAATCCCTCCCCTTTTGTTTCTGTTAGAGCTTTATCTTACTTAAAAATTGACAGATCTATCTTTGCATTAATGGAACCAATATTTCTCTCGTTTCAGTTCTAAGTGCAAAAAGCCCATTTAGAAATTACACAATCTAAGTTCATTTCATTTCAGAGGTAGAACAATCCAACAATAACAATACAGTGGCTGATGGCTAGAGCTTATGATAAGAGATCAATATTTGGGGGCAATGCCCTGATTTTGTAGCAAGGGAGGTGGTGTGGGATGCTTCCCACAGACCTCGTTATAGATTCTGCTTGTGCTTTGATCTTGTTGCCCTGAGCCAATACGGCAACGCCCAAGATGGGGATTGTGTTCACTAGGACTGTCTCTATTGGGCTCTGCTAATAATGGCTTTGCCAAAAGTGTATAAACAATAGGTGACTTGTGTAACCTTTAATCTTTTCTTTTCTATTCTAATACCATTTGGTGACCTTTAGCAAAAAATCTCACCTTTATCCAAGACCCAATAGGTATGTCTTCTAAATGTATTGAGACTATTGTTTCAGATATTTTGCATCTAATAACCACTTATTTGACTACATGTATCTTTGAGTATATCTTGGGGTGTATGTACTCAAAGATACATCTCTGTGGTTCATGGAGCTTCTTTATATCCTTGCTTTTTTCCACGTCAATCTGAGTAGAGATCTCAACTTACAAAAAAAAAAAAAAAAGCCCAAAATTCCTCTTTTTACCTAATTGTTTATGCATGCATCCAGCCACCATACATCTTACTTCTTTCTAGTTCAAAATTGGATAAAACAAGTTCAGAAGGTATAGAACATAACATCCCAACGGAATTTGACTGGTTTTCAAGTTGCCTTACATAGAGAAGAGGAACCCTTCGGATTCACAACAGTTCAATTTCTCATGTTCTCCATGGCAAGTAAAGAGATAGAATTTGACTGCTTTGCGATCTAGTTTTGCAAACCTGACATTTTGCCATTTCCAATAAAGAGACACAGAATGCAATAAAAAAAAAAATTTAACATCCATGGCAAAAAAAATTTTTTTATAATTTTGTGTAATATACAAGTAAAATCAAACATTCATCTCTCTTCTACAATATTTTCACGATTGCAGAGATCGCAACCACCAAGAACTTGGAAGGAAGAACTGAAATTGACAGGGGCAAAATGGACATCTGATAATCTTGTAATTATCTGCGACAAAGCACATTAAAGGAGAATTAGCAACACCAAACGCCAACTATATTTTAACAATGGGAGGGGGGAAATTATACAGGGCTTCGCTCTGTGTACCTTAAAACATCTTTCATCTGATTCGGGTTATATTAGAAAATGGTTCCTGGTTTGTTTTAGGGGCTGGCTTCGCAGCTTCAGGAGCCCCAAAAACATTCCAAAACCTAAGTGTTTCATCAGCAGCTGCAGATGCCACTGTGCAGCCGTCTGGGCTCTGAAAAAGATCAAAGAATGTAGAGAGACTTAGAAAAAATAATCAGTGAAAATGAACAGTCCATTTTTAAGTTTAAAATATGTCCTTATCTTATTTACCTGTGCCATAAACAGAACTCTTGAAGTATGTCCTGTTAGCTCAGCAACCTTAACCATAGATGGGTACTTCCAAAGTGTTAGCTGATTTTGGGTAAACCCATGAGAGCTCAGTAGCTCTCTCTCATTCTTACTCCACAACAAGGAACAGACCTGAGACCCTGTATTCACCGAGTTCAAGCATGCACCAGTATGGGTATTCCAGAATTTTATGCATTGGTCTCCCCCACCCCCACCAGAGGCAAGCAAGTTGCTTTGGAAAGGACACCAGGCCAGAGCCTTCACAGCTGCCGTGTGGTCTTCCAACCTGTGAAGCCATTGAGTCGGATTATTTGAAGAAGCCATCCCTCGGTCCCATACATACAGAAGATTGTCATTCCCCCCGCTGGCTAGTTGCTGCCCGGAAGCTGACCATTTTAGCCCACAGACCTCCTGGTGGTGTCCTCTGTAGGTTTCAACAATGTGGTTCCTTATTCGTACATCATTGTTGATGATAAGACCATCCATTCCCCCAGTGGTCAGAATGTGATTGTTCCAATCAAGGGATCCCACACGAGACTGGTGCCCTCCTCGCAATGTTCTCAGCTGTAATAGGTAAAGAGAAGTCAGATATTGAACTGTACATCCGCACCACAATAGTGAAGAAGAACCAAGAATAACTACCAATCTACTAGAAATCCAGACCTGTCGATTGGAAGAAGAATCCCATAACTGGACCTCAGAATTGTTGAAGCCAACAGCAATGTGTCGTCCATCGGGAGCCCAACGAACACTGGTGACAGGGCCATTCTCGTTATCAACAGTCACAAGTTCAGAAGTAGATCCATTAGAAGCATCCCATAGGTAGACAGTGTTCCCTAGGGCAATGGCTAGAACATTGCCACTACCCCAGTCAAGCAAATTCAAGTAGTAATCATCTACAAGTTCTGGGGCATCTAGTGTCCTCTCTGAAGACTGTAATCGGCAAAGACATAAGAACAGTCAAAACATCAAACACCTAAAGGACAACACAAGAATTGGACAGCGCAGATGAAAGAAAACGCACTTGGGGAATATGTCTCTTCGGCTTCATTGGTTTCAATTGTTGAACTGATGAGGTTGTTTCTGAGAAAATCCCTTTAACTGGGGAAGGTGGCTTATTCTTGAACGCAAGGATCCGAGTTCTGTTCATATTGAAAGTCTCCTTTAATTGCTTCCTATAAGCTTCTTTTGATGGAGAGATCACTCCTGGGGTTTCTTTGTCCACCCTTCCGTCTGTCAACATGTAACGAGCAAAATCGAAATCCATGGCTGATCGGTTCGGTATGAATCTGTCCAACTGCAGATGCCCATAAAACCAGAAGATCAGGTAAGTAAAGTAGAAGACAATAAAATTAGATGAATCTGTTTAAGAAAATTGCAAACTCAGAAGAAAAAAAGGGGAAATTAGCAAACCCAATAACAGAAGAGAGAAGGAAAATAGAGATACAGAGAAAGAGAATAAATTGGTTATCAATTAAATTCTGAAAAGTGAGATACATTTTCACGGGAGCTTCTTCTCTGGAGGATCTGTTCTTGGAGAGGGTTTCGTGATTGGGTCTTGCTAGAAGAGATGAAAGATCCTGCATCCATAGCGTTAGTGCAAAGAGGCAAAATACAGGTGAAAGCGAGAGATTAGAAAGGAAAAGAAAATTTCTGCAAAACAAAAAAAAGACAAACAATTCCTGCAAAACACAAATAAATAAATAAATTCCTGCAAAACAAATAATTGGATCAGCGATTGTAAAGAACAACCAACGTAATCACTAACAGAATTGAAACAAAACAGTCAAGAGAGAGAGTAAGTGATCCGATCGACGGCCTTTCTATTCGTTTGAGGTCGGAAATCGGAACAATAGCTTTGTGTGTGAGAGAGGGATTTCATCGCCATTATATATAGTTGCAGGTTTTAAGTTTCTAACGGCTAGTTTTAAATTTTATAGTATATGATTAATGAATTGAATAAGGGTTTACCTTTGATATGACCAGGTTGGAAGAATCACTGGATTTGAGGACTGGATTTGAGGACTGTATTTATTTATTCAATGGTTGGGGGAAAAAAAGGGTTAACACTTAAAATAACAATTTCTCCAACGGCTCTCTTTAACATTGAAACTTGAGGGAGACTGCCTTGTAGCCCAATCAGCACAAGCCCCTAATCATTGTGGGACATCCAAGCCCTAGTCCTGCACTTACCCTTAAAAAACCCCTAATTCTACATAATATTGGTTAGGCTAGGTTCATATCAGTCCAGCCTGATTTTCAGGCTAGCTTCGCCCAGGCCAAGCTTTTTGTAAAGGGCCCGTTTACTTTATAATGGAACAGAACTGAAATAAAATAAAAACAAATAGAAAGTTTGCAAATTTTGCTAGGAATAATTGTAAAACTAACATTAAAAAAGATTCTCGTATATGTCCCCAGACGCAGGATGGTGAAATGATCGGCCGGACTCGTATAGAAATCGTCTTTCCGCCTAGGTTTGGGCGGGAGATTGGGTGGTCGGAATAGATGGTCGCCATGTGGCACTCGAAGGGATCCAAACCCTTCATCTGAGCTGACCGTCCAGTCGACAAGCTGAGCCGACTGGGGGGTCCTGGGGGGTCGGCTCGGATGGAGGACTCGGATCCCTCCAACTGCCACATGGCGGCCATCCATCTGGGCCGCCCAATCTCCTGGACGGCGGGAGACAATGGGGATCCAACCCGGACCCTCCTAATTGAATGTCTGTTTTGTGGTCCCCACCGTAATACCCTGATTTTTTACAAACGGAGGGGCTATGAATAACGTTTACCGTCATCCTATCTACTTTTAAGGTCTCAACACAAGTCAACACATCACAGTGTCTCAAAGTTCTTCTTTTTTTTTATTTTTTTTTTGGTAATCCTTGAAATTATTTATTAATACATGTAGAACACAAGGATTTCAAAGAGCAATTATTCTGAATCCAAGAATAAAAAATAGGCCATACGTACACGTATGCGATAAGACCCTCCTAGAAAGAGAGTCAGCTATGTCTTGCTCCCATTTAATAAAATTTAACATACGATTTTCAAAATAAGGTTGAAGATGCAAAATATCTTCTAGAATACCAAAGCATTGGAAATTCGGTACGGTTGAGACTCCAAGTGGATGATTGATTATCAAACTCCAGAATCACGCACTCCACCACTTCATTAATCATCACTA
The DNA here is from genome assembly GCA_028583415.1 of Protea cynaroides. Lineage (NCBI taxonomy): Eukaryota > Viridiplantae > Streptophyta > Magnoliopsida > Proteales > Proteaceae > Protea > Protea cynaroides. The sequence goes on from CM053269.1 coordinate 76,870,037, forward strand.
AAAATGCGGTCCAAATAGCCAAAGCTTCCCCAATATTGGAGGAAGGCTCAAATATGGCAAAAATCGGAACCCTGGCATGATCCCGACAGATGTAGCCTAAATCACCCAATTTTGTAGATAAAAAATTAGCATCCGTGTTAAGGAGACTAGAACAAATTAGTCTGTGTGATGGTGGATGTACCAAATTTTTTCCTTGTTGAGAAACTCTGACAATACAAAGTGAAAGTAGATTTTGCAGATTGAATGACTTGTCATCCAAACACCCGATCATTGTGAGCAATCCACAAATGCCAACAAACAAATTAACAAAGAGTCACCAGTTCTTGATTATGCTGTTTTCAAAAATATCAAAAACAATTCCATCCATCAATCCAGTCTTGGATTAGCGGCACTATCCGTTCAGGTACCTTATAAGATAAAGTACAGCCAAACCACACTACCTTGGCAAAAGGACAATCAAGAAGTATATGGGAAATAGACTCCTCCTTTAGTACCACAAGCAGAACACATCAGATCTTGTTTGTTTCTTATCTATTAGTCC
>CM053269.1:76871077-77233847 GCA_028583415.1 Protea cynaroides
CGCACCCGTATCAAAAGCACCTTATAGGATGGCTCCTACTGAACTGAAGGAATTAAAAGTGCAATTACAAGAACTGCTGGATAAGGGTTATATTAGACCCAGTATATCTCCATGGGGAGCACCGGTGTTGTTCGTAAAGAAGAAGGATGGTAGCATTCGATTATGTATCGACTATCGAGAGTTGAATAAACTGACCATCAAGAATCGATACCCACTACCTAGGATCGATGACTTGTTCGATCAGTTACAGGGAGCAAAATATTCAAATATGAAAATTAAACACTAAGCGTATCCATAGTTGAAATGCTAGCTTAACGAATCACAATAGTCTTCCATAGCTTGCTCATCATAGCCGCCACCCGTTTACATGTTGGTTTGTTGACATAATCTTCAACCGTAATACCTACAACATCAGAAACTAAAAGATTTGTGTGCACGAGGGTCAGCTCTCAAACTTGAGCTCAGTGAGAAAACAAAACAATGCAACAAACATATGCATGCATTCAATTCATATTTGTGGTCTGGTTTATAAGTTTGCAATGTGCAATAGAAAGGTTCGGTGGCCGCCTCACCTCTATACACGAGTGTGTGAAACCGCCCAATGAAAATGGCACTGTCGACCCCACATGCACCCACCATGGACAATATACACCCCATGAAAACGGCATGGCTCTACCGGTTGCCCATACCAACATGTAAGCCCCTGCTGGCGAGGGCTTGCAAACTGGGCTCGCAACTAATCAATCCTAATGTCAAACAATGTATCCAAGGCCTCACCCCAGAATCCCTCAATACATCCATAGAGATAGAGCTAAGGCCCCCCGCAGAGTTAAAGACTACAAGGTCCGAGACCACCTCCCCTGATATCCTATGACGTAATAGTTTTGCTAAGGTAGTGGCGATATGACGATGTCAGTGGACATGACTTGAGTAGAACCATGGCACAATATACACCCCATGAAAACGGCATGGCTGTACCAGTTGATACCATCCCCTACCAGCACCATGTACACTAACCACACATATACATTCACATGCCTATTCCTAGCATCATCATCATCATCATGTTATAAATAAATAAAATTAAATATGCATGAACAGTAATAGCAGAAATATTGGTTGACATATTGAATGCACATACAAGCATACACGCGTAAAATCAGTCATGGCATTGGACTCAAGAAATAAAAATAGTTTATTATTAGCCAATTAGTTTAGGTCTTGTTCCCTCACCTTTGCTTGAGTATAGATCCTCTTTCAAACTTTAAGAATCACTTTTATATCAATAGAAAAACCTAACAAGTCGATAGATTTTAGTTAGAAGTCATTCCGATAATTTTAGGCTTATTTTTAAGCATGAGTCGCAGGACGGGTCGCAGGTAGGGTCGCAGGTTTCTACGACCCCCAGGGGTAGGGTCGATGCCAAGGTCGGATGTTCCATCGACCCTGGGTGCGACCACCCCATCCCTGGACTTCCCGAATGCTGGGGGTCGATCCTGTAGTCTGGTAGGGTCGATTCCCAATCGACCCCACATGCGACCCCCATGGTTTGAGTCGAGAATTTCATCCCACAGTCTATTCTTTCATGTTTGGGTCCTTTGGCTTACTTTTATAGTCCATTCTATGATTGTTCTATGGCTCAAAACTCTAAGTTACTCACTTTTCATAGTTTTCCATGATTTCAGTTGGAATTCATCCATGGATGGATGGTATTAGGGTTTTTCCTAACCTAACTTCATCATAATCTATTCTAAGCTTTCAATTCAGATAGGGATTGAGGTTCATACCTTTTGTAGTCTGAGTTTCAAAGATTTCTCTGAGCTTCTTCTTCTTCCTTAGCCTTTTCTTCAAGTTTTCCTTCTCTTCTCTTTCTTTCACTTTCAATTAGGGTTCTAAAAGGAGTGAAAGAGGTTTAGGGACGTCCTATTTATAGAGGAAAACCTTCCAAAATACGTCCTATTGAGTTTAGGAAAGGTCCCAATCGAAATTAGGAAAGTTTTCTAATTTTCGGTTCGTGCTGTTTTTTGCTGTTTTTCGGGGGTCGATGCTAGGGGATCGATGGGGGGGGGGGTCGGACAATCCGAGACCCCTGCGACCCCCCGACCAAAAATTAGGGGTTGGACTTCTTTTGAGGGGGGGTCGACCCTGCCTGTTTGGGCATGCGACCCTACCCTCATTTTGACTGTTTTTGAGTAAAATTTTATATTGGGTCTTTATTTTCTTCACACACTTGGTCCACTTGGCTCGACCATGATATGTAGACTGGTCACGACACGAAATGTAAGGTTAGACCGGGTTTGTGGTGTGCGGGTCTTACAACTCCACCACCCTTAAAAGAAATTTCGTCCTCGAAATTTGAACGTACGGATCTTACAACTCCCCCATCCTTAAAATAAATTTTGTCCTCAAAATTTGAATTTAGGTGGAAATTCTATTTCCGCATTGCATCTTCTTCTTTCCATGCAATCTTCTCCACGTCTCATCTTTGCCAGAGTATCTTTATATAATAATTATCCCAGTTTTTGAGATGTTGTACCTTCCAACTAGTGAACTAGGCTAGTACCACTTCGATAATTAAATCTTCTATCTAATCCAGTGGATCAGTGGTCAATACCTTTGATATGGATCTCCAACATACTCCTTCAATAGAGATACGCAAAATACGCCATGCGCACTAAACATGGACAGCGGTAACACTATTTGATATACAACTTTTCTACGTCTCTCCAATTTTATGAGGTCCAAAACATATATCGGATACAACTTCTCCTTCTCGTTGAATTGTTTTTAATCCGTGCATAAGTGATATCTTTAAGAACACTTTATCACTTATGGCAAACTCGAGGTCTTCGTGTCTCTTTTGAGAAACTTGAGCTATCTTGGCCATTTTCTTTGATCTTGTCTGCTACTCGACAGGTTTCTTCAACAGACTCAGGTCTGACCATTCCTTATTCACCAACTTTATTCCAAAATAAAAGAATTTGACATTTCTACCGTACCATGCTTTATAGGTGACATCTACATAGTAGCTTGGTAGCAAATTCAATTAACATATAGCTTAGTTAGCCACTCCAAAGCATACCGAGGTCATATAGCAATGGAATGAGTTATCTTCCTAAGGTGATCAACAATCACCCAAACTGCGTCAACCGTTCTAGGAGTCAGTGGCAAATCATTGACATATTTCATTGTACTACAGTTCCACTTCCAGACTGGCTCCGATAGTGGTTATGGTAAGCCATGTTGATCTTTGTCTTTCATCCTTTACTTGATGATAATTCAGACACTGAAACATGCATCTACCATAACTACTTCCATTCCCTTCTACGAAAATAATCTCTTCATGTTTTGGTATATATTATACTTCTAGAATGTATCCAATACGAAATAAAATGGGCGTTTAACATTACCTTATATCTTATGATCAGCAATTTTCACTTTAGATATACATAATCATCCTCTGTAGCGTAGGACCTTTTTCGCATCCGGAGTAAGTCAGAGTTTGGTTTTCCTTTCTCTAAATCTGCTTACACCATTCTTATATACAGATCTAACAAAATTACTACTTTTACTTCATGAACCCAATTTATAAGCCCTCGCTAGTAAAGGCATACTTGCTGGTACAGGGTAGGGTATCAGGGGGTGGTGATGGTTTGGCTCTATCTCTATTCTGTAGTACATGTTGTGGGGCAGCGACGGTTTTGATTGAAGCTTAATTGTTGGGTGTGCTCACACTTTCGTGTATAAAGGTGTGGCTATAGTCTATCCTTACCATGGCACATTGTAAACTTAAACTAGACCAAATGATTGAATGCCACGTCGTGCATGTTGCTTGTTGTATGTTTTGTTTCTTAATGAACTAAGTTGTGAGCTCATCCCACGATATCATTTTTTTATTACTTGATGATGCAGTTACTATAGTGGAAGATTATATTAGTGGCCATCCTATGGACACATGGCAGCTATGGATGTACAGACGATGGAAAACGAGCACGACTCATCATGCGAGTGTCTCTATTATGTCTATCTTTAGGGTTTACTTTCGTATTTAAATTATAAGGTTGTAAAGGGATATTTTTATTTATGTTTTGGTTTTTGAGATAATTGTTAAGTATTATTTATCACATTAGACGCTTAGTTCATTATTTAATAAAGACTCCTTCTAATTATTTATATATTCTGATTGTGGTTAAGTGTATTGTTTAAATTATTGGCTCAATCTTATGAGATCCTGGCTTGAACTGTTGATTCATTAATAATTCTTTCATATTTTTTGTTCGACCAGAATTGGGGTCTGATAACTTGATATCAGAGCTCTTGGGCTCTGCCAGTCAAACTAGCATTTTATAACATATGTCTATGAACTGAGTTAGGATTATTAAAAACCTTAATACAAACATACAAATTAAGCACTTATATTGGTTGAGACAAAACACTAAACAAGAAAATAACGCACTAGTAAAGGGAAGTAAAACTTTAATTATATTGAATGATGAGTTCTAAACAAAAACTATGGGGTATGGGCACAGGTCAGACAATTGCCCTAGGACAAAAATACTAAGAATAATAAAAAATAAAATAAAGAAGGACTCTATCATTGGGCTGGTGGAAAGGGTGGTATCGGCTGGTCTCGATTGTAATCCTGCTCGTAGGTCACCCGAAGCCAATGCACCTGCTCCGAGGTAGTACGTACTCTTAGCAAGAGCTGTCACCCGCTGATCCATCACTAGCTGAGCCTCAATTAGAGTCCGCTGACCCTCCCTAATGGCCAGGAGATGGGAAAGGATTTGATCAGAAACTGACTAAGAAGGGCCAGCCATTGGTATGGGCGGGTGCAAAAGGAGGAATATCATCTATATCCATGTACAAGTCATCCCATCCACCCTCAGCTATTGCTACCTCGACTGCTACTGCTACTACCCCTCTTAACAGTTGCTCTCGTGCCTCCAACTCCTCGTCGCTAATGACGACGTCGTATAGGCCCATCTTGCAGATGGCCTCCCAATCCAAGTCTGCCATCATCGTCTCCTCATATATCTACTTACCCTCCATATCTGCACCAAGTCAATCAAGGAGGGTAGTAATCAGACGACCATAGGGTAGGTTACCCTTCAGTCTAGGCTTCAACGCGTGATGCATGGTGCAGATGATAATAAAAATATCGGGGGAGGGTGGTCTACGATCACAATCGAGAAACCAGGAGTTCTTTCATGGAGCTCTTCTTCCCCGTGGTTGTCGTCCTTCACGAAAACATCTCTCAAGGGCGGGTCCGTCCGCAACAGATCTATCATATCATATAAAGAAGACATACCTCCTGCCTCATAGTCACGCAGAAGGTCAGGTACTGGGTCAGTTGTGAAACCTCATTGTAGTGGCCGCTTTATAGGAGGATGTTATACTGAATGATGCGACAATAGATGTAGGGGAGATGACACAAGTTGACCGCCTTCATTACTCAGTAGCCACCCTGCATAATCTGACTTTATACTGGGCCATAGAGCTCCTCATATAGATACTTGTGCTCCTTGGGTACATAGTAAACCAGCTTACTAGCATTGGAGATGCCTAGTAAATATGCTAACTGGTGGGTGTCGAACGAGATGTCCACACCCTTTACCCTGCTGGTGATGCGGAGCTCTCTAGCTCTGTCAAAATTTAGGGTTTCCCTCCAACTGTAAGTTGCAGTAGAATTGCTTCACCAGGTCTGGATGGGTAGATGCTTGATATTGGATCACTGGTAACCAACCCAGAGCACCAAAAGCTACCTCCACATCGAACCTCTCTAACTCCTGTAGGTTCATGAACCCGACCCACCTCAACGCTCTTACTCTCGAACCAAGGGTACTAAGCCTCTGCCTCTGTTGAACGGAATCGACACCCATCAAATAACCTCGTGGGTGGGGGTGGACCTCGAGAACCAGATTGACCAACGTTCTTAGCAGCTACTCTATGCCTAAACATGATGAACCTGGAAGAATCAAAATGAAACAAATAAGCATTAGTCAAAATTTTAAAAATTTCGGCAGCATAACGGAGTAAAATAGGCAAAAGCCTCGATCTTGCCAAATTACATGGACAGGACTTACATCAATGAGGAAACATACAACCATGCCAAACAAATAACAAATTGATCAACAATTTGAAGAAATTCAGAAAATTTCAAATTTAAGGATTTTCCCCAAATTCTAGGACACAATTCAAAATTTTTGGAGGTTTCAATGAAACCACCGATGAAACCCCAAATTGATTGAGGGATTTCATTCGTTAAGTTTCCAACATCAATCCTAAGCAAAGGAATAACATTTCCTACGGTTGGAAAAATTTTAATCGAAGAAAAACAAGAAAAACTACAAGAAACCCTAAAAAAATTACAAAAGAGAAGGTAGAAAAGAGAGGGACTTACCTCTAAGACAATGCCGCATACTTCGACTGGAGAAAAACGCTTCAAAATTGTCCAAAGGGACCGTGGCAACTCACCGAAGCAAAGTTGAGTTGCAAACAAGCAGAAAAACCAAAAGAAAAATGAAATAAAATTACTTGAAACTCGGTTTAAAAAGTAAATTTTGGTGGTCCGGTTGAACTTTTCGACTCATAAAGTCGATCGGACACTCTCGGGAAGTGCCTCAAAATTTGTCCGATATGTTGTCTGATGCGGCTTTGGACAGCCAACCAGACCAAATTCTTAAACTTACCGAATATGTCTAGCAGGCTAACCGAAAAGTCAAAATATGTGGAACATAGGACCGGTCAAGGGCGACCGGATAAATTTTTTTTAGTATATGCTTTGTTGCTCAGTTTTGCTAGGATTTTCATGCACTGTATGGGATTAACCTTGTAAAATTATCGATATATTTCACATTGTCTCATACCTGTTGGCTTTGCAGATCTTTCAACAACAGTAGACAGAAATGGCAGGTTGTACTCGTAGAGGCAGTCGAAGGGGCCTTAACCCGACTCCACCACCACCACCTGGAGCAGGGAATGAGAATGAAAACCCGACTAAGTAGACCCCCAATAATGAAAATCTGACTGAAGCAAATCAGGAGGCAACTATTCAGGTCAATTAAAACAACTTACTTAGACCTCCAGGGGACTCGGCTATACTTGCGAATAACTTGGCCCGTCAAGTGCAAGAACAACACCAGGTATTGTTGGAGTTGCGAGGCTCATTGGGTACTACTGTGCCACCTACTGCCAATACTACACCAACAGCTCAAGTCCAGACTAATATGGCACCAATGGGCAGTAATGCCATCCCTACAGCCCAATACCATCAATAGCAGATCCCAGTGATGAACACCCCAGAACGGAACCAGGTTGTATATCAAGGTGGTTACTGAGGCAGATATCCATACCAACCACCAATGTATGGGATGTTTGTTCTTGGACATAATGATATGACAAGACTAGTATAAATGTTTCTGAAGATGGAGCCATAGACATTCTCAGACAAAGGATCAAACCCATAGTGGCCAGTACAATATATTTATGAGCTGGAGAAGACCTTTCTGATGATGGCTATCATGGAAGAGGAAAAGGTCATATGCGCCACTTCTATGCTGAGGGAAGGTAGGAACCATTGGTGAAGATTCACTCACACCTATCTGCTGACCAAGCACACTCAGGTGACTTAGAATGTCTTCAAGGAGATGTTCTTCAAGAAGTACTTCCCTAAGATCTTCAGAGATCAGATGGAGAGGGAGTTCCTAAGTCTGCATTAGGGATAGATGACGGTGGACGTGTACCAACAGAGGTATGAAGAACTGTTCTTCTTTCCCCCTACTAGCATGCAAGAAAAAGTTACAAAGGCCAGACGGTTCACCATGGGACTTAGGGGTAGTATCCGTGAGCACGTGTTGGGCCTAGAGAAAAAGATCTATTATGAAGCAGTACATGTTGCTTGAGTTTTAGAGTCCAGTCAGAAGGAGAGCTTCTTCGCCCAGAACCATGGACTAAAAAGGCCTAACACTGATATGTCAATTGGGGGAAACTCAAAGTCCTTTAGACTATTTAGGCTACAGAACACGGCAGGACCAGCTAAGACTACTACAATTAATGCACAACAAGAAGGTGGCCAAGTTGGAAATATTAAATGCTACAATTGTAACTAGAGGGGGCATTATGCAAAGACATGCCCTCAACCTAAGAAGTAGTTGCAGCAAGGAAAGGTGTACGCTATGACCTCTGAAGACACAGTCGCATCACCTGATGTGGTTATAGGTATGATCTAACCTTTGTTACAGTACACTTGTGTGAGCATGTAGACTAAGCATAGGTAAAACTACAGGTATTGTAATTATAGCTGGTGTATCCACCAGAGTTTTCTTTGACTCTAGGGCCACCCATTCTTTTGTATCCGTCTCGTTTGGAAAGAGATTGGATGTACCCGTCAAACCTTTAAACCAAAAATTATTAATACAATCTCTTTTGGGGCTAGAGGTAATGTTAGATGAGTGCTACAAACTGTGTCTGGTTTGTATTGATGGACGGGATTTGGATGCGAACCTAGTTCGACTTGAGATGGTAGACTTTGACATTATCTTGGGGATGGACTGGTTGGCTCCACACTTAGTGAAGCTGCTATGTGTCGAGAAGAAGCTGTCCTTCAAGGGTAAAGATGGCGTAGAATTTGATTTTACTAGAAGCAAACTGCTTAGGAAGTGGAAGCTTATACTTTATGCAGTCAAGGCGAAGAGATGTCTCCAAAAAGTCAGAATCGATTATCTCGTATCAGTGGTGGGACAAATGGAAGATATTGACGTAGTACGAGAGTTTCCTAATCTGTTTCCGAAAGACCTACCTGGGTTGTGACCTGATCAAGCCATTAAGTTCGTGATAGATCTCCTACCAGGGTTGGCACCAGTGTCTAAAGCACCTTATTTGTCACACCCCAATTCTGTACTATTCAGAACGGTGTGATGAACCGCTACTAAACCAACGGCTCAATCCAGAATCTCAAATAAGCTGTGTCCATTAGCTTAAACCAAACACATCCACAACCATAATCAGAATAAATACACAATAGCGGAAGTCTTAATATTAAATGAACTGAGAATCTAATTGTGATAATCATAAATAAAATATCCAATTATGTTGTATCAACCGAGACATAAATAAATAAAATATCAAATTACATTTCCTTAATAGTTCAAATAAAAATCTAATCGAAAACGCAGGAGTTGCACTCGTATGAGGAGTCATGTGTCTCCACTATATCTTCAGCCTTCATAGCAGCCACGTGCCCGTACGCAGAAGCATTCATGTAATCTTCCACAGTGGTACCTGCATCATCAACTAAAAATATTCTAATTCGAAAGGATGAGCACACATCACGGCTCAGTGAGCAAACAAAACAATGCAACAAACATATGCATGCATTCAATTCATATCTGTGGTCTGGCATATAAGTTTGCAATGTGCTATAGAAAGGTTCGGTGGCCGTCTCGCCTCTATACACAGGGTGTGTAAGCCCACCCAATGGATCAAACACCATTTTCGTCCACATCCACCTCACCATGGAATAGAGATAGAGCTAAAGTGCTTAGGACCGCACCGCATCACACTTCCCCTGATGCTCTACCCATACCAACACGTAAGCCCCTATTGGCGAGGGCTTGCAAACTGGGCTCGCAACTAACCAATCCTAATGTCAAATAGTGTATCCAAGGCCTCACCCCAGCATCCCTCAATACGTCCATAGAGATATAGCTAAGGCCCCCCGACAGAGTCAGAGACTACACGGTCCGAGACCACCTCCCCTGATGCCCTACGACGTAATAGTTCTGCTAAGATAATGACGATACGACAATACCAGTGGACAAGACTTGAGTAGAGATAGGGCTAAAGTGCTTAGGACCGCACCCATCACACTTCCCCTAATGCTCTACTAGCATCAAGTACACTAACCACACACAAACATTCACATGTCTATTCTTAGCATCATCATCATCATCATGTTGTAAATAAACTGAATTAAATATGCATGAATAGTAATAACAGGAATAGTAGATAACATGTGATATGCACATTAAATCATACAATCAGATAACCATACATGGGATTGGACTCAATAACGAAAACAGTTTATTATTAGCCAATTAGTTTAGGTCTTGTTTCCTCACCTTTGCTTGAGTGTAAATCCTCTTTCAAGCTTTAAGAATCACTTTTATATCAATAGGAAAACCTAACAAGTCGATAGATTTTAATTAGAATTCATTCCAATAGTTTTAATCTTGCTGTAAAGCTAGGGTCGCAGGATGGGTCGCAGGTTTCTGCGACCCTAGGGTATAGGGTCGATCCTAGGGTCGGTTGTCCCATCGACCCTAGGTGCGACCACAGCTTCCCTGGACTTCCCGGGAGCTAGGGGTCGATCCTGTAGTCTGGTAGGGTCGATTCCCAATCGACCCTATGTCCGACCGCACGTGGTTTGAGTCGACCTTTTTATTCTACAGTCTATTCTTTCATGTTTGGGTCCTTTGGCTTACTTCCACAGTCCATTCTATGCTTGTTCTATGGCTTAAAACTCCAGGTTACTTCCTTACTTTGTCTACCATTATTCCCTCCATGGATTCAATTGAAATCTTCCCATTGATGGATGATTTGGATTTCTCCTATTTCATACCCTCTTCATGAACTATTCTAAGGTCTTAATAATTCATGGAAAGCATATCCATACCTGAGGTTTGCTAAGATTCAGAGGTTTCTTAGAATTTCTTCTCTTTAGTCTTCTTCTCCAATTCTCCTTCTCTTTTCCTTCTCTTCTCTTTCTCTCACTTTCAATTAGGGTTTCAAAAGGAGTGAAAGAGGCTAAGGGACATCCTATTTATAGAGGAAAACCTCCCAAAATAAGTCTCATTGAGATTAGGAAAGAATCCCCTTGAATTTAGGAAAGTTTTCTATTTACGGTTTCTGTCGGTGATCCTAGGGTCGATGCTAGGGTCGCAGATCCCGTCGACCCTAGGGTTTCAGTTGTCCGACCCTAGGACTAAAAGTCATGGGTCTGACTTCTGATTTGGGTGGGGTCGACCCTACCTGTTTAGGTATGTGATCCTACCCTCTATTTTACTGTTTTTGGGTCAATTTCATACCTGGTCTTGCGATTTTCTTCACGCACTTGGTCCGTGTGGCTCGACCATGATAGGTAGACCTGGTACAAGGTGGTAAGACCGGTTAGTTCGATACGGGTCTTACATTACTGAATGGCTCCTACAGAATTGAAGAAATTAAAGACCTAACTACAGGAGTTGTTGGACAAGGGTTTTATACGATCGAGTATTTTACTATGGGAAGTGCCAATGTTGTTCGTAAAGAAGAAAGATGGCAGTGTTCAATTGTGTATAAACTACTGAGATTTAAACAAGCTCACTATCAAGAATCGATACCTACTACCTCAGATTAATGACTTGTTCGATCAGCTGCAAGGTGCACAAGTGTTCTCTGATCGACCTTCAGTCAGGTTATCATCAATTGAAGATCAAGGATGGTGACATTCCTAAGACCGCATTCAAAACTAGGTACGGACACTATGAATTCCTGATTATGTCGTTTTGGATTGACCAATGCCCCTGCATCATTTATGGAGCTTATGAATCTGGTGTTTCACGATATGTTGGACATTTTAGTCATAGTCTTCATAGACGATATTTTAGTCTACTCCAAGAACAAAGAAACTCATGCAACACATCTTAGAGCAACCTTACAACGGCTAAGAAGGGAGAAGTTTTATGCCAAATTCAAGAAGTATGAGTTATGGCTGAACGAGGTGGCTTTCTTGGGTCATGTAGTTTTGTCAAAAGGGATAAAAGTGGACCCCAGCAAGATTGAAGCAATTGTAGGGTGGGAAGCACTTAAGAACATTGCAGAGATAAGAAGTTTCTTGGGATTAGTTGGCTACAATAGACGCTTTGTGGAAGACTACTTAAGGATCGCATTGCCTCTTACCAAACTAACTAAGAAAGGGGAGAAGTTCATTTAGACTAACAAGTGTGAAGAGTGTTTTCATACCTTGAAGTTGAATATGATATCGGCTTCCATCTTGACCATTCTGGCACCAGGACAACCATTCACACTGTATACGGATGCCTCCGGATTAGGTTTGTGATGCGTTCTAATGCAAAGTGAACAAGTGATTGCCTACGCCTTAAGGTAACTAAAGGAGCACAAGAAGAATTACCTTACACATGATCTAGAGCTAGTAGCTGTAATTCATGCAATTAAGACTTAGAGACACTACTTGTACAAAGAAAATTTTCAAATCAAGTCAAACCACAAGAGCTTCACCTATCTTTTTGCTTAAAAGGAGTTGAACATGAGACAGAGAAAGTGGTTAAAATTGCTGAAGGACTATGATTGCGATATTTAGTACCATCCATGTAAGGCTAATGTAGTGGTGGATGCATTGAGCAGAAAAGGAATACTGAAGCTAAAGGGAGGACCTAGTACAAATGTTGCTCTGTGTTATGTAGTGTGAGCTTCTAAAAAAGACGAAGTATAACATGTACTAGATTCTTTGGATGATCCTATGGAGCAAGGTTTGATCCATAAGTTTTCATTTATGTTCGCTGCATTAAAGATTTTACTAGATCTGACGAACGAGGTAAAAGTACCAATTCTACAGTACCCGTATCCCGGGACCGTACAAGAGGACTTGGAGAAAGGTAAATTGAACCCTGACTTTACCTTGTATAGAGAGAGGATACTTAGATATAGAAGCAAGTTGTGTATACCTGAAGGTGAGAATTCACACCTTTGAGACAGAATAACAAGAGAAGCCCATTCTACTCCTTATTCAATCATCCTGAAAGCATCAAAATGTACCATGATCTGACGAGACTATACTGGTGGAGAGGAATGAAGGTAGACGTGGCTAAGCAAGTGTTACAATGCTTGAACTGTCAGCAATTGAAGGCTAAAAGGTAGAGACCAGCAGGTTTACTATAGCCATTGCCTGAACCAGCATGAAAATGAGACTGTATCACTATGGACTTCGTCACTGGGCTACTGTTGACTCTTAGATCCGTCGATGCAATCTAGGTGGTTGTAGATCACCTTACAAAGATAACTCATTTCATTGCAATTAGACCTTAATATACTTTGGAGAGACTGGCCAAACTGTATGTGAACAATATTGTCAGACTCCATGATGTACCTAAGAGCATAGTGTCAGATCAAGATCATCACTTCACTTTTAAGTATTGGTAAGGACTACAGATCGCTATGGAAACGAAGCTGAAGTTTAGCACAGTATTTCACCCTTAAACAGATGGTCAGTCAGAGAGGAACATTCAAATCTTAGAAGAGATGCTTCGAGCTTGTACTATTGATTTCAAGGGAGCTTGGGACGAGAAGTTACCACTGATCGAGTTTGCTTACAACAACACCTACCAAGCTACCATACAGACATCACCCTATGAAGCACTATATGGTAGAAAGTGTCAAATCCCGTTGTTCTAGAACGAAGTTGGTGAATGAAGAATCGTGGGGGCAGAATTTGTTGAAGAAACTTATCAAGTGATAAACAAGATCAAGGAAAGGATGAAAACTGCTCAAGTTCGACAGAAAAATTATGTAGATAATAGACTCTGAGACTTTGAGTTTGCTGTTAGTGACAAGGTGTTCTTAAAGATATCACCAATGTGCGGCTTGAAGCGGTTCGATAAGAAAGGAAAGTCAAGTCCAAGATATGTGGGACCATATGAGATTCTAGTAGCAAGATGTGGAAAAGTGGCGTATCAGCTAGCACTTCCACCATTTATGTTTGATGTACATGATGGGTTCACGTATCTCTATTGAAGAAGTACATCAGAAATCTATCTCACATATTGACTGCAGATCCTCCAGATTTGATTGAGGAACTGACGTTTGAAGTTGGGCCAACCGAGATCACAAGTTAGAAGGTACAGAAAGTCCAAAACTGGGATATCTTCTTTGTTAAGGTAACCTGGAGAAGTCAAGACGTGGAAGAGATAACATGGGAAAAGAAAACTACAAGGCGAAAATAATACCCTCATTTATTAGACTTTGACAGTACGTTTAAATTTTGAGCCTAAATTTTCTTTTAGGGGGAAGTTGTAAGACCCATACTCCACTAACCCAGTTTAACCTAGGTTAACGTATCGTAACAGATCTTCCCATCATAACCAGAAACGAAGCAACCGGATAACGGAACAACAAAGCCAGGTATGAAACTGACAACCCTAGATTTGTCAGGTCAGACTAATAGGAGTTATCCAATCTGCGTATTTGATGATCGGACATGCGACCGGTCAATCATAAAAATAAATTCTAAGTTTAGGAAAGTTTCTTAGTTTGGTTGGGAGACTCTCTTAATTGGGAGAGCACTCCAATGAGGAGATTGCCCTCTATATAAGGAACGTTTCTCCACCTTCTTTCACTCTTTTATTCAATTACAAACTCACAAACCCTAAAATTAAGAGAGAGAGTGTAGAAGGAGGCTTGGAGAAGGAGAAAGCTCTGGAGAAGGAAGAAAGAGAAGAGGAAGAACTCACCGTTAGTTTTCAACAATCATCATCAAGAGACCAACAGTAAGTTCCTAATCTCTGTATGTAAGATAGCACATCTATGAGGTTGGACTCACAGCCATCAGAGAAGGTGATCTAATGTCACTACTGTATAAATCGTATAACAAAAGATCCACAAGAGTGTGTAGACCTAGGGTTACAGTAGAAACTCTAATTTGTTCTTGACCATAGAATGATTTAGGATAAACCCTAGAATGAGCCAAAGAATTGACTTTGAAGGAAGTCAGACTGAATGATAGATTGAGGCATGGCTTAAAGGTTGTCCGATCTGTTTGTTCGGTAGCACTTAGAGTGGGACCGGACACTCTCAGGAAGTGTCTCAGGGTTGTCTGGTATGTTGTCCGGTCGAACATTATGTGATATTAGATAGTTGACCAGACAATGTCCAGAAGGGCTATTTGCTAGTCCGGATAGTGAGTTTAATCATTGTAAAATTATCAGAACGAAACCCTAACTGAATCCAAATAATTTTCTAGGACTTGCCATCAAGCAAAGCTACTTTTAAGATCTTGAGACGAATCAACATTACTCAACAAGTGAGGGACAAGACCCCAAACTAACTGGTTAATAATAAACTACCTTGTGTGTGTTGATTTGATTGTTTGTGCATATAACATGTCATCCAAAATCTGTTATATATTATTCATGCACATTTATGTTATTCATGGATGATATGATTGAAGATAGGCATGTGTTTGTGTATGGTTGGTGTGTTGAGTGGGGAGAGATTGTAGCCTGAAATCATTCACCATATTTACATCGTTGTATCATTATTATGTTAGCATTTTTTGTACATCACAGGGTATTAGGGGGTGCTGGCGGTGTTGGCCATGGCCTTACTGTTGGACTCTAGCTTTATCACTTTTTCATATTGAAGGGTCATGGGGTAAGGCCCTGGATATATTTTGATGACATCTACGATTGATTAGTGATGAATTCAGTTTGCAAGCCCTCGCTAGTAGGGGCATACGTACTAGTACAAGGTAGGGTATCAGGGGGGGTACTGATAGTTTGATTATAGCTTGCTATTGGACTCTAGCTCTATCTTTATTCTGTAGTGAGTGTCATGCGGTGATGGACGTTTTGGTTAGAGCCTGACCATTGGGTGTACTCACACTCTCGTGTATAGAGGTATGGTTGTAGCTTATTCTTATTATAGCCCTTTGCAAATTTAAACCAGACCAAATGATTGAATTTCATGTCATGCATGTTGCCTGCTGCATGTTTTGTTTCTCACTGAGCTAAGTTGTAAGCTCACCCCACGATATCGTTTTCTTTTTAATTGATGATGCATGTACTACGGTGGAAGACTATATTAGTGCATCATCCTATTGACACATGGCGGCTATGGATGTGCAGAAGATGGAGAACAAGCATGACTTTGAAAAAGAAACTTTGGGAAGTGACATGCATGTGGCTTACATTCATATGACGGTGAAAAGAAGATCCCTCAAATTCCGCTTACGTATATTATTATTATGGTACAGAAATCCTCATTTTAAAATTTGCCTTGGGAGCATCAGCAGTAATTCTCAACAAGCAAAACGTTCGACAACATTTTTCTTATAAAAAATACACACAATCATTCTCTTCTAATCCAGAAAAATAGTTCATTTTTTAACCAAATAAAGAGGACTTACCTGCAAAATCAAAGAATAAATAAAGAGATACGGGCGACCATTTCAACACTCATAACACATAATAATTTTGCTCCTTCGACCCTTGCGGGAATGAAAAAGCAAGGGGCAGCCTGATGAGTGTAAGGTTTGTCCTAGTTGGATGCATGGCATAACTCCGAGTTGAGGATTAAAACCTGTAACATATATTCAATTACCGACATCAACTCTCGACTTCCACTGTAGAGCCAAGGTTGATTATTTTATGGATCTATTTAACACTAAAATACATAAATGGAATCATTCTTTCTTGAGCCATACGAGGAGAAAACCTCTTATAAGGTTCTAGGGGGGCATTAACATAAATGAAAAAAGAAAGAAGGGGATGGCATCACAATGGGATCCTGGCCTTAAAACAACAGGGGATATGGCAGAATTGGTAGACGCTACGGACTGTTGGACTTTGTGTTGTCATTGTTGGCAACTTGGCTGATGTGATAGTGTTTGTGAGCATACAGTCAGAGAAATGAGGAGAGAGTGTCAGTGTAGGAGAGAGAGTGTCAGTGCAGTGGCAAAGCTGGAGCAACCTCGAGCAACCTCGTAGTTGGGTTTTATAGTGTTCTACATCTCTTATAGTGTGTCTCAGATGGCTTACAACGAGTTAAATGACATTCTATATCAAGTTTGATGAGAGAGAGTGTTTGTGGACTCCACTGATGATGTGGCACAGAAACTGATGATGTGATAGTAATACTGATGGTGTGACAGAGGTTCTAGTAGTGTTGCAGTGTTTCTTGTGTTAAGGCATGAGAAATTGAAGAGAGATTGAAGAGAGAGACTGTAGAGAGAGAAAATGGAGAGAGAAATAGGAGAGAGAAAAAAAATGTGAGTGGGACTCACAAATGTGGTGGCAAGGTGACATGCCAACACGGTAGCCCACGGCAATTGGCATGCATGCACGCAAAGTTTCAAGTTCAAATTCTTAAGTTTTATAGACTTTTAACTTTGGGCTTATTTTTTATGGGTCCCGCAGCAGGTTCATGGAAATCCGACAGTGGAAAGATGTAGAGCATCGAGTTATCTTTCCATCACAACTTGAATCACTCAATTCCGACGTCGGATGAGAGAGATATCGTGATTCTCGTCGAAACGGTCGAAAAAGTCCAAAAATCGCTGTTCTCGATGAGTATATGTGATACAGGGAAAACAGTAATATATTGAAGAAGTTCAGGGGCCTATTTGAAATTATCAGAAATTGAAGATTAATGCTGTAATTATCGTAAATGAGAAAAAAAACTGATTGGACGGCTGGATTTGAGCCACGTCGTCAAGATCCAGATTGGATGGCCTCTAATAAGGCGGGCTCAGGTATTACGCGGCGATCGCGTCTTGATACCATCGCGCGCATTATGGTTGGACGGAAGTAGGTTAATACAATGAACCGTGATTCATGAAAACAGCTCTTGATTTCGTGTGTCGCATGCGCGGTACTAGGGCGGCTCTGATCCGAATCTAACGGATATCGTCGAGTTCGTTTTTCGTTGATGCGATATATCCAGATCTGATGGCGCAGGTTCAATCCCGCCTTTTTAAGATTATCCAATGGCTGGTAGAGGAGATTCCACATCACCCAATCAGTGTTCGACAACCCGCAGGAGCGGGCGGCGATTCTGTGTAGCGCAGGTGCACGGTATGGCTCCGAAAGATTCTATTTTGAATTTTCTGACCGGTCGAACTTCAAACTGACATAACTTCTTCATCCGAACTCCAAATCAGTCCGTTCAAGTTGCAGTTTCCATATTTTTGGATTCTATACCTATTGGGCACAGTTGGGAATCATAAAAACAAAGAGAAAATCAAAAATAGCATTTTGAAGGCAGACAGAAGGATTTCTAGGGTTTCGTGCCCTGTGGGAGTGATCAATCACCAACTAACTCTTCTCTGTGCATTAATGGAGTGCTAAATTACTATGAGAGGTCAGTAGAGCTTTTATTTTAATATTCATGGTGATTATGAGTTGCGTGGAAGAGATTGGAAGCCTGTGAGCGAGGTGTACTCTGTGAATCGATCTCTATCATCATTGAAGACTGTTGGAGAGTACCTGAGAGCAGTGTGAAGCTTCAGAGATATTATTGGCCATTCAAAATCATTGTTTGTGAGATTTTCATCCCTATCTATTTATGTTTTTGATTTATTGTGTACTAGCGTAGGTGCAAATTGTTGAATACCTAGCTAGTGGGGGAAAATTGTAAGGCAAATTTATAAGCCTAAAAAAAATTGTTATTTGTTTCCCGTGGGTGTGGGTTAAGGGTGGTGTGTTCAGTGGGTGTTGGACACTGACTGTTAAGCCTAAATCTTGGCATTGGTGCGCCCTCTCAGTTTTATGCTGGAAAAACGTAAGGTTAGTATCATTGTATTGTTAAAGACTAAAAGCTGAGTGTTGAGTAAATACGGAGCCCATTGGGCATTATTCCATGGACTAGCCATTAGACACTGTGTTGATGAACCACGTAATATCCATGTGTTCATTGTTTTATCTTTCTGGTATATTTTGGAGTGTGTGGAATGGCTTGCAGGGTGGGTGTGCAAATCTGGTAGACCTGGCCACTGAGTGGTAGCGAGGTAGATTTGCATACGCTTGTGTGTGTGTGTAAAAGAATATATATCCATCAGCTCTGGGCAGCAGTGAAATAATTAGGGAGAATTTTTAGACACTGATTCACCCCCCTCTCAGTGTCATATCAAGTTCATCCCAGACTTGATTGGATTGAGCCTTGATATGGAAACCTACTAAGTGAAAACTTTCAAATTCAAAGAAACCTTGGAAATAAAAATGGATAATGTCTGTCTAGCAGATCCCCCGCTAACTCAAGCGAGCATTTAAATATCGGTCCTACATTCATTTGTGAAGGTACTCCTAATGGGTTGAAGACCCAAGAAGGAGAAAAAGACATCGTGATAGCAATGTGTCTTGTCCAGGAGACCTACAACTCAAGAGTCACCCATGCATGACACTCCACTTAGCAGACATAATTATTTATTAGGACATGAAATCGTGTGCTAACCTATGTGCCAAAACCCACTATGAATATCAAAGCACATTCTAAGTAGCTGATTTGCATGCCTAAGTACGCCCAAAGGTGACACCTAGCAAGTTGGCGAAATCATGTCCCACTAAGCCACCACGTGTTAGAAGCAAGATATTGCAAATGCCACAAGAGTGTCATGAAACATTGAAGAATGCCTCCTTCAAGTAATCCAATATGCGTGCTTTCACCTCAGAACCACTACAACTATAAATACCCAATGAATCGAAGATAAACGGTTGAACACTTCTTATTCGTAAGAGCTCTCTCTTTCTCTCACTCATACAAGAGCAAACCCCACCAAAATCTTGAACTTGTCTTCTTCTTCCAGCATTCTTGACTGTTTGATCTCGTACTGATTTGAGCGTCGGAGTGGTTTCAGGGTTATCCAACTCGCCCATAAAATATTTTTTTTCTTTCTTCCTATGTAGCACTTGAGCGATCTGGAAGAGGCAGGCATTGTGCGACATCAACAGTAAAGGTTTTTGAGATTAAAGATTTAAGGAAGAGATAGTTTCGATTTAGATTTTTTGGGTTTTGGATGAGCTTCAATCAAATTGGGTTTTCCACAATATCAAACCTGATTTTGGGGGAGAAAAATTCGATGAGGAAGAAGAGTTCAATTAAATGGGATTGGAAATTTTTGTATTCAGTGTTTGAGTAAAATTTGATTTGGTGTTTTAAGATCAGTATATAAACACCCATTCCATACCCACCATTAGATTTATTATTGGACAGGTGTTAGCATCCAAGTGGTGACTAGATAGCATCCTGCCCAAACCACGGGAAGAGTCGATCACGTATCCATGGCTGGGATAGTGATTAAAATCGTCTCATCTTTTCTGGTATCTTCAATCATGATTGTACGGTTGGAGTTCATTTGATGCACATATCAATGTATTGATATAGGCAGTGAACTCCAGTCGTGCAATCAACGCTGGAGTCTCTCCAATGACATGAGATGATAAATCCCATAAGTAATGCCCAATATACAAAAAAACTAAGGAAAAAAAGATCAAGATCCTGTATAGTGAGTGTCAAGTGACAGTAAAATCTTGACTGTTTATAGTGTATTAATACATATGTTGAATCGTTGATGCACTATCAGTTACTTAGAATCCTGACTATTACGCGGCAGGGAGTGACTCCCTCTCCAAGGTTGTTTTGAGGGAAAAGTGTGAAACCCAAAGCAAAAAAAAAAAAAAAAAAAAAAAGGAACAAGTGAACCGTACGATCCCATACGCGAGGATTTTTATCCTCGCAGGATCGTCCACATCATTTTGAAGAAGAAAATGAAGTACTGGGCAGGCATGGGATACCGGAAGGAGGTCGTCTCAAGTTGTGCAGCACGGTAACTCTGAGTTAGCCTATCCATCCGAAGACAACAGAACTCTGCAAAGAAACTGTTTCCGGAATTCCTCCAAGTGACGAATGCCGAAGAAGTGTGACGAAGATGAGAAAGCAATGTAGGATTTGGTGGCCGATGCAGCTCTCATCTTCCGACCCAGAGCCCGCCATCTTGTTCGGGTGGTTCGTTCATTCTTCCGACACTTCTCTCGACATTGTTGTAGCTGTTGCCGCTTCCCCAGATTTGATTTCAGTCTCTTTCCCTCAGTCTGGCGACTCTGGCCTTCAGGTACAAAACCCATATTCGAATTATCTGCTTATGCTATACTTTCTAATATTTTGTTGTGTGAATTGAGTTATATTTCTACATTTCCCCAATTTTTTTTTATTGCTTGAGTAAACTATCAGCTTGGCATCTTCATGTCTGCGAGATCGTTATACAGGGTTAGCAAAGGGTAAAATTCATAAACATTAATTCAACTACTTCTACTCTTCACATTGGAAAAGAATTTGAAGAAATTGGATACGAATGCCCACAGTTAATGGGCCGAAATAAAATATGACACCGCATAATGGTTGCTGAAACGTAGTTAGCTCAAAGTAGTTAATGCCTGCTTATTTTGTTGGTTAAGTTTTTTATGTTGATGCGGGAGATATTATGCTTGAATGGTTGTGGTTAGTTAATGTGATGAATCTAATAATTTCTCTACATTTACTTGGGTACGATGCCAAGTTCTGGTAGCTTTCAAATTATAGTTGTTAGAAACATGTTACCGGCTAGAAGAATTGTTAGTTATTTTCTTATTGATCAATAGTATTTACAGGATTATATTCTGGGTCTTGTGTTTGTTTTCCATGTCATCATTTCTCCTCTATTTGCATCTGTTTCTTGAATATTGTAAGAGTAGACATCTACATATCTACGAACTTGATTCCAAGTCTGTGACACACATTCATGAATCGCCTCTTTGCCCAATTTCTTTTTAATTAACCTTTTTTTTTTCCATGTTCCTCTTTTTAGTAGAAAGGGAAATGAGAATAATGAGAATCATAGTAGTAGTTCCACACCCCCTCTCACCTGTTTACTGTAAAAACTTTTGGGTTATGCTTGTTTTTTCAAGTCATTTTCCTTCCCCAAAATCTTATCTTATCATCTTATGATGATTGTTTTCCTACATATATTAACTTCTCCAACTGAATAAGCTCATGAATAGGAAAGGCTTTCCATGTCTGTGGTTAATAAGCCAAGAGAATGCCCATTTAGAGGTTCCACTGTGAGTAAGGAGTGTCTGTCTTTAAAACTGTAGGCAGCTGCCTCAGGTATAAGAAAATAGAATGTTCTTCATCACAGATTTTCAGTATCCACTATCCACAGAACATTAACCATATCAGATTGTTATTTCTTAAAAAAACTATTTCAGTTTGTTATTTGCTAAAAACCATACCAGATTGTTATTTACTTATTTGGTAAATCAGTGATGCCTAATATCTTAGTTATGTATAATCAATCACTAGATTTTAAAAAGAGGACTAACTGTTACATCCTCATTATACTTTATGCTCTTGATAACAAGCTTTTGACAATCACAACACAGTTTAATAGATATCACCATGCTACCTTGACACAGTATGGATAAAAATAGGTATGGCATGTTGTAATTAAGTGGCACACGTTTATTTATTCTCCTATTTTGAATAGTCCAGTCTTAATAGGATATTATTTTGGCATTTATTTTAATATTTTTCTTCCACGTAATTTGTATTGAATTATTGATGCAGGCAGATTTATGAGTCTGGTTATGGCCCAACTAACCTGCAAGCAGGTTTCAAAATTTAAATCAATGGATAGTGAACATGGCACAGCTAGCAATGGAGATCTGGGTCTAGATTTGAAGCTACTGTAGAATTTAGGCTCTTAAAACAAAACAAAATCATGAGAACTTGTATGATTTCAAGAACAAATTTAAATCCATATTGCAAGATTTTTTTTGTGACATAAAACACCTTTGGAATTCTAGAAAGCCCTAATTTGAAATTGGAAATCATTATTGAAATTAGTAAGAGAATGGCATAAATAGATGTTAAATTAAGGAGATACAACAACAACAACAACAACAACAACAAAGCCTTATCCCAACTAAATGCAGTCGGTTACGTGGATTCTTGTCCTCCAATCAACTCTGTTCAATGGCATACTTGAAACAAGGCTTAAGCTGTGCATGTCTTTCTTCACCATTTCCCCTAGAGTCATCTTAAGTCTGCTCTAAGCTCTTTTAGATCCTTTAGTCTGAATCAAATCACTCCTCCATACAGGATCATCTAACGGTCTCCGTTGAACATGACCATACCATCTCAAACGGTTTTCTCGTAGTTTATCATGTATCGTCGCTACTCCCAGATTAGCTCTAATATGATCACTCATTACCTTATCTTTCCTAGTTTTACTACACATCCATCTCAACATCCTCATTTCAGCTACACTAAGTTTATCTATATGATGCTTCTTAATTGCCCCAACATTCCGCCCCATACATCATAGCCGGCCGAATAATTATCCTATGTAAATTTGCATTAAGTTTTAAATGAATACACCAATTACACAATACTCCAGATGCACCTCTCCACTTCATCTAACCTATTTTAATCTTCTGTGAAACATCATCCTCTATATCTCCTTTTTTTCTATTATTGAACCTAGATACCAAAAATGATCAATTTGTTGTATCTCCCTCTCAAGAATTTTCACCCTCATTATCCGTCCTTATATGATTAAAGTTACACACCATATACTCCATTTCATTCTACTAATCTTAGAACCCTTTGATTCCAATGTTGATCTCCATAGCTCCAATTTGCGCTAATATCTTCTTTTATCTCATCCACCAAAACAATATTATTGGTAAAAAGCATGCATCAAAGAACTTCATTTTGAATATCTCTGGTTAAATCATCCATAATGAGGGCAAACAGATAAGGGCTTAAATTAGGGAGCTATCTTATTGAAAACATAAATGTAGACCCCCCCCCCCCCCCCCAAAAAAAAAAAAAAAAGAAAAAGAAAAAAAAAAAAAGAAGAAGAAAAGAAAAGAAGAAGAAGAAGAAAGAGATAGGGTATAGAGTGCTATTCACTGTGTACAGTAGCTTGGGCTTGACCATCAAACTCTAGGAAGAAAATGGGAAGAAACCGTTCTTCAACTTAACTCAACCAACCCTTAACCCAATTAAATGGTGTTAGGTACATCGATGCGGTTTGAAGGAACCATTTCTATCAGATATGTAAATCCATTTCATATATCTGAATAAAAACTCTTTTGCAGTGATGTAAATATACCCTTTGTATAAGAAGCCCTCCTTAGATGTATAATTCATTGATTCATAAACACCAAGCTGCATACTATTAAGATAATCATCTTAATTTTTTATTTATTTATTTTTTTGGTAATGAAGCTAGATAGTTTTCCTAGGACCCATTCAACTAATTTTATTCAAAACACACTCAATTGAGCTACTACTATCCTATATGAGTAGAGTGTTGTCCTCTTCAAATTTTAAAGAAAATTGCATAACATATTGCTTGTTATTCCTACCATGGTACAATAATTCAATACATACAAGTATAAAACTACTCTAAAATTGAGCCTTTTGATAAATCAAATGCTAAGAATCTTCTGGATGTACATTACATCAGCAGCTGTAGTGAGTTCTGTGGTGGTATCATGGTTCAAAATTTTGGCAAAATTTTGACCAATTCACTTTCGGTTTTGCAAGAAATTGAAATGAGATGAATTGTGAAATTTACTGAAATTTCTGAAATATACTGAAATTGCACCAAAAGATTTCGATTCTGGCAGAGGGCAAATCATGGACGAATTCCAAAACATCGAACCTCAGGTGGTCTACTACCTCACGTTGGATTCCGTGGTTGCCTGGGTTCAAGTATCTCTCTCTTGATTCTAATACATGACTGATTTGGAATGTGGAAGTACATGTCAAGGAGTGATAACTGTGTCACTAAAACCAGAGGCATCAAGGTTTTCTTTTCAAAAACTTAATTTATAGGATAGAAAATAGCCAAACAATTGACATACGGATACAAACATATGAATGACAAGCAGCAGAATAGAGGTACTATTATATTATTGAGAGGGACCTTTAGTAATTTGCTGCCCGCTCAGTTCTTTCCCTTGCTTAGTGATCTGCGATTCTGCAGGCGTGTTAAAAGAGATCTCCAATGTTCTTGCAGGTTGTCCTTCCTCCCCCTCACTTTTCTTATCAGATCAATTCAGTGCTATGGTTCCCTCCCTGAATATTTAATCTACTGTAGTGTGTATTGACTGTAAATGTATGCTGATCAAAATGGTGAGCCATAGAGAACAAATAACCTCCAGCATTCAAAACAATGAAGGTTGGCTACATTTTAATCCCTGAAAGTTCAGATGACTTAGATGTGCAATTTACAATTTGCAGATAATCCTGGTTTTTGAAACAAGGTTTCTATTCCATTGTTTATATGATGGATTGAAGAAAATCTCTCAGGGTTAAGTTAAAAGATAGTAATACCTTAATACAGTGGAATGGCTAAAGGGGATTTTCTTACCTGACCCCAAGTAGTTGGTGCAATGGTATGTTGGTTTGGGAAATCTGTTTTTTAATACCCTAGGTAACCAGAGAATTATTTCTCACTGTACCAGTTAGATTGTGTAAGTTTAGCATCATATATTGATCTTGATAGCCTTGCTTGTGATACAGAAAGGCCTTTTCCCTATACCAACACTCTGATATGGTGTGTGGTATTAACAGTCTTTTTTGTTATCATCAAGTTGTACAAAATCCAGAAGATGAGATCTGAATATCTTCTTCTTAAGCCAAAAGTTGTTGCTTGCTTCTAATCAAGCGAGGGGAGTTTTTACTTCTCTAACTGCTGATGAAAATGACATAGTAAGGGGGAACAAGCTCTTACAATCAAAAGAAGAGGGTAGTTCTACAATTAGAACAAGAAGGAACAGAGCTAGTAGATTCAGGGCAGTTGTTATTTATTTAAGCTTTCTGAAGAGCTACTGTCCGAGCTTTGTTAGAGTGCTTTATAATCCACTGGGCCCCCTAAAAAATGTAAGCATGGACCATGGACAACCTACCAAATGTTCGTCAAGCCACTGCTTCCCCTTCTCATGCCACCCTAAGCATCCTTCATTTTATAGGGATTCTTCTCATTATTCTATGGTGGCATCCTGCTCATGTTTGAACTGTTTCGGGGAATTCGGAAGACATGGGTAGAGAGTTTGCAGAGTTTTACTATCCTGAAGGCTCTTTATAATGAATTCCCATAATGGTTTCAAATTGCAATATGAATACTGTTACCTTGGTCTGTGTGCTCCAGCTGTTGGAAGCAATTTTAACTTCTAAGAATTTCTTGCAATTGCTAACTTTTTTTCTCCTTTTTTAAACATAGGGCGCTCTCCATTGGATAAATGCAAAAATGCCTCTATGTCTACTGGACAAGTCAACATTTACTATGGTAGGACACTCTGCTGCCAGTTGTTGCTTGAATGTGCCGCTGCAAAGTGTTCAAACAAATGTAGATGGTATCGTAAACCCCACCGCTTGTGGAAAAGACTATACACAGGAGAATCAAGATTTATGCGGAGGAAAGTTTGAAAACTGGCACTGTGAATGCCACAAATTTGATGGATTCTTGGAAAAGTGTGGGCACAGTTCTTTTAGGCATGGTAATTGGATCCAGTTATCTTTTGACTCTCATGGATTTTATTGTAAAAATATCTGCTGGATTCCTGGGTTGCATCACATACACTGGACTGGGGATATAGTGTCTACCGCCGATCTTCACGTATGTAAGTCTGAGTTTCCCTTTTGCTTCTCAGTTTCAATTTTCTTTGTTTATTCTGTTTAAACTATTCTCTTTGGTATCAATTAATCCAGGTAATACTTTATGACCCACCCACATTTGGCAAACATCATTTCTCTCTGATTTCTTGTGATTCACTGGAGGAAGTGAAAATGCCCCTCAAGAGACCTGAGTGGGTCAGCAAACTAAATCAAAAGCAGCCTCTCCCTGACTTGGTAATTTTTTTTTTAGAGACATGGCTCTGTTCGCAAAGTCCATTTCATCCGTTTCTGATTCTTTGATCTTTGTTCAATTATTTTCTTATTTGCATAGTTTCAAATCTCAAGTACAGGACACAGTTATCTTGGCTATCAATAGTGCATGTGCTGCAAAAATATTATTTGAGAGATGCATCGGACACAAAATTTTACCCCACCAGTAATTTACTACACTCTTCGTTCTTTTTCTTATTTCATTTTGTCTTGCTTCTGACCATTATGTAATGATACTTTGTCCTTTGCTTGTTCAGGCTGGTTTCTATTGTATGGCACATTGGGGCCATGTTTGTAGCTTCATTTTGCACTGTAATTTATATAGTTCTTCAGTTCTGTCACTGCCTTCTGAGTTATGGATCAGATTCATTGGTTTACAAAATCTTAGCAAGGGTATTCAGCCATACATGGAAGAATGTCCATATCCGCAGCTGCCAGCTTCTGTATTGGTCAACCTTCAGTCAAGCTGGTGGTTTCAGGTATCTCATGACTTTTCTCAGAATATCGTTTGATAATGATCCGCTTGAGCTGGAATCTTAACTTGCAGTAAACAAAGTCATCCTTTACCATGTTACCTTTCCCATTGTTAATGGAACTTTCTGGGCTAAAATTTGACTGGGTTGTCAATATACCTGACCAACTTTTATATCAGATATCAGATTGATAAGTTTCATATGCTTGGTTGGACCAACTTGACCCAGTCTTAAACCCAGGCCGTGGAGAACAGGTCCAAACCTGAATTTTGGTCTAATAAGGGTATCTAGGGATTTTTGTTTTAGTTGGGATTATTTTAGTAAATTGGTAATTACTATTTTAAATTCTTTTTAGCAGTCATGGAGTTGAGTTCATTTCAAACTCTGTTTTAGAATACAAATAGGTTCTCTTCTATTTTAATCATTATGTATGTAACCTCCATCAATGGAATGAGATAGATTGAAATGAATATAAGTACATTTTAATCACAGATACTGTGATGCAGTAGCAGTGTCATGGATGGATCGACACGAGCCAATTTGGCTATCCAAGCCAAACCAGAACCGGCTCAAGCCCAAACCAACCTTTTGATCTGGAAAGGGTTGGTAGATGATTAATTAGAATAGGAAGTTTCAGTATTAGATTTCCTTATCTATTATTTCTGTTTTGAGTAAGGATTTCATTCCATAGATACAATATGTAGTTTCTAAACTTATGTCAATTAGTTTAGGAAAGTTTTACCTTTAAATAGAACATGTATTAGGCTTTTATTTGGAGAGTTGAAGAATCAATTGAAGAATAGTGTTTTAGTATGTGCGTGACCAGTGAAGCTGTGTGAGTTGCTAACCCTTTTCCTTCTTCTTCCTCTTTCTTCCTCTTTCCCTCTTCTTCTTCCTTTCATTTATTTCCCTGTTCTGGCGGTAAACCCAGTCCACATAATCCCTTCGATCTCACTCATTCTGCCTCCTCTTTCTCTGAAATCTTTGGAAATCCCTCAACCCCTAAAGGCGACCCAAACCCCAAAGCCCTTAGCCCCAAATCATACCTTTGCTGGGCACTGCAACTCAAAACCCAAACCTGCAACTCCCTTTACCACCGGGGTCTGTTTCAGATGCTTTGTTCATCAGTTCTTCTTGCTGGTTCTTGGTAATGTTGTGTGGATTCGATAGGCCAGTGGTTTAGGAATCTACTCCTGAAATTTCAGATCCATTGGAGCTGCATCGAAGAAGTTCTCCTCTCTCTAAGCTAACCTGTTTTCCGCCTCCTGTTTCTGTCGACAGCTTGAGGAAAGGCTGAGTTTAATCTGATTTCCAGATTTGCCCTTAGACTTATATATATATATAAATCTGATTTGTTTTCTTTAGTTTTCTTTCCAAAATTGTCCTCCTCCATTTAACCTTTATTACAAGAATATCATAAGGCCTTGTTTGGTTCCCTACAAGTTATTGAATAGTTCTGAATAACTACAAGTCTGATTTTTTTGGTTGAGTTTTGGGTTTATTTACAATTCTGCCACTGTTATTTGAATCAAGTTTACTTATTATTTGGGTGGGCCTACTAGCGGATCTGATTAGGGTTTTCAACCTAGGATCCCGCATCATGCTGGTTGCTCTTGACTGATCGATTCATCCCTTCCCCCTCTTTATCCTCTGTCAGTTCAAATCTGGTACTCTCTTTCCAGGTTTGTTCTTCCCTGTTCTATTTCTCTGGTCCTTCAGATTTCTTCTTGATTCAAAGATGGGAAGATACCCTTTTTTTGGTTGTGATATTCGTTATACTCATTGTTTTGATAAATAAATCCAGTAGCTGATATACTAGCTAAGAAAGTTGCCCATGATAGGATATCTTATTTCTGGGACAACTGCCCAGCCATTATAGCGAGAGAGGCTGTGTGGGATGCATCCCACAGGCCTAGGTATAGATTTCAGTAGTTGGTTGCTTGCCCGGGGGGATTTCTGCTGATGGCAATGCCGAGGGTGGGGATTTCTCCTATTAGGGCTTTTTTTTTTTTTTTGTATTGTTTTAATTATCTTTAATAAATTCTTGAATGGATTTATAGTGAAAAAAAAAAAGTTTCTGTAACATTCTCTTTCATCATGGCTTTAGTTCCCTTTTTTTTAAGCTGTTTCCTTCCAGAACAAAGACCACCTCTGTTTTCTGGTTTTTCTGCTACTAGTCCATCACCCTTCCAAATCCTCATTAAAACAATATGTTCTAGCTTTAGAATAAGCTCTGTTGGACTTCTCTCTAAAAGGTTACAGCCCTCTTAAAAAGTCCCGTTATACATAACTTGTTTCTAATTTATCCCTATTCTGAATTGAAGTTCAGAAAAGGTCCTCCTTCCTTAAATTTATTTATCCAGCTGCCATAGGGTTCTTTATTACTTTCAATAGGGTCCCAACTGTGCTGAAAATTTACGAAATACTAACCAAGTTTAATTCACTCTGATGGGCCTACAGCAACCTAATTAGGGTTTTGGAACCCTAGGTTGCATTAATTAGTATCAGAGCTGAATCTAACCATGAAAAATGGACCCTCTCACATCACCAACCCTAAGCTGCACAAGCTATATAGGTAATTCGCTGAAAGTCAATAGAAGACTGAACCAAAGCTTGACCAGCACATGGCACATTCTGATTCTAGATTTCAGGAGAATTCAAAAACCATAACAGCCCTCAATGCCTAAGTGGATTTAATCTTGGGGAGTGCCTGAATATCAATAGAAGAGACTGGTAAGACCGTCACACCTGCTCTTCAGTTGGTATTCTATAGCTTAGATATGCCTCGGAGACCACTACCAGAGCCACTGATTCCCCATGATGTTGTACGACCATTCTCAGGTAGGGATTATGGCATTAATGTTGAGGTTCCACTGTTCGAAACAAGAAGGGACCTGAGGCTTTCCATGTCTAGTTGACTAAAATTGAAAGTATATTCGTCTACAACTCTTTTCCATATGATAAAAAGTTTGAAGCTCATCCTCACTAAATTGACTGGGTATGCTTGTTTGTGGTGGGATGACGTCCTACAGTTGAGATTCATTGGGCACCAAATGGAGATCATGAAGTAGATACCAAATCAGAAGTTTGGTCCTCCTAACCATGAGAAAGTGTTCTTCTACAAGATGCTCAACTTCCATCTAGGCAATAATATATATATATATATATATATATATATATATATATATATATATATATATATATATATATATATATATATATATATATATATATATATATATATATATATATATCATAGTTGTCAAGGCGTTGCCTAGACAACGACTAGGCGTCTGGGCGGATTTTGTAAGCTTGGGTGCCAGGGCGCCTTATCACCTTGCGACCACCTTGTTTTCAATGTGTCTTTTTTTGCTCTCAGGAACAACACTTATCAAGCAGTACTTATTTATGACTAAAATCATTTAAGTAAATGTTTTTATAATTTTATATTTCATTTACTTAAGATATTATTCATAAATAAGCAAATATCCCTCCCCCCCAATTTTAATCCAATAAAAATAGTCTAAAATTCAAATTTCAAAAAGATAAAAAGTCAACCCTCCAGTTCAAGAGCAAAAACTGTATTTTTGGGTGTGGGGGCGACTTTCAAATGTTTTCAAATATAAAAATTTCATAAATCTTATTATAGTAAAGCATTACTAAAAACCAAGAGCATGCCAAAATAATCTCTTGCTTTGATGTCCAAAAAATAATTTACATTCAGACGACTTTAAACAACATTCGTGTATTCCGAACAAGGTTTGACTGGAGTGTAACTCCTTCATTATAACTCATATTCAAGCAATCTCGGATTTGTTAGAAAGCTGATTATGCTAGCTTTGCAATGAATTCGAGACTGTTTGAATCTGAACTATATTAAAGGAGTTACACTCTGGTCAAATTTGTTAGAAGTACGCAAATGTTAGTCATAAATACGTGTTGCCTACTTAACTCATTATTTGTTGCCTTGTTTGTTTTCTCATGTTAATTAAGTTATGTCTTAAATGTTGATTATTTATGTAGAATGTTGCATATAGATAAACATTAATATAACATTAATATTTTAGAAATAAAAAAAATACACTGAAAACGCCTTGGTCGCCTAGGTGCCCAAGATGGCCTCGAACGCCTTGAATCACCTTGTCGCATTGACAACTATGATATATATATATATATATATATATATATATATATATATATATATACACAGCAAAACAAAGGAAGTGCTTAAGACTCCGGCTTACAAGCCTACTCCCAAGGCTGAAGAAAGGAAAATTGAGCCTCGTATGATTGAAGAAAAGAAGTCAGATGTCTCTTTGGCAATGAATGGCTGAAAAACATTGTGTGTCGTAATTTTGGCAATAAAGGTCACTTCGGCAACAAGTATCCTAACGAGACCTGTCTTGTGACCATTGTTGAGAGGTAGTTGGAAAAAGATTGCAAATGAGATGATGTGGAGATTTATGAACCTCACCCTCTTGATCCAGATGTTTACCTCAATTATGGTCTTGATGGTGAGGTTGAAACCAATTCAGCTAGTCTTACTCGCTTCTCCAATGACTAGTAGAGAAAACTCTCATTTTCTGAAAGATTGGTACTTTACTACATGATGAGGATTCTATGGCAGTCCATACAGTTGTCGACACAGGAGCAAAATCCAACCTCATCTCAATAGATTTAGTTCGAGCACCTATACCTCCCGCAAAAGCAGTTTTTCAAGAAAGTTTATGTGCGAGATTTTGGGCTTAATGCCAGAGAAGAAACCAATGCAGTTGTACGAGTTCATATATAGTTTGGACTGCTTCATTACCATCTGCCTTGCCTAGTCAACCTCTTAGCGCATTGTGACGTTCTCTTAGGGCAACCATGGCAGCATAAGACTGGTATTCTCTACGATGGTGCACAGAATACCATCAATGCAAAATAAGAAGGGCGAACATATTTGATGTTACCTCATACATTGACATATATGTCTGAACGGTGACAGATCTCTCCTTCAGCTATGAGCCATTCTATTCTCTCCACTCATAGAGTTGTATTCTCCCCGTTTTCTCTGAGATATGTGCCACCTCAGTGTTGAGAATTGAGATCACTATGAGTGCATCTTGGGTTTGCGACCTAACTCGACGGAGTCGAGTTCTTCTAAGAGCAAGAGAATTGATGCAGTTGTATATGCTTAGTTGGACTGACCTGACCTAGTTTGGAGATCCAAGCCGAGAAGTACTAGGTCCAACTTAAATTTCGGTCCATTAGGGGTATTTAGTGTTTTTTTTTAATTACTATTTTTAGTTCTTTTTTAGTAATCGTGCAGTTGAGGTTATTTCAAACTCGTATCCTTCTTTTAGAGTAAGAATGGGGTTATTTTCTCTTTTTAACTTATATATGTAACCTCCATTAATGGAAAGAGATAGGTTTGAATGAATAGAAATATGTTAATCACAGCTGCTGGTTTCCCTAGACTGATCGATTGATCTCTTCCCCCTCTTCAACCTCTGTATTTTCAAATCTGGTACTCTCATTTCAGGTGTCTTCTTTTTTTGATCCTTCATATTTCTTCTTGATTCAAAGCTAGGCTGATCCCCTTTCTTTGGGTTAATTTTCTGCTTAATCAATCTTATCATATTTAATAAGTTGTAGTCTGTTTACTTCCATATCTGGTAGATAGGTTTCTGTTAACATTCTATCTTATATCCTGGCTTTGGTTCCTAATTTATTAAGCTGTTTCCTTTCAGAACAAAGACCTGCTCTGTTTTCCAGTTTTTTGCAACTAGTTCATCAAACCATCCAAATCCCATTAAAATAATATTTTCTGGCTTGAATAAACACCTGGGTTGGAGAGACACTGCTCCCAGAGTTTCAGTTCTGTTGGACTTGTCTCTAAGTGCTTACAGGCCCCTTAAGAGGTCCATGTCGAACGCCATCTACTCTCCTCTAATTTCTGTGCCGAGATGAAGAAGACAGATTTTGTTGACTACAAGTAGGGACAGAATCTCTAAAAATTATTCAGAAGCCCCTTCATACATAACTTATTTTCAATTAATCCCCATTCTGAACTGAATTTCTAGAAAGGTCCTTCTCCCTTTAATTTATCTACCCAGCTGTACCAGGGTTCTTCATTATTTCCAATAGGGTCCCAACTATGCTGAAAAGTTACAATTGCCAGTGTTTATCTTAATTGAGTTTTAATTCACTCTGGTGAGCTGCATTGACCTAATTAGGGTTTGAAACCCTCAGTTGCATTATAAATGATTTGAAATATTTTGTGGACAGCTAGGAGACACATAATTCAGGTGATTATAAATTTATAATCATCTGACTGGATTGAATTTTGGTCTAGGAGATACTCTTGATGTGATGCATTAAATGGTGTATTGTGACTGATCCCTTCTTCCTTTGTGGCACAGCTGGGTTGGTCCTAACCAATCGTTACTCTGTATTTAATTATGAGAAGGGATTGCTTTATGACTTACCTTATGCTTCCAATTATATGTTATTTTTAGGTATCAAGCAAGTGTGGAATATGCAGAGAGAGCTTCTTTAGATAAGCACTCAATTTGGTCAAGTGTTGCTGTTGATATTCTTTTGGGAAATTTGGTTGGCTTTATGTTGTTAGCCCATGCTGAGGCTACGTGCATATGGATTTCAAACCTTACACATGACATTACGAACAATTTGTTGCGTTCGGGTTGTGTGTGGCTGATGGGTGTTCCAGCAGGTTTCAAACTGAATATGGAGCTAGCAGGTGTTCTTGGCATGACCTCACTTAATACAATTCAAATTTGGTCTACCCTATGGTTCTTTTTGGGATCCCTCTTGAGCTCTTTCATCAGAGGACTTGCTATATCTGGAATGATTTTGGGGGCCACTATACCTGCTGCACTGATTATAGATATAATTGTGCTTGCAACATCGCATATTTTAACTCTTCATTGGCTGATCTCTCTTCTATATTCGAAGCAGATTCAGGCTTTGGCAGCTCTGTGGCGCCTTTTCAGGTAGAACTTGTTCCTCCTTATGGTGTTGTTGAAATCAGAAACTGCCAAGTGATATTAAGTGCAATCCTGTTCTGCTGCTGATAAGAAAATTTAGCACCTCGATTCAAATGTTTAGCATGTTCTGGTCCTGAAAATAAGTATTAAATGCACGTTCATGGTACTAACTGTCCAACGCAAAACACGGTGGCTATGAATCATTGTGGTCTTTGTTTGATTCTGACCCTTAATCACACCTTAATTCCTGCCTTAGAATATATGGTTGTATAACACCAAAAGCATCAATATACTCCTCTATGATAGAGTGGATGATGCAATTGTACCTTTTCTTTCCCTTTTTTTTTTTTTGTAGTTTTTTTTTTTTTCATAGAGAATGAAAGAGGGTGTATCTTATGCCCATGCTTGCAGCAACTGTGATACAGGAGCATCATCTGCTCCAAGTGTGCCACCACAAGTGTGATGTGGCATTATACTTTCTATGGATCACTGGAAGTAAATCCAATTGTAATGACTACATTAGAAGCTTCATCATTGGCCGAAACAAAGAATAGATGTATATTGAAATTAAGGGCACTAAGAATAGATCACTTTATTAGGTTAATGGTGGTATTCTTTCTGTCTACAATTTAAAGAGATCTGCTAGTTTTGGTCAGTAGTGCTTTTATTTAATTAAGCTTTGGAACAGAAGTTTTTTTTGTGGACTAGAAACTTATTCCTTGCTGAACTTTCATCATTTGGAAACTGAAGGAAAGTCGGTTATCATTTTAATGATCATTACTGTAGGATCACCTATAGGTTAATGGTAGTATTATAGTATTTTTTCTGCCTAGAATTTAAAGTGGTCTGGCAGTTTGGGGTAGCAGTTTGGGGTAGTAGTAGTGTGGTTTGGTTAAGCTTTTGACATTAGATCTTCTTTATGGGTTAGAATCTCCCTCCTCTCTGAACTTTTATCATCTGCAAGGTGAAGGCATGTTGGCTGTGGTTGTTTTGCAGTTATCTACTTCTTCCACGTACCCGTGGAGATTCTTTCACCTTGTCTGAAAACTTGCTTGATGTATTGTCCTCTATGAACATCTCATTTTTGTGGAAACCTGAATGTGTTAACTCTATCGCAAATGAGATTGCAAAGATTGGTGTGTGTTACGCAATTTGTACGTCTTCTATCCATACACAATAGCCTGTCTCTTCTAGGTTTCCTCATTTTTTTTTGTCTTTTTATATTTTAACACAATCATTATTCACTTTTTTTTTGGGTGGAGGGGGGGGGGGGGGGGGTAAAGCAACAATGACAACCGGAGAGGGGGTGACCTTTGTCAATGTATTTGATTGAATTGTGTGTGTGTGCGCATTGGTGTTAGTCTATGTTCAGGCTTTGCCACATCTGACTCCTTCACTGTGTCCACTAATAATGGGAAGCAGAAGTATGCTGTTCTGTAAAAATGATCCAAGAACTAAAGAAGGGAAAAACTTATGGTACTTGGAAGGACTTGAAAGGAAGAAAAGGTGGGTAGGGCTGAATCTAGAATAATGCACTAAAAGAAGAAGAAAGATTGTAGAATGGAGAGGGAGATAAATGTTATAGGAAAAACCAGTTTGTGGTTTTAATGAAAAATGTATTCAGAAAATGGGGGAAAAGGAGCTTAACATTTCTATTCCAGTGAAGAAAATGAAATGTCTATGGGGCCTTTTTTTATTTATTTATTTCTTTATTTATTGATATTCGCTGCGGGAGCTTCATGTTACTCTATCACACTTACAGTCTTATGTTTTCATTGAGAATTGAGTCTTTCTGATGTAGATCAGGGATCTGCTTGTGCTGGGAAGGAGAAAGTGAATCAGCAAAATTATGAAAGATAGATGTTGCAGAGTATAGGAGATTTCCTAAATTGGCTAGGAAACTGAAAATAAAAAATACTAAAAAATATAATCGATTAAAAAAGAAA
The DNA here is from genome assembly GCA_028583415.1 of Protea cynaroides. Classification (NCBI taxonomy): domain Eukaryota; kingdom Viridiplantae; phylum Streptophyta; class Magnoliopsida; order Proteales; family Proteaceae; genus Protea; species Protea cynaroides. The sequence goes on from CM053269.1 coordinate 76,907,189, forward strand.
ACTAACTAAAAGGAAACTACCTAAAACTAAAACAACTCAAATATAGAAGCTACTTTCTTACATATCTCACCTTCTTAATCTAATAAAATAAAATAACGTCAGTTTGATTCCACGAATAACCCAAATAAAGAAATCCCTAAATATCCTACTGGACCGAAACTAGGTTTGGACCCAGTTTGTTTCGGTCTGGGCTTCCAATGCCAGTCCAAGAAAGCATTACTTCATCAATTCCTCTGGTATTGAGAAAAGCTCGCCCTCGAGATTTGTAGAATGGTAGGATCCTCATCGCATGATCATCAACCTTTCTCTTTAACCTTACGAACTCAGTGATCAGACCAAGATCCAATGGTACAAATTGTCGAGTAGAAGATTGTTGTTGACGTAGTAACTTGGAAGCACTTATTCGATTCAAAAGATTAATCAGTTTAGGCTCCTCCATGGGTGGCTCTTCAATGACAGTTACTGCCACTTTGTCTTCCTTTGCCATTAGTTATTGTTCTTTGTTCAATTGGATTTCCTTTGGCAGTCCTTGAAAAACAAAGGTCTGTCATAGAGGAGAAGGCCTGAGGGTGCACAAATTTTATCACAATCAACTATGCCCTGTCGCTCTTCCAACCTCTGTCAACCAAAGATTTTTTTTTTTTTTTTTTTGAAGACAATAGGTAAGCCCATTAATAATTTTTGTGATCTGTGAGAGCCAAAGAGATTAGGCTTCCTGTTATAGAGAGTTAACATAAGATGAAGAATTGTTTCATCACATGAAGAAAGTTATGTAGTATGTGATTTCCTTTTCTCTTCTATTAAAGAATGCCATTTTATTGCCCTTCAGAATTACTACCTGAAGAGCATTTTATCAATCAATTTTTTTGAAATGAGAATAATTTCCTCATTTAATTTCAGGGTTAGTTACACTGAGACTGTCACTATGAGGAATTTGCCTTTCTTGGCTTCTGTAAGGGGAGGGGCAGTAATGGTGGTATGAATCATAAATGAAAATTCCTGCTTGCTGTTCAAAATGGTCAGATTACAGAGAGCCCCTTCGTCTTATTTGGTCCACATCATATTATGAGGGGCAAAAAAGGGTGGTTGTAATTATTTGTAACCATGTCTGGTTATATGGATAATTCATCTAATTTGATTATATGAACAACCATTCTTTGCCCCTTCTAAAGGGGCATTTTTTCCCCCCGAAACTAGACCATTTACTGCACCTAGCACATGGTATGTAGGGAAATGTTCTCTTCCAAATAGTGTTTCCCTCTCTCTATATTTGTGGAACTCAAAACAGAAAATTCTTCTATACATAGTTACTTTCCCTTCCATTGGAAAATTTTCTATTGAGACAGTCAAAGTAAGAAAGATCCGTACTAGCCTCTGATCCAAGTCCTGTTCTATGCAAAATCCAAAGGGTGGCAAATTAATAGGATGTCCTGTATGGATGAGTATGGACATTTATTATTGTGCTGCGACTCTGATGTGCCATTGTAGGATGCAATCATGCACTATGTTTCCTGGAAGTTTTAATGTGTATCTGTATGCTACTTGTTGAAAATACTGCTGAAGTTACATGATAAGATATAACTTTTCAACAAAATGGACCATTCCTTGTATGTGCTAGCATTTTTTAATGTTCAAGAGGTGGGAAGCTTGAGGATAAGGATTAGCTTTGCATAGGTGGTTAGAGGTGGCAATCCCTGACCCAGTCCTCTAAACCCTCATTTCTGGTTTAGGATTGGGAAATCCCAACCTGGTTTAAATTGGAGCCCCCCAAAAAAAAAAAAAAAAAAAAAAAAAAAAAAAACACACACACACACACACACAACAAACATGTAACTTTAAGGTTGGCAAGACCTCATTTAATTTTGGATTGGGCTATGGTCAGACACTTCATAACAGTACCAAAATCTGATATGACCCAAAACACATCCCTTCGGCACCTCTACGAGTGGGTGGCTGTACTTTTTTTTTTTCAATTGAGATGAGAGAAAAGATTAGTTGCTAGATAGTATTATGTACCTTAGTCCTGTAGTTTTTTCTGTTGTTCAGAGCACTGACAGTTTTTCTTGGTTACTGGCAGAGGTCGAAAGTGGAATCCACTACGGCACAGATTAGATAGTTATGACTACACTGTGGAGCAACACATTGTTGGATCACTTCTATTTACGCCACTCTTACTTCTACTGCCAACAACTTCTGTGTTTTACATTTTCTTCGCCATCATGAATACAGTGATCTGTTTCATCTGTATGTTCATTGAGATTACCGTATCGATCCTCCATGCTGTGCCATATGCCAAAATTTTCCTCTGGGCGGTAAGAGCAAGAAGATTTCCCGCTGGAATATGGTTTGAAATTATATCTGTTCAGGGTAGCAAAGAGCTTGGTTGTCAAGAAAATGGATGTCTTAATGAATTTCGTTCGACATCCGGGAAGTCACAAAAAATAAAAACAGACCGAGAGGACAACAAAAGACCCAGAGTTGTGATTTCATTGCTCCACAGCAACATCTTAAATATAAGTAAGAGGCCTTCACAATTGGATTGCTTTTATTTTAGGTTTCCTTTGTCACTGAATTCAATCAGTCTCTTTCCCTGCTTGGAAGTTCTTTAATTGGAATTATTATTGAATTTTAAGGATCGTTTCATGACCTTTGAATGATTCAATAAATGCAATTTTTACCCCTGAAACAATTTAAATTGGCTTGGTATATGCCCCCCACTGTTGTATATGTATCATTTGGGGTTTGGTGGCTGGTAGATTGGCCACCAAAGTTACAGAGTTCTTTTGGACTTTTATATCATAATTGTTATACATGCAATCTTTTTGCATATTCTGCTTGGTTTAGATTTTAATGGATTATACTGACTAAAGGAAAACTTATTTCAGGACAAATCATCTTACCTCGCTATAAAAATGTATTCCTTGGGTTATCCGTCTCTTCTGTTCCTTCAGCAGCCTATGGACTTCTGATTGGAAAAAGGTGAGTTGTCTTTCCAATGTTTGTCTCCGAAATTTCGTTTTCTTACCCATAATTAAAATGTCATAACTTACAGAATTCCATCGGCTTTGGGAACTGGTCTTCCTTCAACAATGCCCTGGATGTTTGTTGACTATAGGGAGTATTGGCGGTTATGCCGTGACTATGTAATATCATGCATGGCAGATGATAACTCTGTTGAAGTCACCTAATATGTCAGAACATATCACACTTCCCAGCTCTGTTTTCATTTTCTGATCCTCTATTGTTTATTCTCTTTTTTTTTTGTTCATTTGTATTAATCAGAGATGCAGCTGGTAGTATCCCTAACGAGTTAAGAGTGCATTTCTGTAGTGCAATTGGAATGCACTACAATTTTTGACATTTTCCTAGCCATTGGAGAGGAAAAGGATCATTGTTTAAATTTGCTTCTCGCTCTCTCTCTCTCTCTCTCTGCATTTACTTTGCAGAAACCGACATAAATGATAACGACACATAACACTGTTTGAAGGTCCCTCACTAAGGGATCATGAACCATCATAAGTTATATTGGTTGGTTTATGTCAAAACTGGATTTATAAGAGAAATCTTGAAGGCTGATAAGTGTTGACATATCATTTTAATTGGATGGGTAAAATATATTTTCTGCTGAGTTTTTCTCATAGATACACCAGAGCTTATTAGATGTAAGAACTGAATATTGGCTCCCTATTTTCATCCTTTGGGATAGTTTCATTCCTTTGGGATTAAGGTAGGCCTGGGGATTCAGTGGATGGGAGAGCCACAACTTCCACCTACATACAAGCCCAATCTATGGCCAGGAAAAAGGACGACTCATGGCCGTAATAAATTCTAAGTAAATAAATCTGTAGATAAACATAAATGAAAGAAAAAAGATCTAAAAGCGCACTTGGCTTGCTTCGGCGAATCCCTTTTCTGGCGTAACGGGGTTTGTGAAGGTGACCCTCTGTCGGGCGAGGTGATCATTGATGAGAACCAAAACTCTTTTTGGCTAACTCTCATTTTCAAAGGTCGGTGTTACATCATAATGACTTCCATTTTTCTTTCAGGAATTATGAATACAATGGCATTGGCACCTTCTAAGAACAACAAAAGGTTCAATTTAATTTTCAACAACGTAATTGCAATTTCTGACTGAATTCATAATATTTTTTCTTTACGAAAAGAAAACAAATTTGATTAAGAAAGGAGATCACGTCCATCAGAGAGAGTTCACCAACGTGACTATGGGTGTAAATTGGGACGGTTCTGGTCCTTGAGGGTCATCTCTCATCTCGTTTATTTCCTTCTTCTATGAGATTATGTCCTACAGAGGAACGGAGCTAGGCACTTAGTCCTTGATGTTTTCTAAGGGTGTTTTTTTGTACGTCCTCATGCCCTACAGTCATTGATAGATGCCCCCTGAGATTGCATCACTAGCTCTCGGACTGGAGGCTTAAGATTTTGAATCAACAACTCTTGAACTTTGCTGCTGTCTCAGAAATTTCCTGCAAGATTTACCAATCTTAGATTTTGATTTTAGATAGACGGTGATGGCAAGTAATCCAGAGAATTTGTCATGGGGGTGATTCAAGTAATATTAGTTTATAACATTTTTTTTTCTTGGATATTAAATTACAGACTAGTATATGAAGATTTCAAGCAGGCAAGATGTCAGTCCAACTTCTAATTGGGCTGAAATTTTGCTGAAATACTTAATATTTCACTTTTACAAGAAATCGGAATGAGATAAAAAAAATAATAATAATAAATAAATAAAAATAAAACCCGAAATGTTATATATAAGTTGTAATGAAATTAGGAAAATGTACTGAAATTGGAAAAAGCCATAGCTGCCATTCCTCAATTCCAAAAGAAGGGAGTAGTATGAAATCGTAGTTGGAACATACAAGACCTGATTAAAAAATCCGGTTTTGGGCTTTTATCTGGTATAATCACTTAGGCACCACAACCACATGCAAACAATGAGCCATAGGGGAAATTTCTGTGCAAGAGGAGCAAAAGTAGGATGGGAAGTTCTTCTCTGTGACTGAATATTCAAAAATAAATTCCATAAATCAGTCGTTTCATTCTGGTTTTGATATGATCCAATTGATTTTAATTTTCCTTTTTTTCATTTATTATTTTACAATATTTATGGGTCCTATATATACAATTTTTGCCCTAATGTTTTGAGTCTTGTGTAACACATGGATTGTTTATTAGTGGACAATATCTTTTACCCATTTTGTCAATGATTTGATTTACGTGATGAAAGAGAAATATTGGTTTGTCATCCCTTCTTTTCTTCTCACTAAAGTTCTCTCTTTCCCCCCAAAAAAAAAAAAAATTAAAACACTAAAAAATTCTAATCGAGTTGAATAACACTTTAGTAAACGAAAATGGTTTGTGAGTCTTGTGCAGATCGTAGTAAAAGTTTGTTTATTTAGAAACACTAAGAAAAGCTAACCATGTTTGAGTAAGAATTAGGAAATGAAAGCATTTGCCCTCAATCTTGTCGGGTTATCCTGTAATATTGTAAGGATTTATTTAATCAACCCTTTACGGGTGCTATTAGGTAATTTTTTTTTTGAACAGAAATCGTCTCCTGCCTGTGGTTTGGGTGGCAGATTGGGCAGCCAGGATGGATGGCCGCCAATTGGCACTCGGAGGGATCCGAGCCCTCCATCCGAGCCGACCCCCCAATCGACAAGCTGAGCCGACTGGGGGGTCGGCTCGGATGAAGAGCTGGATCCCTCCGAGTGCCAGATGGCGGCCATCCATCCGGGCCGCCCAGTCTCCAGCCCAAACCCAGGCGGGAGACGATTTGGATCCTTTCTTTTTTACCTTGATCATTGGATGTGTCATCATCTTGTCCTATCAAAAAACATGAGGATGGGTATAACCATTCACTAGTGGTGTGTACTGTGTACTTCCCTCTCACACCCACTGTTCTAAAGAATATTATTTCTCTCTCCTCATCCAACACTTCTCTATCTTCGTCTTATGATTAAAAGTATGATAACTTAAAAGATTCTAATATGATGCCTAAATCCTTCTCCCAATTAGAGAACCTGTCAGTTTTATATTATTAGTGGCACTCAAACTAAAATGGGTTTTTGAGAACAAATACTAAAGTGTATGTTAACATTAGACCAAACAGTTGGGCTGTGGTGAATACAGATTGGAAAATCTCGAGCTTATTAGATGACTTGGGACCTCAAGAGTATCACTCCAACCAGTATTTGATCTAATATACCTCTCTTCAATAAGAGCTCTCTTGTGTCCTATAATCACTGGAAAATACTAATGCCTGCCTATCTATCCTGATGGCGTGATGAGCATCATGGGAGGGCTCATCAGTTTATGTGACATGTAATACATAGGAAGAGAGGAGGACCATCCCCTTTCTACTCCGGTCAATTAACTCAAACCACTATTGTCTTTCCGTGTGGACCATCTGAAAGATGAAGCTAATTACTTTCAATATCAAATTTCAATGGAACGACTAGAAGTAATGAAGAGACAAGATGAAGCTTACTTGACAAAACACATGGACCCAAATTGACTCAATAAAGCAAGCAGGTTGTTTTGATGAAAACTGAAAGTTAGGCCGTGGTGACTACGGATTGGAAAATTTTGAGCTTATCAGACGACTTTTGATCTAAACAGTAGTGTGACACATCACCTTTGGACGGAGGATCATTACCAGCAGTATTTGATCTACTATACCTCAAAAATCTTACCTCCCCTCCCCATTGCAAGCAAATAATAAAAAAATTTATAATTTTTGAGAAAGTATGACAATTTTCCCACCCATTAAATCGCACCCCACCACAACCCCTGCAAACAAACGAAGCCCAAGGGAACAGAGTAGGATTGGGGCTTAGGAAAATGATAGGAAAAATAGAAAAAGATATTTTTCTCTGGAAAAAAGAAGAAGAAAAGAATTTAAGGGAGTAGTCCATCCAAAACAGTATTAGATGAAAGTAAAATAAGGTAGAATTGTGGATGTTGGTTCCATAGGCATTTCAAGTAATAAAAGATTTTTCTTATTGACATCGATCTGGTATCACTGGTGATGGATGTTCATTCGATAGTGAAAAATCCCAAAACCCATCTCATATGTACTTTGAGGTTTCTATGATGACCCAATGAAATCCTATAAAAAAGAATCATGTCAATAGTGCCAGTGTCATATAAAAAGACCCAAGGATAAAGGCAGTCTAGTTGTAATTTGTAAGTGACCTGGTTACAAACCAGACATTGTCCTCGGGTGTTTGTGCCATTAGATCTTAACAATCCATCCACTTAAAAGCCAAAATCACTTCTTTCCCTTACAGATGCAAGGTCAGGATGTTGAGGTGACATGAATCACCGTTACATTCAGACCGATCAATAGAAGGGAATTGTAGAAGTTACCCCTTTTTTTAAGTTTACAAATATGTCAAATGTTCAATGCTACAAATATTGGTCATTTTCAAATTTCTGAGTTCAGTCAAATGATGTGTGAAACAGAGGAAGAGAGAGAGAGACAGAGAGAGAGAACCCATTTTCTCTTTCTGGGTGGGCCATCTTACTTAGAGAGAAGATGATGAAACTAATTATTTCCATGAAATTTCAATGGGTCGAAGAGTTTGTAATGAAAGAGACAAGAAAAAAATGAAGCTTACTTTCATAGCCCATCCTGACAAAACACTTGGAACCCAAACTCAGTAAAGCATAAAGCAGGTTACTGTGATGATGAAAAGGTAGACTATGGTGATTATGGATTGGAAAATCTAAGCTTTTTATGACTTTTGACCAAGAAAGGAGCACCAGCACCAGTCTTTGGGTGGAGACAAACGAAGATAAGTTAGCGGAGACAGAGAATGCCGTAAGGGTCGGGATTAATATGGAAGTCAAGGAGAACGTGTTGGACAGGTTTCTTTTACGTTTCTACAATTAAGGTTGGAAAATAGCAAAAAAATCCCCCCACCCCACCCACCCCCCCCCCCCCCGGAAGGAGGAAAGGAGACGCGCGCGGGGAAAAAATAAATAATAATGCTTATCCATTCCTATATAAATTAGCCATCCAATATTAGCTCATATCACTGCACACAACTCAACCAGCCACCTATCTACCCATGGCTTATTCTTGTGCTCACACTCCCACTCTGCTCTTGTTAATGTTTTTCCCAACTCTTGTAATGTTTCTTTGCTTTACCTTCTTCCCTTCCTCTGCTTATGCTATTAAATCAGTAAGGGTCATCCCTGATGATCAGTTGTCAACTGAAGCGAAGGCTCTCCTCACATGGAAAGCCAGCCTCCAAAACTACTCTTTTGCTGCTCTCAGTTCTTGGAAGCTCACATCGCCAACACCATCTCCCAACGTCAATACCAGTAATAGTACTACTACTACTACTAGTGCGGCTTCATCACGGACGGCCCCATGCAAGTGGTTTGGTATTACCTGCAACAAAGCCAAAACTACTGTGGTTCAAATTAGCCTTTCCGAAGTTGAGCTCCAAGGTACTCTTCACAACTTCACCTTTTCTTCCTTTCCGAATCTCCTCTATCTGAATCTCAGCTTCAATGGACTCATAGGAGCCATACCCCTGCATATTGGTAGTCTCTCCAAACTCACCCATCTCGACCTCTCCAACAATCATCTTTTCAGCATTCTACCTCCCTTGAGTAATTTAAGCAGCTTGCGCTTCTTAGACCTCAATGACAATGAAATTAGTGGCACAATCCCTTCAGAAATAGGGAATATGAAAAATCTGGTTGAATTAGAACTAGGTACCAACAAATTCACTGGTATGATCCCCTCCTCTATCATAGCTAATTTAACTAACCTTAAACATCTATACCTCCATTACAATGAACTTAGTGGTCCAATACCTTCAGAAATTGGAGATATGAAAAATTTGATGGAATTGAACCTCTCTGGAAACAAGCTCAATGGTCTAATCCCTCATTCTCTAGTTAACTTAAGTGGACTAGAGCTGCTGTATTTGTATGAGAATCAATTATCTGGTCCAATACCTTCAGAAATTGGAAATATGGAAAATATGATTAAATTAGAGCTCGGTAGAAACAAACTCAATGGTCTAATTCCTCATTCTTTGGCTAACTTGAGTAAACTAGAGGTGCTCTATTTGTTTGGGAATCAATTATCTGGTCCAATGCCTTCAGAAATTGGAGGTATGGAAAGTCTGAAGAACTTGCATCTATCTGCAAACAAGCTCAATGGTCCAATCCCTCATTCACTGACTAACTTGAGTAAACTAGAGATGCTCCATTTGTTTGATAATCAATTATCTGGTCTCATACCTAAAGACTTAGGTAGTCAAGCATCCATTGTGTCATTCGAGGTGTCTGAGAACCTCTTATCTGGAAGTTTTCCACAGCATATATGCCAAGGATCACTTCAATTGTTAGTGGCCCATAACAATAGTTTCACAGGTGCTATTCCAGACTTACGAAATTGCACAAGTTTAAAGAGAGTTCGACTTGAAGGAAATCACTTTGTAGGAAATATAACTGAAAGTTTTGCTGTACATCCACATCTTGATTACATTGATATCAGTCATAACAAACTGTATGGAGAACTCTCACCAAATTGGGGAGAATGTAAGAATTTGTCAGTGCTAAAGATTTCTGGAAACAATATTAGTGGGAAAATACCACCTGAGTTTGGTCAATTAACTCAACTTGGACTACTTGACCTTTCTTCCAACAATCTTGTTGGAGAGATACCAAAAGAATTCAGTAGCTTATCCACTTTGTTCAGATTGAATTTAAGTAACAACCAGATTTCAAGGTTTATACCAACTGAAATTGGTCAATTAATCAATTTGGAGTCTCTAGACCTCTCTACAAACAAGCTAACTGGATCAATCCCAGCACAACTTGGTCAATGCTCCAAACTTTTGTCATTAAATTTGAATAGAAATTCATTCAATGGAAGCATTCCATCTCAAATTGGTGATCTAGAAAGCCTACAAGAACAATTGGACATTAGTCATAACTCAATCAGTGGATTAATACCGAAGCAACTTGGAAATTTGATAATGTTGGAAATTTTGAATCTGTCCCACAATATGATAACAGGCTCCATACCCCTTTCTCTTGAAGAAATGGTTAGCTTGGTGTCTCTAGATTTGTCTTATAACGAGTTGGAGGGTGTTGTTCCTAGCAATAGTGTTTTCAGAAATGCTTCATCACCTCAAGCATTTAGAAACAACAAAGGGTTATGTGGTGAAATTCAAGGTCTACCATCCTGCAATCAATCTCGTACAAGCAATGGATTGAAAAAAAACAGATATAAAGTTATCATATTCATCATTGCTTCTTTGATAGGAACCATAATTCTTGTATTTGCAATTATTGGTGCCCTCTTCCTCTTGCGAGAAAAAGTGAAAAAAAGAAACATAGAAGCAACAAGAAGAAACCATGACAATATATTTTCAATATGGAATTTGAATGACAATATTTCTCATGAGGATCTTATTATAGCAACAGAGGATTTTGAAGCCAAATATTGCATTGGAACTGGAACTTTTGGGAGGGTATACAAAGCAGTGCTATCTACAGGCCATGTAGTAGCCTTGAAGAAGTTCCATCCATTAGAAGGTGAGGTGATAGTTGATGAGAAAAGCTTCGCGGATGAGATTCGTGTATTAATAGATATACGACATCAGAATATTGTAAAACTTTACGGGTTTTGTTCTCATCCACAATGCATGTTTCTTGTTTATGAGTACATGGAAAAAGGAAGCTTAGCAAGTATCTTGAGCAACCAAGCAGAAGTTGGGGAGTTGAATTGGTCGAAAAGAGTAAATGTCATAAAAAGTGTGGCCAATACTTTGTCTTACTTACATCATAATTGTACTCCACCAATAATTCATCGAGATATTTCAACCAAAAATATTTTGTTGGACTTGGAACTTGAGGCCCGTGTATCAGATTTTGGAATTGCAAGACTATTAAAGCCCGATTCATCTAATTGGACGTCACCGAAAGGAACATATGGATATATTGCTCCAGGTATTTAAATTTCTCACAACAATTTACTTTGTTGTTATTGATGTTTAAGGTTTCTTTATTTTTACTTCAGTGTTTTAAGACCTATGATTTTTGTTGAATTGAGCTATTGAAGCATTTGCAAACAGCGTTGAAAAAGGAAAAGAAAAAATCATCTGTATATAATTGGTAAATAAAATTATTTATAATTAATTTTTTGTCCAAGTGGAAATACAAGTATTTATAATTGGATATTTTGTTTTATTCAAACTTTGGAATCTAATAAACAATCATCAAAACTTTTATAAAAGAACAATAGATGTATTTGGTTTCCTTGAATTGCAATCGTTTTATAATGATAGGATGAATGTGCCCATGTCCTATCGGTATGATAACTAGGTTACATAATAAATTCTTAATATTTCCTAGGCTAACCATCCTTTAGGTTATTTTTTATTTTAGATGTTGCATTATATAGATTAAGATAAGTACACAACATTTTATTTCATTAAGTAATTCATCAATAAGAAAACTAGTAAATTGCTTGTATCACCTTGAATTTCATGGTTTTCATAAAGAAATTGGGCAATTTTTTTTTTTGGAAACTCAAAGAATTTACTAAGTTGGAGAGAAATTTTTTTTTAAAAAAGCTCTAATATATTTTGTAAGTTACCTTATTATATTTTGGAATAAATTAGTTTTCTTTTCCAGCATCTTATATAGAAAATAGGTATCCATGACAATAGCACTACTGCACATTCCAATTGAATTAAAAAGAAATTATAGTAGCCGTAATTCCTTTTTAAATGTGAAAAGTTTTGTAAACCTAGACCAACCTTCAAAATCAGTCAAATTCTCAAAGTGCATTTGGGAAGGGTGGAGTGCCACATCAAACCCTAGGTTAAAATATATTTAGTGAGAGGGGTGGCTCATACAACTGTATCCACGACTGTAACTTTGTGGATAAGTGGACCTAAGGTTCTCTACTCTTTTTCGAAACTTTATTTTGACACATGAAGAACTCAAATTATAAAAGTTGGTATTTGAGTGTCTAGTTATGTGAATAGCATATAAACAATATAACCAATGAAACAAACTTCCATATGTAGATTGTGGTATTTATTCAAAAAATAAAATGTAGATTGTGTTAGTGTCAAAAGCCACATTTATCACAAGTATCCTCCAAATCCATGGAGTAGCTTCTCTATATTTTACCCAAACAAAAGAAAAGAAATTATTCTCTACATGATCCATCATTTTTAGCCATGTGCTCTATTAGATGGGACCCAAGTTTCAGATAGCGGTAGATTCCAAGGTCCACCTACTCACATATGAAGTTTTAGCCAAGTGAAAAAATTAGTTTTGAAAGATTCATGATTCCAGAGTGGGTGCATGGACATAGAATAAATGATTGAATTTGAGCTTTTAAATTGACACATGGTGAGTACAAGAAGGATGGGTAGTTATGGGAACAGGAAGTACATACTAGTGGGTGTGTTCTTCTGTCTCTATTTCTCTCTTCCTTGAAATCCAGGCCCCTTCTCTTTCTCTCCTCCAAGTGACCGGCTATCGGTCCTTTTTGTACTCCCATTTTGCCTGCTAATGTAAGATTCTAGTATACCCTGCTAGCATGTAGATCCCTCTCCTTATATATATAAATATTAATAAATAAATAAAATTGTAAAAAGCTTGTTTCTGTTTAAAAGTTTAGTGTTGTGCTGCATATACATTTTCACCAAGCCCCTTCCTTTTTTTTTTCTCTTGCAGAACTTGCCTATACTATGGTTTTAACCGAAAAGTGTGATGTATATAGTTTTGGAGTAGTGGCATTAGAAACAATTATGGGAAGGCATCCAGGGGAGCTCATCTCGTCTTTAACATCACTAGATGCTCAAAAGATGCTCTTAAAGGACTTGTTAGACTCACGCATCACATTTCCATCAGATCAAATAGTTGCAAAAGATGTGGTTTCTATTGTGAGAATAGCAATTGCATGTTTACATAGTCATCCGCAATCCCGTCCAACTATGCATCAAGTATCAAAAGAGCTACTTTTTCTCCAACCATCATTTGTGGAGCATTTTCATACGATTACTTTAGGTGACCTAAATGATATTGAAATACAATAATTGAATATATCAATAATAGGTTTTCTTTTAAATCTTTTATTATGTATTGGATTGTTAATTTTTCTCTAATAGATCATTTCATTTCACTTGTTTCCTTTAAGAAATATTCATTCAGTTATTCAATATGAAAAAAAAAAAGGCAATTTATAACTCTCACATTTTGTTGCCCAGGATGATTTTTCTTTATGAAGATATGCAAAAAAAAGCAAGGACGGCCCTACTTAGAAGTTTAATTCTAATATTTCTAGTAGTGATGATAATGGGTGAGTTTGCCATTCATAAATCGTCAATCATTGAGTTGTTCAAGAGTTAATATGTAGGAAAACATTCCAAAACTGGACAATGTAAAGAAATATTGTCCTTTTATGAAAGATATATTTACATATTTATATTTGTAACGAAAACTTCAAAACATAAGTTCAAATAGAAACTTTTAAGGAAACACTTTCAATCTTTTGATAAAAGGAAACCAATATCTAACTTATAAATATAAAATTAATTATTTTATTCTTAATAGCTTGAAAAATGGAAGAGGAAGACCCATTTGACCCCACCTTTAGAAATGGTACAACTATTACTCAAGGTAAGTTTTTCAAAAAGTTTTAAGGGACTAAAGATGTGTTAAAGTTGAGTTGGATCTAACTCAATGGGTAGCACCCGTGTCTCTCCATAAAATAGAGATTACTGGGAGAGGGGGAAAACCTATTGAGGTTTAAAAAATAGGATTGAAATCAATGGAATTGGCCAATTCAAATCTGAATCCACATATAAGGAAAAAACCCACATAAGGTATTGAAGAAGTTTTCAATTACATAAATCACTGCATCTTAGATGAAACTAATAGATACAAATTGTACATTCTACTTGTGAGCGATATTATGAGCTGGTAGTAAAACAGTACTATTGCTGGCTATGAACTGGCAGTACAACGGTACTATTGCTGGTGTGCAGTATTAAGAAGGATTTTATTTTATTCTATTTAGTTTTCTTTTTATGTTTCAGCTAAGTCTCCTATTTATATCTCTTGTAACCTTGTATTCGAATATGACTGTGAGATTGAATTAATGTCAATAAAGGATTACATCCTCTTTTTCTTTTTCTCTTCTCGAGTTTATCATGGTATCAGAGCAGGTTCTTTGAGTCAAATCAGAACCATATTGCAGATCTTATTGTATCTCTCCTTCTCTTGTTCTTCATGGCTACTAGCAGCAGTCTTCTTCTATTTCCCATAGCATATAAGGGATATCTGCAAAATCGCAACAGTACTTAATCTCTGTTATCTATTGCATTCACAGACGATAGCATTCTTGGTCCCTTGTTCCACTTCATAGCAAAATCGGTACATATTTCTTGACTCTCACTGCAATTTTGTCTTCTCTCTTCCTCAGTAAATATGTCTTCTCTCTTCCTTAGTAAATATGTCTTCTATTGAAAAGGAAAAATCAAACAATTAGCATCAGGCTAAATGGTAACAACTACTCCTATTAGGCATCTGTAATGGAGAAATTTTTAATTGGCAAAGGAAGATGGGGTTATATAACTGGTTCCACAGTTAAACCATCTGATCCTAAAAAGGAAAACTATGCTACAGGTAGAGCAAAGTGGGAGATGAAAAATGCTCAAGTTCTCACCTGGATCCATAATTCAGTTGATTATAATATTGGCATGAACTATTCCAAATATAAAACTGCAAAGGATGTCTGGTCTTATCTTAGTCAAATGTATTTGGAATCTAATTTTGTGAAGTAGTATTAATTAGAAATGGAGATACGCTGTGCAAAACAAGATGGAAAATCAATACAGGAATTCTACAATCAGATGACTAATTATTGGAACAATTAGCATTCATGGAGCCGAAGGATCTACAAACCTCTGAGAGCTATATTACTTACAGGGAGAGACAGCGTTTGGTGCAATTCCTTATGACTTTGCGAGATCAATTTGAACCTCTTAGAGGCTCCATTTTGCATTTGACTGATCTTCCTTCTATTGATGCCACTATTCGAGAACCGATCACTAAAGAAACTCAGTTCAAAGTTATTCATGCCGGATCTTCTCAACCATCTGTCTTTGCAGCGTCATCTGCTCCATTATTGCCTACTCCTACATCCAACCTTATTCATATCACTGGCAAACCAAAAGCTCAGGTTGGAATTGATGAATGCAGCTTTTGTCGACAGAAAGACCACTGGAAATCGAGTTGTCGTAAACTCCAAAAAGGACGTCCTCCCCCTTCAAACCAGCATTTCGACCATCACCTCGTAGCTATCCCCAATTTTCTCAATGCCTCGCAGCACTGACAACTCCACCAGCAGGAACTAGTGAGCATCTCTCAACATCCATGGTTCAGTCAATGGTTGAACAACTACAGTCTATATTTCCTTCATCCTCTTCAGATCAGATACATGTTTCTACTATGTTTACTGCTCACTCAGGTTTGGTAGGATCACCCATTTCTAATCTAACTTCCAATAATTGGATTTTTTTTTACTCTGGTTCCTCTCACCATATGACCCCTAATATCTCTTCTCTTAGAAATTTTCATATTCTTGTTTCTCCAGTGAGTATCTTAACCGCCACTGGTTCTCCTATGCATGTTGATTCTGTTGGGTCTGTTTGTACCCCAGTTCTCTCTTTACCTAATGTCTTTCATGTTCCTGCACTATCTCTTGGTTTATTTTCCATTAATCAATTGGCTGACTCTAGACTTGATGTTCTGTTTTTGTCTTCTGGTTGTATTGTGCATGATCGGAAGTCATATAAGCTGGTTGAGACTAGGCCTAAAGCTGGAAGACTTTATGTTTTAGATAGCTTACATATTCTTGTTTCTTCTTCTGCTGCTTTTCTTCATTCCATTTGAACTGTAAATCTTCACCTTTTTATTTGTGGCATTCTAGACTATGACACATATCTGGTACTACATTGAAGCAATTAAGTCTTAATGGCCATCTGGGAAAATTTTCTTTACATGATAGTGACTTGTCCTCTTGCAATGGATGTAAACTAACTAAAATGTTTGCTTTGTCTGTTAATACTAGTACATCTTTGTCTTCTTCTCCCTTTTCTCTCATTTATACTGATGTTTGGGGACCCTCTCGAGTTCGTTCCAAAGGTGGCTCTGTTTACTATGTTTCATTTGTAGATGATTATAGCAGATACTGTTGGTTGTTTCTTATGACCCGTAAATCTGATTTTTTTCTCCATTTATCGCACCTTTCATGCTATGATTCACACTCAATTCTCTACACAAATTAAGACTCTTCGGTCTGATTTGGGGGGGAGAATACCTTTTAGGAGATTTTGAATAGTTTCTTGCTTCCTGTGGCACTATTCACCAGTCTTCCTATTCTGAAACACCAAAACAAATTGGTGTCACAAAACGGAAGCATCGTCACATCATTGAGACTACCCGTGCACTTTTTTTATCTGCATCTGTTCCTACTGTGTTTTGGGGTGAGGCAGCTTTCACTACTGTTTTTCTTATTAATCGTATGCCTACCCTTGTTTTGTATGGTATTTCACCCTATGAAAATTTGTTTGGTCATGTGCCTAACTACTCTCTACTTCATGTGTTTGGTTCGGCTTGCTTTGTTTTATTGCCTAAGCATGACCATAGCAAATTGATTGTTCGTTCCACATTGTGTGTGTTCTTAGGCTATGGCATTCATCAAAAGAGTAATAGGTGTTATGATCCTGTTTCTAACAGATTGTATGTGTCCCGTCATGTTGTGTTTCTTGAAAGAATTCCTTATTATACTATTCCTGCTAATGTTGCCCTTGTCTCTAAAGAGGATCTAGTTGTTCTTAATCCTTTTCTAGAGATTGTACCCCCTGCTGAATACTCCTCCACCCTTGAATCTGTTCCCGTCTCTGTTACCGACTCTTCCCCTTCCCTTATGGCACCCTTTCCTAATGTTTATTCTCACAGGTCATCTAATATCTCCAGCTCTAATCCTTCTGGACCTCCTCCGCCTTCTGTGACGACCGGCACTGTTGTACGTGAACGACGGTATCCTTCTTGTATCCGTGTTGCTCCCACTCGTCTTAGTCTTTCTACCACATGTTTTTCCCCGTCTTATCATTCTTTTCTTACTTCTATTCACTCTCTTTATGAACCTAAGTCTTATACAGAAGCATGCATTCATCCCCTTTGGATGAAAGCTATTCAAGATGAGTTGGCTGCTCTTCATCAGACTGGCACTTGGGAACTGGTACCGATGCCCGTAGACAAAAATATTATTGGTTGCAAGTGGATTTTTAAGGTTAAGACCAACTATGATGTTTCTCTCGAACGCTACAAAGCTCATTTTGTTGCGAAAGGATTCTCTCAAGAGTATGGTATAGATTATGAGGAGACCTTTGCTCGTGTTGCTAAGATGACGACTGTTCGTACCTTGATCTCTGTTGCTGTTGTCCGCCAATGACCTCTTTTTCAAATGGATGTCAAGATTGCTTTCCTACATGGGCATTTGACTGAAAAGGTTTATACGAAACCTCCTCCAAGCCTTCCTCATCCCACAGGCCATGTTTGTCGTCTCCACCATGCTCTTTATGGTCTTAAGCATGCTCCTCGTGCGTGGTTTGAACCGTTTCGCCTAGCTGTCGCTCGCATTAGCTTCACTTCAAGTACTCATGATCCTACCCTTCTTATTCAATCTTCTCCTAGTGGGCTTATTGTTCTCCTATTATATGTTGATGATATGATCATTACTGATGCTGATTCTTCTAGTATCGAGGAAGTCAAAAGGCATCTCTTGAGTGAATTTTCCATGAAGGACTTGGGCTTGCTTCGCTATTTTTTGGGCATAAAGGTTTCTCATTCACCAAAAGGTTACCTTTTATCCCAGTCGAAGTATGCTTCTGATATAGTCGAGCATGGCTATCTGATGATCATACTGTTGCTACTCCAGTTGAATTAAATATCAAGTTCTCTGCCTCTGAAGGTGTCCCATTGGAAGATCCAACATTATACCAAGAGTTGGTTGGATGCTTGGTTTATCTGACGGTGACTTGCCCTGATATTGCATTTGCTATTCATATGGTTAGTCAATTTATCTCTGCTCCTTGGTCCACTCATTGGGCTGCCCTGCTTCGGATTTTTTGCTATATTCACGGCACTTTGTTTCATGGTTGTTATTTTCATCCACCTCCCCTTTGGAACTCCGCGCCTATGTTGATGCTGATTGAGCTGACGATATTAATGATCGTAAATCAACCTCTGGTCTTTGTGTATTCTTAGGAGAATCTTTGATTTCTTGGCGCAGCAAGAAGCAGACTGTGTTTGTTCGCTCTTCTGCTAAGGCTGAATATCGGGCCATGGCCCATGCCACTGCTGAGATCATTTGGACTCATTGGATACTCTCTAACTTAGGTGTTCCACAGTCTTCCTCTACACCTCTGTTATGTAACAACAAAAGTGCTATCCAAATTGCACATAATTCTATTTTCCATGAATGGACGAAACACATTGAGATTGATTGTCACTTTGTCCACCATCACCTTCAAGCTGGATCTATTAGCTTACCCTTTGTGGCCTCCAATCTTCAGTTGGCAGATTTCTTTACCAAAGCTCATCCTGCGACTCACTTTCAGTTTCTTCTTGGCAAACTCATGTTGATGTCTCCTACTTCGTCATGAGTTTGAAGGGGGGGGGGGTGTGAGCGATATTATGAGCTAGCGGTACAGCAGTACTATTGCTGGCTATTGCTGGTGTGCACTATTAGGAAGGATTTGATTTTATTCTATTTAGTTTTCCTTTTATGTTTCAACTAGGTCTCCTATTTATATCTCTTGTAACCTTGTATTCAAATATGACTGTGAGATTGAATCAATATCAATAAAGGATTACATCCTCTTCTTCTTTTTCTCTTCTCGAGTTATCACTACTATCTTCAACGTCCATCCCACCAAATCTCCAGGACCTGATGAGCACCATATGTTATTGCCAGAAATTGGTCTGGCTCCTGAATCCTGATTGCGACACTTGTCACAAAAGTAAGGACAGAAGAGTTGGACAAGTTGGATTACCCGAGGGCCACTCCAATGCCTAGGTTAGCTCAAGGACGATAAGTAGATGAACTCCGATAAAGAAGGCCGAGTTCAAGGTAGAGAGGGGGCTGATAGTGAATTCTGCAGTATGTAAGTATGACAAAAATTCGGTCAACATACCTTCGTGCTAGGGGGTATTTATGGAGCATAGAGTGGCCTTTGAATACGGGATGTCTCCTTGTGGTTGCATGGATCTCAAGACTCCATCTGAGATCCTTGGGGAGTCGCCATTTCTCAGTGGGAGTCTCTATGCCTTATAAATAGTTTCGATCCCTTGAATGGGGGATCGTGCGTGCAAGGGAGATCCCCTTAGCCGTCTGATGTAGATCCAAGGGCTAGGTTTGCTAAAACCGCTATAGGACTCTTGTAAAACGTGTTTAATTCCACCTTTAATTGCCTTTGTTGGCTGACACGTGTAGCTAACCAACCTGGAATGGGTTAACCACCACTTATCCGATCGTGATAGATTCAAGCACATCTATAACTGCTCAAGGGCATGGAAACGTGCCTAGGTTGATCTGACGAGATCAGAACACGTGCCCACTGGGAGTTCCTTTCCGATTGGCTGCTTTCGGCATGGTCATAACACCATATAAGTTGTTTCATACTTTAATTATTTCTAATGCATTTTAGGCCATGAATTAATTTCAGCTGTCATGTCGTTCTTCCACACGGGTTATCTCTTCAAAGAGCAAAACCCCACCTACATTACACTCATTCTCAAAACAAAACAAGGAAAGTGCACATCATTTTTGCCCCCATAAGCTTGAGCAATGTCACATATAAAGTCATAGCTAGCGAAGAAGATCCTTGCAAATTGTCTCAAATCCATCCCTGAAAACTAGATAGCCCAATCTCAAAGTGCTTTATGTCATGAAAAATCAATTTCAGATAATATATTAGTGGGACACGAGGACTATCATTTTCTGAAGGGTTATTCTAGGTTTAACCCACGCGGTTACAACTACATGTTGTAATCGTTTCTTTTCACCGTTAGATTTGCTTCAGTCCTGAAATGAAATACCAAAACTGTCTCATGTATATTTTGTGGTTTTCGTGATGGTCCAGTTAGTGTGCATTAAAGGGAATAAGTCTTGTAAGTGCCCGTGTTACATTCAGACGGACCATTCTCTAAAACATAGAAATTGGGGGAGGAGTTCTTTATTAACTCTAAACAAGAAAGCATTGATAGAGTCAACTGGTATTTCCTCTAGACGAGAAAAGTTGGTGGTCACTTAGGTGGGTTATAAAAGTGTTATAACCAATATTTCATTGTTTAAAATACCCACCATGATAAAGACATGATTGGTTAGAGATTAAAAAAAAAAATAAGGCGTTCCAGTGCACAGGGCTCCTCTACTATAGGGTTTGGGGAGGTGCAGAATGTATGCAACCTTACCCCCGCAGCACAGAGAGGCCGTTTCTGTTTTTCGAACCCGTGACCATCAGGTTGTAATATGACAACCTTACCATCACACCAAGGCTCGCAACCCATCACCACTACTGCTCCCCCTTTTGCTTAGAGATAAAACTAAAAAGTAATTTTCAAAATAGTGAGCAAATCCCATTTATCGGACATAAATGGAATAAGTTCCCTACGGATAACCACTAGTGACATCTCTCTCTCTCTCTCTCTCTCTCTCTCTCTCTCTCTCTCATCAAGGAGCCGCTGCACTCTTCGTAGCCCATCACCCCTACAACTCATTTGTCCATGAGCTCATCTATGTCATCCTTCACTATAGATTGTAGAATTTACAAGTTTGCAGAGAAGTGAGAGAAATCAAAAAAACCCTTCAAATTACATTTCTAACATTTATAGTAATTGTTGAGTTTCCAAATCAAAAGTCCGAACTTATGAGTAGAGGGACTCTCAAGTATATAAGGCACCCAAGGTTTCAAACTTAATTAGTGTGAAATTATTCACAACACTCTTCCTCACATATTGTCCCTCTTTTGGGTGATAGTACACGTACCATATGTGGTCCCTCTTTTGGGTGACCGTGAGGAGGGAACCTAGAACTCTGATACCATGTTAAATTTCTATCTCAAAAGTTCAATTTTGTAAGGGGAGACTCTCAAGTACACAAGGCACCCAAGGTTCCAGACTTAACTAATGTGAGATTATTCTTCTGATATCCAAGAAGATTGAATTGAATATTGAATAATTTCATTTATCCACGAAGGAGAGGAGGGAACCTGGAGCTCTGATACCATGTTAAATTTCTATCTCAAAAGTTTGATTTTCTAAGGAGAGACTCTCAAGTATACAAGGCACCCAAGGTTCCAGATTTAACTAATGTGGGATTATTCATATGAAATCCAAGAAGATTGAATTGAATATTGAATAATTTTATTTATCCACGAAAGGGCTATATATACACATGCAAACAACTGTATATCCCTTCGATTTGGGGATAGGAATACAACAAACAAGGAAAAATGAGTTGTGGAGAGGATCATGATCAATTTGATAGCTATTGGTAGTTGGACTCCTCTCAATGAGTCTGCTTATTACTCCCTCTCAAGTTGGATCATGAAAATTGCAAACGCCCAACTCCGAAAGCAGAAAATGGAGCTGGTCGTGGCCAAGAGCTTTGGTGAAGATATTTGCGAGTTGCATGCACAAGGGGATGAGGGAGGTACTAATGCAGCCACTTTGAAGTATTTCACAGACAATATGGCAATTAATATCAATATGTTTCGTCCGCTCATGATAAACTGGATTAGAGGCGAAGTGGAGCTTAGTCTGGCTATCAAAATAAAGGCGATGGGGGTGGCCAAGGAGACACTGAGATCATGGAAAAGAGACCGAATCCATACCAGTTCACAGGTGGTGGTGACCATGGATCGGTATTCAACCTTAGTGGATGAGTAGGAAACTGTGTGTTGCTTCTTCGATTTCTTGGACAAAGGGCTATCACGTAGGAACATGATGTAGCCGGTGACTAAGTGATTGGTGGTGGGGTACATGCCAAATCCGAGTCGCAAAAAGTTGTGAGCTGTTTGCATTGAAGAAGAGACCCGTGCCTAGAGAGGATTTGAGGTAGCATAAGACGTGGATGGCAGCATCCAAGTGTGGTTAGCGGGGCTAACCGATGAATTGGTTGAGTGTATTGACTGAGTACGTAATATCAAGGCAGGTGATTGGGAAATAGATTAATCACCCTATGAGACGGCGGTATGGAGAGCCATCAGCTAAGAGAGTATCTGGATCAAGGTGCAGATTTTTCCATGGGAAACGCCATAGGCTTGGCCCCGAGCAAGCTAGACTCGAATAGAATATCAAGCGTGTATTTCCTCTGGTTGATGAAGATGCCAGAAGGGCAGCGTGCAACCTCGATCCCGATGAAGTATTTCAACGCCCCCAAGTTTTTGAGTTGAATTAGAACTCAGTGGAAACAAACTCAATGGTGCTATTCCTCGTTCTTTAGCTAACTTGAGTGAACTAGAGGTGCTCTATTTGTTTAAGAATCAATTATCTGGTCTAGTGCCTTCAGAAATTGGAGGTATGGAAAGTCTGAAGAGGTTGCAACTATCTGTAAACAAGTTCAATGGTCCAATCCCTCATTCTCTGGCAAACTTGAGTAAACTAGAGATACTCCATTTGTTTGATAATCAATTATCTGGTCCTATACCTAAAAACTTAGGTAGCCAAGCATCCATTGTGTCATTCGAGTTGTCTGAAAACCTCTTATCCGGAAGCTTTCCGCAGCACATATGCCAAGGATCACTTCAATGGTTAGTGGCTCATAACAATAGTTTCACGGGTCCTATTCCGGACTTAAGAAATTGCACAAGTTTAAAGAGAGTTCGACTTGAAGGAAATCACTTTGTAGGAAATATAACTGAGAGTTTTGGTGTACATCCACATCTTGATTACATTGATATCAGTCACAACAGACTATATGGAGTGCTTTCACCAAATTGGGGAGAATGTAAGAATTTGTCAGTGCTAAAGATTTCTAGAAACAATATTAATGGGAAGATACCACGTGAGTTTGGTCAATTAACTCGACTTGGATTACTTGACCTTTCTTCCAACAATCTTGTTGGAGAGATACCAAAGGAATTCAATAGCTTATCAACTTTGTTCAGATTGAATTTAAGTGACAACAAAATTTCAGGGCATATATCAGCTAAAATTGGCCAATTAATCAATCTGGAGTCTTTAGACCTCTCATCAAACAAGCTAACTGGATCAATCCAAGCACAACTTGGTCAATGCTCCAAACTTCTGTCATTGAATTTGAGCAAAAATTCATTCAATGGAATTATTCCATCTCAAATTGGTGATCTACAAGCCCTACAAGAACAATTGGACCTTAGTCATAATTCAATCAGTGGATTGATACCACAACAATTTGGAAATTTGATAATGTTGGAAATTTTGAATCTATCCCACAATATGATAATAGGCTCCATACCCTTTTCTCTTGAAGGAATGGTTAGTTTAGTGTCTCTAGATTTGTCCTATAATGAATTGGAGGGTGTTGTTCCTAACAATAGAGTTTTTAGAAATGCTTCATCACCTCAAGCCTTTAAAAACAACAAAGGGTTATGTGGTGAACTTCAAGGTCTACCACCCTGCAATCAATCTCGTACAAGCAAAGGATCACAAAAAAACAGATACAAAGTCATCATATTCATCATTGCTTCTTTTATAGGAACCGTGCTTCTTGTATTTGCAATCATTGATGTCCTCTTCTTCTTGCGAGAAAAAGTGAAAAAAAAAAAAAGAAAACATAGAAACAAGAAGAAGAAACCGTGACAATATATTTTCAATATGGAATTTGAATGGTAATATTGCTTATGAGGACATTATTAAAGCAACAGAGGATTTGATGCCAAATATTGCATTGGAACTGAAACTTTTGGGAGTGTATACAAAGCAGTGCTACCTACAAGCCATGTAGTATCGTTGAAGAAGTTCCATCCATTTGAAGGTGAGATGGTAGTTGATGAGAAAAGCTTCACGGATGAGATTCGCATATTAATAGATATACAGCATCAGAATATTGTCAAACTTTATGGGTTTTGTTCCCATCCTAGATGCATGTTTCTTGTTTATGAGTACATGGAAAAAGGAAGCTTAACAGGTATCTTGAGCAATCAAACAAAGGTTGTGGAGTTGGATTGGCTGAAAAGAGTAAATGTCATCAAAAGTGTGGCAAATGCTTTGTCTTACTTGCATCATCAGTATATTCCACCAATAGTTCATCGAGATATTTCAAGCAAAAATATTTTGTTGGACTTGGAACTTGAAGCCCGTGTATCTGACTTTGGCATTGCAAGACTATTAAAACCCGACTCATCTAATTGGACGTCACTGAAAGGAACTTATGGATATATTGCACCAGGTATTTAAATTTCTCACAACTATTTGTTATTGTAATTTAAGGTTTCTTTATATTTACTTCAGTGTTTAAGACCTATGATTTTTGCTGAATTGAGTTATTGAAGCATTTGCAATCAATGTTGAAAAAGGAAAAGAAAAAAAATTGTCTGTATCTCATATCTCTGTGTCCAAGTGGAAGTACAATTTTTTATAATTGAAAATTTTATTTTATTCAAACTTTGAACATATAATACACAATCATCAAAACTTTTATGAATCAATAATATATGTATTTAGTTTCCATGAATTGCAATCGTTTTAGAATAATAGGATGAATGTGCCCATGTCCTATCGTTAAGATAATTATGTGTTACATAATAAATTATTTATATTTCCTCTGATAACCTCCTTCAGATTATTTTTTTTGTTTCAGATGTTGTGTCAAATAGATTAAGATGAGTACACAACATTTTATTTCATTATGTAATTCAATAAGAAAACTAGTAAATTGTTTATATCACCTTGAATTTCATGATGTTCACAAAGAAATTGGATAAATTTCTTTTGCAAACTTAAGGAATTTTAAAAGTATGTAGGGGAAAAAGAGAAAAAATAAACATTGAAATTATGAAGTTGGAGAGAAATTAAAAAAAAAAACACTAATATATTTTGTAAGCTATCTTTTATATTTTTTTAATAAATTAATTTTCTTTTCCAGCATCTTATATAGAAAATAGGTATCTATACTGGCACTACTGCACTTTCCTATTGAATTAAAAACAAATAACACTAGCCACAATTAATTTTTAAAAGGCAAAACTTTTACTAACCTAAATCAACCTTTAGAATCAGCCAAGATCTCAAAATACATTTGGGAGGGCTGAAGAGCCACATCGAACCCTGCCATCAAACCCTAGGTCAAAGTATATTTAGTGAGAGGGGTGGCTCATACAACCTTATCATCGGCTGAAACTTTGTAGATAAGTGAACCTAGGGTTCTCTACTCCCTTTCGAAACTACACTTTAACACTTGAAGAAATCTAATTATGAAACTTGGCATATGAGGTGGTTATGTGAATAGCATGTAGACAATACTCTACCAATGAAACAAACTTTCATATATATGTAGATATCGTGTTCATATCAAAAGCCACATTAATCACAAGCATCCTCCAAATCCATGGAGAGTAACTTCTTTATATTTTACCCAAGAAAATAAAAAATCTTCTCTGTATTATCCATAATTTTTTAGCCATGTGCTCTATTTGATGGGACCCAAGTTTTGCATAGTAGTAGATCCCAAGGTCCACCTACTCACATTCGAAGTTTTTGCCAAGTGACAAATTTAGTCTTGAAAGTTTCATGATTATAGAGAGGGTGCATGAACATAGAATAAAGGATTGAATTTGAGCTTTTAGATTGACACGTGGTGAGTACAGGAAGGACTGGTAGTTATGGTACCTCTTGTCTAAGTGACCGGCTATCGGTCCTTGTACTTCCATTTTTCCTACTAGCGAATAATATTCCAATATACCCCACTAACATGTGTATCCCTCTCCCTATATATAACTAATAATAAATAAATAAATAAATAAATAAAATTGCAAAAAACTTGTTTTTATTTTAAAAGTTTAGTATTATCCTAGATATACATTTTCACCAAGCCCCTTTCTTTCTTGCCTTGCAGAGCTTGCCTATACTATGGTTTTAACCGAGAAATGTGACGTATATAGTTTTGGAGTATTGGCATTGGAAACAATTATGGGAAGGCATCCAAGGGAACTCATCTCGTCTTTAACATCACTAGATGCTCAAAAGATGCTATTAACGGACTTGTTAGACTCACGCCTCATATTTCCATCAGACCCAAAGGTTGCAAAGGATGTAGTTTTTGTTGTGAGAATAGCACTTGCATGTCTACATAATCATCCACAATCCCGCCCGACTATGCATCAAGTATCAGAAGAGCTACGTTTTCTCCGACCATCATATGTGGAGCATTTTCATATGATTACTTTATGTGACCTAAATGATATTGAAATACAGTAACTAAATGTATCAATAGTTGGTTATGTATTAATTCTTTTATATGTATTGGATTTGTTAATTTTTCTCTAATAGATCATTTTGAATTTAGTTGTTTCCTTTATTTTTTTTTTTTTTTTTTTTTTTTTTTTAGCTAAAGGTCAACGAGATTGTATTAATGATAGAAAAAAGAGAATACAATGAAACACAATGATAGTAAAACTCCACCTTCGGCATTGCCATCAACAGAGTCCTACCATTGGTTTAATAAACTAAGTAAAACGAAATCTCTGTCTCTATGAAGCATTCCAAACCACTTTCCTTGCAATAAAGTTAGGACAAGTGATCCAAGTCTCTAAGGTGAGTTCAGTAGCAGCACGCTTGGCTAGACAGTCTGCCACAACATTAGCTTCCCTGTAGCAATGTGTAATCTGAACTTGCATTTTAGACAAGTCTACAGATAGTCTATTCCATTCCTGTGTTATGTACCATGGGAGCTCCTTTTTTATAAGGTTGTCCACCACTGTTTTTGAGTCACATTCCACCGATAGTTTCTTCACTCCAAGCCTGATAGTCTCCTTGAGCCCTACCAGAGCAGTAGTTAGCTCTGCCTTGTAATTAGATGCATAGTTTATAAACTCCAAGAAGGCAAATATAAGTAACCTGGTATCATTCCGAAATACTCTTCCTACACCTGCATCTCCTGGGTTTCCCAACAAACATCCATCAGTATTTAATTTAAACCAACCAGTTGGTAGTTTTAGCCATCTCACAGACTTAATATGTTGATGCATTGAAGGTCTTGTTTTAGATGGACGTACAGCTGGATTTTGAGATCTTCCACTCCATTGATCCTGCAAGGATTTATCTCTGAAGCTGATTTTAAATTCTGACCAATCTCATATAGAGCTATTTTAGGCGTGAACCTGATTCCATCAAAACAACACCTGTTTCTAGCCTTCCAGATAACATCTAATGTTATGAATAGTAAAGGCATCCAAAGCTCTTTAATTGGCATAATACACTTTTCCTCCACCATTCTACAAGAAGATCCTTGTCTTGGAACCCATCCCACCGAAAAAATATATATAGATAATAACCTTTCCAGATATCATTAGAAAATTCACAAGAAGATGTGATTAAAGCTTTCTTCTGATTTTTTACACAAGTGACATCTAGAAATTAATGGTACCTGCTTCCTTCGGATTGCATCATCGAAGGGCAACCTCTTGTGACACCAACGCCAACAAAAAATTGATAGTTTTGGTATCATTGCTTTGCTCCAAACTTCCTTAGACCAGACTGGGTATGCTTGTGGCCACCTGTTAGCTTTCCCATGCTGAGGTGACATTGAATCTCCCATTTGGTGTTAACGTTCAAATAACTTTGTCCACCATTCCCTGTGTTAGTGGTATTTGTGTTGCTATATTTATAACCTCTTGAAGCATTGTAGCCCTTACCTCAGGGAAACACCATACTCCATTTAGTCCGAAACTTTGCTTGCAATCCTTTTATAGCAGCCTCAGATAAGCCCACTATTTCTGCAATTGTAAAAGCTCCAAGCCATCTATCTGTCCAGAAATTAATATTTCTACTATCACCCACCAGCCATCTAATATGTTTGGTAGTCTAGTCCCAAGAAACCTGCATACTTCTCCAGACCACTGATGAGTCTGATGTTTTCCTTCTAACCCCATTGTTCTGAAAGTATCTTAGCCTCATAAAATTTGCAAATAGGGATTCACTTGTTAAAACATTCTATGCCATCTTAGATAAAAGAGCACGGTTCACCTCTTTCAGGCTTCTTAATCCATGGCATCCCTCCTTCTTTGGACTAATGTGTCCCATTTAACCACTACTGCCTTCTTTCAGTTAGGGTCTCCACTCCATATGAAGTTCCTCATCCATCTTTCAGCCAGGTGGAGGACACTGTTTTGTCCGTTTATATGTAGAGAATGAATGTATAAAAGAGCTGCTAATAACTGATTTAACCAATTCCAAACCTGACATAGAGAGTAATCTCCCATTCCACACAAAGAATCTTTTCTTCAACTTATCCTGGAATGGCATAAAGGACTGCTTTTTAATCCTCCCAGCGAATATATCAATGCCAAGGTACTTAGTAGGGAATCTACCCTCTATGAAACCCAAACAAGATTGGATTCTGCTTTTTCTATCCATAGAAATTCCATGGAAGAAGCTTTTGCTTTTGCTTGCACTAACTCTTTGACCAGAGTGTTGAGAGTATTGTTGAAGTATATTTTTCAGCTTACGTGCATCCTTCAGCCGAGCATATAAGCATAATAAAATATCATCTACAAGAAAAAATAAATGAGTGGGTGGCTTAGAATATCTACAATTAATAGACCTTATTTCACCGTTCGCAGCCATCTTCTTCAACACTTTATAGAGGGCCTTCTGCCAATACAAATAGCATAGGAGATAATGGGTCAACCTATCGAAGGCCTCTAGTAGCTTTAAAAAAACCATTAGGCCCTCCGCTCAGCATTACAGACATCCTTGCTAACTTCATAAATATTGTCAACCTTCTAATAAATATTTCAGAAAACCTAAAAGCTTTAGAACATCAAATAGGAATACCCATTCCAGAGTATCAAATGCTTTCCGTATGTCTAACTTAAGGGCCATTGAGCCTATATTGGATTTCCTTCACATAAGAGTAGCCACTTCAGAGGCCAACCCAATATTATTATGAATGAACCTCTCTTTAACAAAGGCTCCTTGCTCTTCAGATATCAGAGCACCCATGGATCTTCCAAATCTCATAGATAATATTTTACGAAGCACCTTGTAAATAAAGTTGCCCACACATATAGGCCTATAATCAGCAAGTCTGCAAGCACCTTCAAAATATAGCTACATTCATTCTATCACTCAATATGAAAAAAATAAATAAATAAATAAAGGGGGGGGGGGGGGAATTTATAACTTTCACATTTTGCTGCCCAGGCATTATTTATTTATTTATTTATGAATTTATGCATAAAAAAGAAAGGCCCGAGTCCTACTTAGACGTTTAATTCTGGTATTTCTAGTACTGATGATAATGGTTGTGTTTGTCGTTCATAATCATCAATCATTGAATTGTTCAAGAGCTTCAGAGACCCCTAGTACTAAAAAACGGCAGTGTATATATGTGGGAAAGCATTCCTACAATGAACAATGTAAAAGAAATATTGTCATTTTATGAAAGATATATTTATATATTTATATTTGTAATGAAAACTTCAAAACATGAGTTCAAATTGAAACTTACAGGAGACAATTTCAATCTTATGATACGAGAAAAACCAATATCTAATTTATAAATATGATATTAATTATTTTATTCTTAATAATTTGAAAAATGGAAAGGGAAGACCCATTTGCCCCCACCTTCAGAAATGGTATTAATCAGGGTAAGTTTTCCTAAAAGTTTTAAGGGCATAAACTTGGATTTTGCATTTACCATTGGATAACAGGTGTCTAATTGAAGGGACTACAGATGTGTTAAAGTCGGGTTGGATCTGACCCGGTATGCAGCACCCATCTCTCTCCATAAAATAGAGATCAATGGGAGAGTGGGAAAAGCTATCAAGGTCTAAGCAATAGGATTGAAATCAATGGAATTGGCCAATTCAAATCTGAATCAACATATAAGGAAAAAACCCACATAAGGTATAGAAGAAGATTTCAGTTGCATCTTAGATGAAATGAATACCTAAGGATTGTACATTCAGATCAATAAATCAATGCTACTATCTTCAGCGTCCATCCCACCAAATCTCCAGGACCTGATGAGCTACCATATAAGTTGTTTCATAATTTCTAGCGCATTTTAGCCCATGAGTTAATTTCAGTTCTCATCATTCTTCCACACAGGTTATCTCTTCAAAGAGCAGAACCCCCTACATTAAAAAATTCTCAAAACAAAACAAGGAAAGTGCACATCAATTCTGCCCCCATAAGCTTGAGCAATATCACATATAAAGTCATAGCTAGCAAAGAAGACCCTTGCAAATTGTCTCAAATCCATCCTGGAAAACTTGATAGACCAGTCTCAAAAGTGCTTTCTTTTCATTACAAATCAATTTCGGATAATATATTAGTGTCACATGAAAACTACCATTTTCTGAAGGATTTTTCTAGGTTTAGCACATGCGGTTACAACTACATGTTGTAATCGTTTCTTTCCACCATCAGATTTGTGTCGGTCAGATTTGTGTCGGTCCCTAAATGAAATACCAAAACTGTCCTATATATAATGAGGTTTTCGTGATGATCCAGTTAGTGTGCATTAAAGGGAATCAGTTTTGTAACTGCCCTTGTTACATTCAGATGGACCCTTCTCTGAAACATAGAAATTGGGAGAGGAGTCCTTTATTAATCCTAAACAAGCAGCTTTGATGGAGACAACTGGGGTTTCCCTCTAGATGGGAAAAGTTGGTTCACTTAGGTAGGTTACAGAAGTGTTATAACCTATATTTCATTGTCTAAAATACCCACCATGGTAAAGACATGATTGGTTAGAGTCATAATTCTCATAGTTACGGCCCATTAGTAATGGGTTTTATTGTAATTTGATTTTATTGTTATTTTTCTGCTATGTTCTTTTTCTTTTATTCCCTTATTACAATAAGGGTAAGGTTGTAATCTCCTTCTAAGTCTTTTATTATAAATAAGAAGTTGAGTGGAGAGAGAGATTAATTCTCTACCATACTTTCCTTTCATCATGGTATCAAAGCCACCTTAGGCTCCAACGACATTCTCCTCTCTTCTTTTCCCTTTTCTTCTTTTTTCCTTTTTTTCTGGTTTTTGTTTTTTCTGCAAGTTACTGCCGCCATCCCTCCTCTCCTCTCCCAGCATTACCGCCAAGTCCCTGAAATCATATAGACCAACCGTAAAACCCTGAAATCACCTCCAGTTCTGTTGTAATCACCTTCCAGCCCTGCCCAACCTTTCCGTAATCACCTACAGACCTGTTTACACCTGCCTAAAGCCCTACGACAGCCTGTCGTAACCACCCATGTCACCACCATTACTAACCAAACCTCCATCATAGCCCTACTGTAACACCTATTTCAACCCTATCAAAGCCCTATCAAACCCTCTTACCCCAGTCCTAGTTACAACCAGCAGTTTTTTTGCCCCAGTTCTAATCACAACCAGCATCTTCTCTTGTTCTGGTTTTTATCATCAGATTTTTACTTCCAGAATTCTATATTGAAGGGATGAACTAAATCAGTTCAATAAATTTTTTTTGTTATGCATGGCCGTGTATCTATTAGTGAAAGGATGTACTTTGAAGAGATCAACCTGATAGCCAACCTCGATTCTTCATGACAGTTTGAAGATCGAAAATTGTTGCATATGTGTCTCTTGTTCCCATAGACTGATACACGGCATCTCAGTTAAATATATTTTACATTGTTGAGTACTTATTCCCATGACTGATTACTCTGAAATTGTTTCCCCTAATATGGAGACCTCCAAGATCGAATTCACCTCTATTCCCTTTAGCCCAATCAAGTTAGATGGGACCAACTATTTGATGTGATCTAAAACAACACAGATGGCAATATCTGCTAGAGGCCTTTTGAGTTATATCAATGGTCAGAAGAAGGCACCGGCTCTAACGGACAAATTATATGACAAGTGGGCATTTGAACATTCTATTGTGATGGCCTATTTGATTGGTTCTATGGAACCAAAAATTGGTCGAGGGTATGTTCTGTTATCTAATGCTACAGAGATTTGGAAAGCTGTCAAGGAGACTTATTCCCAGGTTAAAAATTATGCACTGATTTATGATCTTCATATGAAGATTGGTGCTACAAAGCAACGGGATGTCACTGTTTCTCAATACTACTCTGAACTTCGTAGCTTGTGGCAAGAACTAGATTACTATGACACCTTCACTGCTGAGTGTGTTGCTGATGTTGTTGCCATGAAACTTGCAAAGGATAAACTACGGGTATACAATTTTTTGGCTGGTGTGAATGTGGAATTTGATCATATTCGAGCTCAAATTCTTAGTCAAGAGCCTCTTCCTTCTCTATAACAGGCTTATGCCTTGGTTCAGTCTGAAGATATGCGTCATACCTCTATGATGCCCCCACTTCCTGCAAAAAGGTCAGCTCTCCAAACCATTCAACCAGGTGTTCCCACTTAGTCAAGTGCCCCTATAGTTAACAAACCACAGCAGACTTTGAAACCAAAAGGCGTGAGAGAGGACTGCAGAGATCCAAGAACTTCAAAGCACCATAGGCCAATCAGACAAAAACTTGTAACCCTACTGGATCTCAAACTATACTGCCCACAGAAGAACTTCAAGCCCTCAAACATCTTCTCCGGCCATCTAATGCAGCTACATCGTCATCTGTTACCCTAGGTTCATATTTTGTCCGGTTAGGTATTTCTCATGATGGTCACTGTACTTCCTCTGTTCCTAGCCCTTGGTTTATGGACACTAGAGCCACTAATCACATGACTGGTTCAGCCAGCTCCTTGTATCTATACTCTCCCTCTTCTGGGAATACAGTCCGAGTGGAAAATGAGTCTCTTTCTCCATCTCTGGAAGGACTCCATTCGTTGCTCCCCTACCCTTACTTTACAATCTGTTCTGCATGTTCCTAGTTTTTCTACCAATTTATTATGTATTAGTAGTCTGACAAAATCTTTGAATTGTAAAATCACCTTTTTTCCTTCTTCATGTATAATTCAGGATTTGGTGAACGGGAAAACGATTGGACATGATAGATTGCATGTAGTCTCTACTTACTTAACGATGGTCCTTCAGCATACACATCATCTCTACCTTCACCACAACCTACACCACATCAGCTTTCCACTGCCGTCAACACTCTTCAGCAATGGCACAGATGCCTTGGTCACCCATCTCCAATAGTTTTATCAACTTTGTTTCCCCTTTTATTTAAACATTGTAATCAGCACTAGTTATTATGCGAAACCTGTATTTTAGTTAAACAGGCTCGAACAACCTATTCCCCTTCATTTAATAGAAGCAGTATCCCCTTTGATTTAGTGCACTCTGATGTATGGGGTCAATCTAGGACTCCTCTTTCTGGTCATCGCTGGTTTGTCACCTTCATTGATTGCTATTCATGGACTACATGGGTCTACCTTATGCATCATAAAAGTATTGTGTTTCAATGCTTCCGCCAATTCCACAACATGATCAAGACCCAATTCCAAGCTCAATTGAAGGTCTTTCGTAGTGACAATGGCCGATTATTTCTTGATGGCACGTTTCAACAATATTTGTCTGAACATGGCATCATTCATCAAACAAGTTGTGTTGCCACACCTATTCAAAATGGGGTGGCAGAGAGAAAAAATCAACATCTTCTGGAGACAGGTAGAACTCTTATGTTTGATGGCCACGTTCCAGCTCATTTTTGGAGTGATGTTATTCTTACTGCTGCCTCTCTTATCAATCGGCTTCCCTCACGTATCCTTGACAACAAAGCTCCTTTGGATCTTCTTCTTGGTTCTACCTCCTTTGTGCTCCTACCGAAAGTTTTTGGTTGTGTTTGTTATGCTCGCAATCATCAATCTCCTGACAAGCTTAATCCTAAGGGGCTCAGGTGTATTTTTATTAGCTACCCTGCCACACAAAAAGGTTATAAGTGTTACCATCCTCCTACCCGAAAGAACTTTAGAACCAAAGATGTTATCTTCCATGAGCATCTGATGTACTACCAGTCCCATCTTTCGGGGGAGAAAGATAGTACTGACGTACCTATGTTTGAAGATGTGCCAGAAGAAGTTCCCATCAGAGTCCCAGTTTCAGTTCCAGAGGGAGAACCAGTTTCAATTCCAGAGGGAGAACCAGTTTCAATTCCAGAGGGAGAACCAGTTTCAATTCCACAGGGAGAACCAGTTTCGGTTCCAGGGGGAGAACCAATATCGGTTCAGACAGAAGCACCTCCTTCACCTGTTCCTATCCCTACTAGTCCTAGACCTTTGCAAGTTTACAGTCGCAGCCGTGCCAGAAGCAAGCAAGGAATGACCACCACCATCAAAGCAACTACACATGTCCCTTCACCTACCTTGGATCCAGAGACTGAGCTATCACTTGGTAAAGAAGTTCCTTCCTCTGATTCTAACCTTCCTATTG
Organism: Protea cynaroides; assembly: GCA_028583415.1. Lineage (NCBI taxonomy): Eukaryota > Viridiplantae > Streptophyta > Magnoliopsida > Proteales > Proteaceae > Protea > Protea cynaroides. The sequence continues at coordinate 76,941,849 of CM053269.1, forward strand.
CCCTTCATAAAGGTATTAGGTCTTGCAACAGTCACCCAATTTCTAACTTTATGTCATATACTTCTTTATCTCCTACCTTCCGTGCATTTGTGTCTTCGCTTTCCTCTGTCTCTATTCCACAAAAATAGCAAGATGCAATTACAGATGAACGATGGAAAGCTGCAATGACAGAGGAAATGAGAGCCTTGGAGAAAAATGATAAGTGGGATCTTGTTTCCCTCCCACCAGGTAAGAGACTAGTAGGTGCAAGTGGGTCTACATGATCAATCAAAAAAGTGATGACACAGTTGATCGATATAACGCAAAGTTGGTTGCTCGTGGATTTACCTAGACATATGAGATAGATTATCAATAAACCTTTGCTCCAGTAGCCAAGATGACCACAATCAGGATTCTTTTAGCATGTGTTGTGCATCACAACTGGGATTTACAACAGCTTGATGTGAAGAATGCCTTCCTTCACGGGGAACTCAGAAAGGAAATCTATATGGATTGTCCACCTGGTTTTACAGATGCAAGCACTGAAGGGAAGGTATGCAAGCTGAAACGCTCTCTGTATGGTCTTAAGCAGTCTCCTAGAGTATGGTTTGAACGGTTTCACAAAGCTATAATAGCATTTGGATATGTTTAGAGTAATGTTGATCATACTTTGTTTATGCTTAGGAAGCTTCACAGCACTCCTTGTATATGTAGATGATATCATTATTGTTGGAAATAACAATGATGATGAAATAAGAAAATTGAAACTGTTTTTGGGAAAAGAGTTTGAAATCAAGGATCTTGAAAAGCTTAGGTACTTTTTTGGGATTGAGTTTGCTCTCTCTACAAAGGGCATCTTTTTTTTTGGGTAAAATCTTTCTCTTTCAAATAAAGTATGTCCTTGATCTTCTCTCAAAGACAAAAATATTAAGGTGCCGCCCATGTGATACTCTTTTGGACTCCAATGCAAAGCTCAGGGAGAAAGAAGGAACTCCGACAGATAAAGGAAGGTACCAGTGATTAGTTGGGAGGCTGATATACCTGTCACGTACCAAACCTGATATTGCATTTGCAGTGAGTTTGGTGAACCAATTCATACATGATCCCTATTCCAATCATTTGGAGGCAGTCTATAGGATTCTTCATTACCTAAAGTCTACTCCAGGAAAAGGGATTCTTCTCTTACCACATGATCATCTTAGGGTGGAGGCATATACTGATGCTGATTGGGCTAGCAATCCAAATTGAAAATCAATATCAGGATATTACACGTTTGTAGGTGGAAATCTGGTCACTTGGCGCAGCAAGAAACAAAATATAGTGGCTCATTCCAGTGCAAAAATAGAGTTCCGAGTAATGGCTCAGGGAATATGTGAACTCTTGTGGTTGAAGGGTTTACTTGAGGACTTGAGAGTTAAAAGTTCTTCAACCATGACTTTGTTTTGTCACAATAAGATTGCCATCAGCATAGCTCATGATCCAGTTCAGCATGATAGGACCAAGCATGTTGACATTGACCATCACTTCATCAAAGAGAAACTAGAGAGTGGTCAGATTCAGATTCATTTATTCGATCAGAGGATCAACTGACAAACATTTTCACAAAAGAATTACTTGGGAAATCGTTTCACTCTATATTGTCCAAGTTGGGAATGCATGATATATATGCACCAACTTGAGGGGGAGTGTCATAATTCTCATAGTTACCGCCCATTAGTAATGGGCTTTATTGTAATTTGATTTTATTGTTATTTTTCTGTTATGTTCTTTTACTTTTATTCCCTTGTTACAATAAGGGTAAGGTTGTAATCTCCTTCTAAGTCTTTTATTATAAATAAGTTGAGTAAAGAGAGAGATTAATTCTCTACCATTCTTTCCTTTCATCAGTTAAAGATAAAACTATAAAGTAATTTTCAAAATAGTGAGTAAATCCTATTTATAAGACATAAATGAAATAAGTTCCCCACGAACAACCACTAATGACATCTCTCTCTCTCCCTCTCCTCTATCTCTCATCTGGGAGCCGCTGCACTCTTCGCAGCCCTCACCCCTACAACTCATTTGTCCATGGGCTCCTCTATGTCTTCCTCTACTACGAATTGTAGAATTTACAAGTTCGCAGAAAAACGAGAGAAATCGAGAAAACCCTTCAAATTACATTTCTAACATTTGCAGTATTGCTAAGTTTCCATCTCAAAAGTTCAGAGGTTGTTAGATGTTCTCGTACGGATGAGTGATTTGATTCGATTAAAAGATCTAAAAGAACTAGAGGGCAGACCTAAGATGACCCCAGGGGAGGTAGTGAAGAAAGACATGGGCCTTGTTTCAAGTATGACAATGAACAAAGTTGATTGAAGGACCAGAATCCATGTAATCGACCCCATTTAGCTGGGATAAGGCTTGTATTCCCAAACACTCCTCACGTATTGCCCCTCTTTTGGGTGACAATAAAAGTGGCATAACCATGAGGAGGGAATCGGGAGCTCTGATACCTTGTTAAATTTCTATATCAAAAGTATGAATTTGTAAATGGAGGGACACTCTCAAGGTTCCAAACTTAAATAATGTGAGATTATTCCTATAAAATCCAGGAAGATTGGATGGAATATTGGATTATTTTATTCATTCACGAAGGGGCTATATATACATATGGAAACAACTACATATCCCTTTGATTTGGGGATTGGAATACAACAAACAAGGAAAAATGAGCTATGGAGAGGATCACAATCAATTTGAATTTGGAATTGGAAGACATGGTGAATGGTAGTTACTGCTAGCTGCACTCCTCCCAATGAGTCTGCTTATTATTCCCTCTAAAGTTGGAGCGCGGATATCGCGAACCCCCAACTTCGAAAGCAAAAAATGGAGCAGGTCGCGGCAAAGAGCTTTGGTGAAGATCCGCGAGTTGCATGCATGAGGAGACATGAGAGGCACTGATGCAGCCGCTCTGAAGGATTTCATAGACAATATGGTAGTCAATATCAATATGTTTCGTCCGATCATGATAAACTGGATTAGCGGCAATGTGAAGCGTAGCCCAACTATCGTAGTAAAGGCGCATGAGAGTGGCCTAGGAGACATCGAGGTCATGGAGAAGAGATCAAAGCCATACCAATTCGCAGGTGATGGTGGCCATGGATCGATATTCAACCTCAATGGATGAGCAAGAGACTGTGTGTTGCTTCTTCAATTTCTAGGACAAAGGGTTATCACCTAAAAGGTGATGTAGCCGGGGCACGTGGCCCAATCCGAGTCACAAAAAGTTGTGAGCTGAAGGGAGCTGTTTGCATTGAAGAAGAGACCCGTGCCTGGAGAGAATTTGAGGTAGCGTAAGACATGCATGGCAACATCCAAGTGTGGTTAGTGGGGCTGATGCATGAATTGGTTGAGTGTATTGACTGAGTACGTAATATCAAGGCGAGTGATTGTGAAATAGATTAATCGCCTTATGAGATGGCGGTATGGAGAAGCATCAGTTAGGAGAGGGCCAATATCAGGATCAAGGAGCAGATTTCCCATGGGAAAAGCCATAGGCTTGGCCCTGAGCAACCCAAACTCGAAGAGAATAGCAAGCGTGTATTTCCTCCGGTTGATGGAGATGCCAGAAGGCAACGTGAAACCTCGATCTCGAGGAAGTATTACAACACCCCCAAGTCTTTGAGATGGAATCGGTTGTAAAGAAAGATGATGAGAGCTTGGATAGCAGCGAGATCATCCCCGGCCAAAATGACGTCATCGACATACACCGAGATTAGCATGGTATATGGAGGCAGTGGCTTTGACAAAAAGAGAATAATTAGCCAAGGATTGACGAAAACCTGCGGGCTAGAGAGAATGTGTAAGTGGGAAACTAGTTTCGAGATGCTTGTTTAAGGCGTATAAAGATTTTTGTAATTTACAGAAACGGGTCTTCCCCCTACTTTACAAAGCCTGGTGGTAAGCGGATGTAAAATATGTTTATGGAGATCACCATGCAAGAATGCATTATTGACATCGAGTTGGTGCAAATGCCAACAGCATATAGAGGCGACGGCAAGGAGGCTGTGAATGGTGACAAGCTTAGCGACTGGTGCGAAAGTGTTAGTGTAATCGAGACCTACCTACTGGGTGAAGCCCTTGGCAACGAGGCAAGCTTTATATCGTGCAATTGTGCCATTGGCATTGCATTTGACCTTGTAGACCCATTTGCATCCGATCGTTGATTAGCCTGATTTACTTGGAGGAAGAAGCTACGAAGACCACGTGTTATTCTGTTCCAGGGCCGTAATTTTGACCTCCATGGCGTTGCGCTAGTGGGGGTGCTTGAGGTCCACTGTATAAGATTCAGGTTCTAGGTCATCGGCCATAGAAGTGAGAAATGTAGTGGGTGAAGAGGAGAAATTAACATAGTGAGATATTGTTGAAGGGTGTAGGAGATTCGTACCTGGCAACACGTGTTGATTGGATCAGGAACCAGATGCTGTAGAGGCAGCTGAACTCACATAATCATGGAGATGGGTAGGTTGAGCGTGGGTAAGAGTAGAGCGATGAGGAAGGGACAAGGCAGTAGGAGGAATGGGTGATAAGATTGGCGGTGAGTGTGAAGGGGAGATAGCGGCAGTGACGATGGTGAGGTAGGGATGGGGGATGGTGGGGTTGAGGGTGTAGGAGGGGCTGGAGGGAGAGGGTGATCAGGAAGTGCCATGGGAGCAGGTGGAACGGTGGATTCAAAATCTGGAATAGGGAAAGTGATGCGGACCCGGGTCGAGAAAAAACCCAATCGGGTCCGCTGATAGGCCACTCCAAATAATGTATGCTTTAATTGAAGAATCAATGGCAGATCTCACAATAAATCAGAATGTAATTACTTTGGAAGAAATAAACAAGCCCTAATGTTAGAACTGTAATTACATTAAAAACTCAACCAATGAAGGGCAAACCTGTAATTTCAATCTAGGGATTAAGCCATGTGAATGACAAACAGGACCTTAGAATATAATTAAGAATTCTGTATAAAGGGGAAGGACAATCTAGGAAAGGTAGGACAAAATTAGGCAAACCAGAATTAGATGTTTTCCAGGGGGTAAAATTGGAAAACACTAATAAAGGGTTCTCTTCAACCTCAAGTCACGGTTCAGGCTGAAACCAGATTGGAATGGAAATGAAGAGTTCATTAGACCTATTTGACTCAAAATTCAAGGGATTAGATCACAGGACTAAGGCCTCTTGAACCCAACAAAAATCAAACCTAATAACCTAGCATAAATCATGTTAATATGACCTGAAAAAGATCTAGAAGGACATGAGAGTTGCAGGTCTATTTCAGATTTGGATTTCCCTAGAAAAGATATGATTTGGGGCTAATAACTTGGGTTTTGGGTCACCTACAAGTAGGAATGGTTTCCTAAAGCTACAGCCCAAACAGATGGATGATGAGGGATTTCAAAATGGTACAATGGAGCTGTTACTGCCGCTAACTGAGAACAGGTCTTGCAGCATACCAGGGACGATAGACAAGAAGGAATAGAAGAAGAAATAAAGAGGAAACACAGCCGTGAGAGGGAGGGAGGGCTGTGATATTAGGAAGGAGCAGGGAAGATCTGGGGAGAAGTTTCAGTACCTATAACTGAGAGAGAGAGTGAGAAAAAGGAAGGAGAACATAGACAGAGAGAAAGACAAAGAGAAACTGAAGGCAACGAAAGAGAGGGGAGGTAAGAGAACCAAAAAGGGGAATGGCAGCCTCTACCGAAAGCAAGGGGAAGGAGGAAGAAGAAACTAGGAGGGTTAGAAAGAGAAACCAGGAGGGTCAGATAGAGAAACCAGAGGGTCAGATAGAGAAACCAGAGGGTTAGAGAGAGAAACCAGAGGGGATAGGAAGAGAATACCTACCCACAGATTGGTAGGGGAGGGATAGCTTCCACAGCAATGGGGAAGGGGAAAGAGTCGCCGACGGCAAGAGGGTGCCATAATACCTGAGAGAAAGAAACAGCGAGTGAGAGGAAGAGAGGAGTAGGGCTGCTCCACCCGTAGGCACCAGATAACCATCAATTTTTCATTTGCTTCTCCATTTCATGAAATGAACTGATATGCCTTTATATAGGCTACAGACTCTAAACCTAAAACGAGTTGGGCTGCGACCAAAGCTGGCCCATACTAAGGCTATGTTTGGCATCATTTTTGTTTTTGATTGTTGCTATTTTTTTCAGAAAGTATTTTTGAAAACCATTTTTGATCAAAAATAAAAAGTCGTTTGGTAACTACAATAAAAAATAGATTACAGAATGAGAAATAGATTTGGTATGCTTATATCTAAAAATAATTTTTATAACTTTTATAGATCCATCTATAGTATACCAAAAAATTAGTCCAAACAATGAAAGGACCCACAGGGTAAACCATCGCCTCTCAGGCCTCTCCGACTGATTCTACCATAGATCCACGCCTCCCTCTAAATTACATCAACTGTTAAAATTTACCCAAAAAATTATGTAAAAAATATATTAAAAATACCTTAATAGATATTTTTAATAAAATCATACTGAATGAAAAATTAATGCACAAGTCTATCTCAATAATAACATCCTTTCAATATGATCTTCAAAAGGTTCGAAACTCCAGTGGAGTAAGCAATTAATCCGACAAGAAGAAATCAGAAAGCGAAGAAAAGCACTCTTCGAATTACACCCATATCCCAAACTCGATCCGAAAGACGTTGGTCCTCTCCCTTCTATAGCTACTGCTATTAATCAAGAGAATTGGGGAACCTTTGTGAACTCAGTCTAGCTGCGTAACAGAACTTGATACACCTCTCTTCTCCCTCTGTAAAGACTCTTCTCTCTGGGCTGGTGGTGGCATCGTCATCGACGAGGAGGCTTTGGATTTGCTATTAAAGCTATTCCAGGAAGAAGAAAAAACAGAATAACGAGTTGGGGGAGGTTGTGATCCCCCTCCATGGCCTGGGGATTTATCCTTCTCCATAAATTAAATTAAGAATGACAACCGAAAACAAACGGACTTTCCAAAATCAAAGTCAAAACCCAATAAAAGGTGAATCCAACAAATCATGAAGAAACCCTATAAATCAGATATCTGAGCTTCCTATACAGTCCTGGCAAACCAACCGCAGAAGAATTGGGAAAAGAAAAGTGCTTGCAAGCAATAACAAGAATCTCAAGGTTCAGGTGTAAGACTTATATTAGGAACGGAATCGGTCTCAAAATCCCCTAAAACGAAGTCCTATGCGGGATCGGCTATGGCTGATTCGATTCGATCCCTAAATCCCTAAAACTGTAACTATGAACTAGTTCAATGATTTGGCGGTTGGGTTGTAAACCTCGGAAAGAAAGATTCCTATCATAAGGTTTTATCAGGATCGACAATCCGTGGCGAAAGTAGAACTTCAGAGGCTCGGGTGTATTCGTTTGAGTGTGGCTGTGGCCTACGATATTCGAGTGAAGCCTCGTCTTACCCAGTTCGGAGAAAACCATGGCGACGTCTCTAATCTCTTCAGTAGCAGGTACTGTCTGAGGTTCATCAGCCGCAGAAGATACTAATTCTGGTTCTGTGGTTGGCTTCCCCAAAACTTCATTCCTTCCTGGCACCAAGCACTTTTCTTTTCCCAATTCAAAATGGAAGGTGTTCGCATTGTGCTTGGGAGGTCAAGACAGAAGGTGGGAGAAACCTCAAAGTGGAGAAATACCAAATCTGCAGTAATGCGACGAGAGGAAATGAGTTAGAATGTCCTTTTACGTTTTTACCCCTAAGCTTCCAGTCTAAAATCCACGTGCAACTTGAAATTGCCCAAAAGACAACAAAAAATGATTTTTGGTCAAAAATCAAAAACAAGTCTCAACCTGTTTTTGAATTTGAGCCTCTTTTTGTTTTTGTTTTTCATAAATAACACTCAAAAATCATACCAAACATCTACAAAAACAAAAATTTGTCAGAAAAATAAAAACAAAAATGAAATCAAACACAGCCTAAAAGAAAAAAACATAAACCACACAAACATAGGCCCAACTATTGGCCCAACTAACAAAAACTTAACAAAAACAAAAAAAAAATTACATAGAATTCCTAAATTAATCTGAAGCCCTAAAAAGATTCCAATCCAATGGATCCAGCCTACATCAGAAAGGAATAATGGAATGGGTGAAACGCCCCCAAATCCAGGTTAGGAGTAATACATGTACTGACGGCGTCACTGCTTGACAACTCCCAAGATCCTTACTAATCCGAGGCAGGTAGCCCAAAAGCAGACTTAAACATCATCCATTCATAACTATGCAGCGGAAGGCATAAAATTTACGAACATCATCTATATCATATTCCAAAATCAATATTGAGAATCATTTAAACATCTATAGAGGAAGGCTTCTACATATAGCTATTTTATCTAAAAACATGTACCTGCTGGTGGCCAAGAATCATATTTTACTACATCTGAAGGTCATCTACAGACATGAAACCAAATTCAGAAAACCACAAAACAAATTTACAAACTGATGCTATCCAAACAACTAAAAATATCACATAATATTACAATATATTTAACCATATGAGAATTCATTTCTCTAGCCATATCATTTGCCTCAACAGGAAGGAGACCCCGGCTCTTCACCTGTAAAATATGCTACCTAGAGGTGTGAGCTCATTGCTCAGCGAAGAACATAAATTACTGTAACATATCAAATCACAGATGCATATATCAAGATGTAAAATGCTCATGCAATATGTGGTGAGTTCATTTCCGTTTGATTTCTTCTTTTATTTCTTACAATTGCATTTACTCAGTGTAACCATGTTTGTATCGGGTGGTGCATCGGACACCTTCTGCCTTTGCACCCCGCTGGTTGGCGTTCTTAAAGGGCCTTGCCACATAGCGGTTCTCTATACACAGTCATTTTTATATCTGTTTTGAATGATGCATTGGCAACCTTCTACATCCCGCTGGTTGGCGTTCTCACAGGACCTTGCCTTGCAGTGGTTCCCTTCACTTCATGTCATTTTTCTATCTGTGTTGGGTAGTGCATCAGTAACCTTCTGCCTTTGCATCCCGTTGGTTGATGTTCTCAGAGGGCCTTGCCTCGCAGCGGCTCTCTTCACATCAAGTCATTCTTAGTTCAAATTGGGTGATGCATCAGACTCCTTCTGCCCTTGCACCCCTCTGATTGGCGTTCTTAAAGGGCCTTGCCTCACAGTGGTTCCACAACCGTCACATTTAAACTTTCTTCTTATGCATATGAAATGTGAGTGCATGACAATGTCAATTCTATTGAAAAATAATTATTTTCAGCATACAGGGATGAGAGAATTAAATTCATTCACATAACATATATCACGCATCAACCAAGTTTCATCAAGAATTCATATACGTTGAAAGCACAAATGTAAACCATACAACAAAACATATACATTACAGCAATTTATCAGTTCACCTAATATTTTATTTTTGGTTCTTTTCTGAGCTATGACTGAATTTGGAAAAGGGAGGTCCGAGTGTTAGTTCTCTATCCACGATTAGCTCTGCATCTCTTAATTGTAAAGTCAAAAATCTTACCCCTCATTAGCCGCTTGTATATATAAATTTTAAGATAACTAAACCCATATTTGGGTTATTGAAATGTAGTTATGGACCCTCAAGACATCTCCCAAAATTCCTAACTCCTAAGGATACCTCATTTCAGTCCCATAATAGGGGCCAACATCAAGATAGAATACCAAAACTTAAAAATTTCATATACTATGCTTCATACCTAACATGATCTGTATAAACCCAGGTTTTGGGTAAAAAATGTGGGTCAAAAGGACCCATAAAAACCAGGGATGTCATCCCCCTTGCTGCCCACAATTGGGATTAATATCCCCTTCAAGAAAATCCACATGTTAAGACACCAAAAACAGTAAAATTTTTCATGTTCTGCTACTTTCTTTCATGAGCTATTTATTTACTTATTCCATACATTAGGCTGAGGGAAAACACTGTCAAAATTGTCCCCAAAACATTCATCAAAATACCTGCTAAAAATTCCCAGAATGGCTGGAAAAGAAAGGCCAGTTGCTGACCTAACAAAAAGCCCTATTTCTACTGAAATGGCTAATGCTGATCAGCACTTGAAGTTCAGCCATTATCTCCAACAGGTCTGCAACATGTAGGATCCTACATGCAAAGCCGCTACAGTAAAAATTGGAAATAAAAGAGACCTACCTACCTCAATGCATGACGGGACAGCAACCCAAGATAGCTCCAACCGATTCTGATTTCAACAACTGTAGGTACTCCCAAGTTCTCACAAATTGTACAACGCCTCCTCTTCCGATTACTCCTTCCCTCCGCCTGCTATTTCAGACCTACAGCAGCTGGATTCCCATTGATTTCTACAGATTTCAGCTCAGCAATATCCTTCTTTTTTTTTTTTTTCTTCTTGCTGTTTTCAAATTTTCAGCATCATTAACACCTTCCTCTTCATACAAATTTCCTTATACCTCCTCCTTTTTCTGTTTCCACTTCCTTCTCTTCTGGTTTCGGCTCCCCACTCCTAACTCCTGCAGAATCAAGGATGGTTGGACAGAAATAATCCAACGAATTTCCCCTAGCTTCCTTCCTCATTTTCTGATTTCTGCTCAGAAAAATTTCAGCAGCTATATAAGAGTGCTCCTTCTTATACTTCTGTAGAGTAAGTATATGAGAGAGAACTCTCTCCCCAAATTCGGTTGCAGCAAGGGGAGAGAGCTCTCCTCTTTTCCTCTTCCCTTCTTCTTCTTCTTCTTCTTCCTCTACTTTCTCCTTCTTCTTCTGCTCTCTGTTGAAGAGCAAGATCAGCAAGAGAGTTTTCTCTCTCACCTATGATTTAAGCTCAAGGAGTTCTCTCAAGCTCTCTTTTCCTTCTCCTTTCAAGTTTATTCTCAGCTCAACCTCAAACATGCATGCTCAGGTCATGCTTGTTTCAGACATTCAGAATTGCAGCAAGAGCTGCTCTCTTCATGCTCCCTCTCAATTTCGGCTTGAAATAGGGAGGATTTCTGAAACAGATGACAGATATTGGTATGAAGAACCCTACATTGCAGCCAATGAACCTGATTTCAGACATGAGACACTCAAGCCCTAACTTACTACCTCAAATTTACCGCAATTAGAAACAATTGTATAAGTTGGCACAATCAGCAGTCCTTACCTTGTTTCAGCAATTCGCAGAAGGAGAGGGGTGCCGAGATTAGGTAGGAATTCCTACCTCCTTCCTCCACTTTTTCTCTCTTCATTTCCTTCCTTTTCTTCTTCCCTGTTCTTCTTTTTTCCCTTTTTTCATGCTGTCTTCTCCCGCGAAAAAAGATCCTCTGCCCAATCATAAATCTTATAATGTTTTAGGCTAATAAGAAATTAACTTTTAAAATTAATGGGTCCACACCCATTTCTCACCTATCTATCAGAATTTAATAAAATTTACAAAATAACCCTATACCATTAAAACTATTTACTGGACATAGACATACTAATATCACACCTCAAGTACATAATTAGTAATAAAACAAGAGGAGAAAATAGATTTTTTCACAACCAATCCAATCCATTAGCCACCCATGACAATTAATTTATAATTCTTGTATCCAGGATTGATATAATTATCATAAAGCCCCTCAATGGTACAAACTCTAGAAAATTCCTATTAGATTAGAAAATTTCAAAATAAGTCTGTATTCCAGGTTATCAAAGTGCCCCTAAGGCACTATGGGAATAGTCATTGACAATGGTCAAGAAATAATGGACCCCGATATGAGATGCCATAGGATAGCTACCCCAAATTTTACAACCAATAAGTTGGAAAGGATACATTAACTGTGTTCACTACTCAAAGGAAAAGGGAGTCCGGTTTATTTTGCCAAATGACAAATGCTCCAATGAGGTCAGAGTGAAGGTGAAGTGGAAAGAGGAGCAGGGGAAGGGTGGCTTAGCCACTATGGACTATCGGATCAGAATCATCTCGTGTTGAAGTATCAACAAGAGACTCAGTTACTTATCCCAAAAAAAAAAAAAGATTGACTTACCCAAAAAATAGGAGACTCGACAGACTGTCAGGATGCACGACATCTATCTCTATTTTGATCCAACGTTGAGAAAACCTCAAGCGCATAAAAATCAACCCTTGAAGTCGTCCTGTTGTATCAAATGGGATTTTTGAAAATGATCAAGATGTTAAGCCCGCGAAATTAGTTTTCCATTTTCCACTTCAGTCTCCTCCGCTTTGCGACCCCCGGCCTCGTCTTCCATTCTGTCTTCCATTTTCACCTTCAGCTTCTCCATGGTTCGCACTTCCGCAGTTGGTTCACATCTCTGCCTGCAACTCTCTTCTTCGGAATACAACTGTACTGGCTTTCCTTCTTGGGTGGAGAAGGCATGAAGGATTGAAGCATTGCTAGAACGACAAAACTTCTTTGAGTCATTTTAACAAACAGATTATAGATATGTTAATGGCTCCAAAATAAATCTTAACTTCTTTACCCATTTGATTCAAATTTGTGTGATAACAGAGAAAAATTGAAGGCGACTTTAGGCTAACAAGTGTATGATTTTGTTCTTCCCACTTGACTTAATCTGTAATCTGTAGGCCATGGGCCATAGATTGTGAGATTAATATCAAATTGGTATCATGATAACTTGGTAGCAGATTAGCAAGTATATTTTAAATCATATTCCAACTGCTTTAGTTACTAAATTAATGGGAAGATGAGTTGTAAGGACCATTGACTGTAAAAAAGGAAGGGGCGAGAGAGATGATCAATCGATTATGATGATGGTAGGTAATTAAGGAGAGCATATTCCACTGAAAGATTCCACTCTAAGTGAGGATCCGATGCAGTTAAATACGGAACCAGCAGCGGGAGTGTGAACTTTGAGGAGCCGGACGTGAAAATGGCAGACGCGGGCAAGAGTTGCAGAGCGGAGGAGACTGAAGTGGAAAATGGAAAACTGATATCGTGGGCTTAACATCTTGATTATTTTCAAAAATCCCATTTGGTACAATGAGGTGACTTCACAAGCTGACTTTCATGCGCCTAAGGTTTTCTAAACATTGGATCAAAATAGAAACAGATGTTGCGCATCCTAGCAGTCTGTTGAGTCTCTTGTTGATGCTTACGGTTCGGGTTCCCTTGTCTACCTAAAACTAAAACAACTCAACCATTGATGCTACTTTCTTACATATCTCACCTTCTTAATCTAATAAATATAAAAATAAAATAAATTTGATTACTAGAATACCCAAGTAAATAAATACCTAAATATTCTACTGGATTGAAACTAGGTTTGGACCCAATTTGTCATAGTCAGGGCTCCAAACACGTTCATGCCGGTCCAAGAAAGCGTTACTGCATTAATTCCTCTGGTATTGAGAAAAGCTCACCCTCGAATTTTGTAGAATGGTAGGATCCTCATCGCATGATCATCAACCATTCTCTTTAACCTTACGAACTCAATGATCAAACCACGATCCAATGGTACATCATTGTTGACGTAGCAACTTGAAAGCACATATTCGAGTGGCGCAATCAAAAGATTAATCAGATTAGGTTCCTCCATGGGTGGCTCTTCAATGACAACTAATGCCACTTTGTCTTCCTTTGCAATTACTTATTGTTCTTCATAGATGAGAAGGCCTAAGGGTGCACAATTTTTTATTTTTTTTATGACAATAGGTAGGACTATTAATAATTTTTGTGATCTGTTTGAGCCAAAGAGATTAGGCTTCCTATTATAGAAGTTAAGATAAGATGAAAATTTGTTTCATCACATGAAGAAAGTTATGTAGTACATGATTTCCTTTTCTCTTCTATTAAAGAGAGCTATTTTATTGCCCTTCAGAATTACCACCTGAAGAGCATTTAGGCTTTATTTGGTTGCAAGGGGAATTGAAGGGAAAGGAAGTGAAAATTTCAAACTTTAAATAGAAACTTTTGTAATGATTACAACACATGCTATCACATTACTATTTAACTAATTTCAAATTATTTCATATTTAGTTATTAACTTACACTTCACTTTGTATCCAAATCCCTCCCACTTAAAAGGAAAATAAAATTTACATCTTATAAGTATCATTACTAAATATGTTAAGAAGTTTAGATAATTTATACAATCATGTTGTGTTACAACTGTAAAAATTTTCATTTAAAGTTAAAAAATTTCACTTCCCTTCCTTTTTAATTCCCCTTGCAACTGAACAAAGCCTTAAGTAAATTTTTATCAGTCAATTTTTTTGAAGTGAGAATAATTTTCTCATTTAATTTCATGATTAGTTACAGTGAGACTGTCATCATGAGGAATTTCCCTTTCTTGGTTCCTGTAAGTGGGCACAATAATGGTGGTATGAATCATAATTGAAAATTCCTATTTTCTGTTAAAAATGGTCAAATTAAAGAGAACCCCTTTGTCTTGTTTGGTTTCCATCATATTCATATCATGAGTATCCAAAAAAAGGTGGTTATAATTATTTGCAACCATGTCTGATTATATGGTTACGGCTATGATTTATCCATCGCAAATACATACTTTGAAAAGAGAGAGGAGCATTTTGTCACTTTCAAAAATGGGTATCATAAAAGTCAAATAGATTTCTTTTTAACTAGAAGGTTCGATAGATTGTTATGTAAGGATTGTAAAGTTATACCCGGGGAAAGCCTAACCACTCAGCATAGATTATTAGTCATGGATATATGTCAAATTACGCCAAGTAGTAGGAAATGTCAAGTTTTTTTTTCCTAGGATAAGGTGGTGGTGCTTAAAAAAAATATCTTGAAAGCTTTTACTGATATTGTGCTCAAACAAGGAATGTAAAACTTTGAGGAAGACACTAATACAATATGGAACGGGATGACTGCTTGTATTAAGAAAGTTGCTAAAGAGGTTCTAAGTGTATTAAAAGGAAAATGTCATTCTCATAGAGAGTCTTGGTGGTGAGATGATGAGGTTCAAATAGTCATTAAAGCTAAGAAAAATAGTTTTAAGGCATGGTAAAAGACTAAGGATATAGAGGATCTAAAAAAATATAGACTTGCTAGAAATGAAACCAAAAAGATTGTGGAAAAATGTAAAGACGAAGAAATATGAAGATCTTTATAACAATCTAAGTACAAAGGAAGGAGAAAAAGCTATCTATAAAATGGCTAATATGAGGGAAAGGAATAGTAAACATTTAGATAATGTTAGACGTATTAAAAGTGCAGATGGTAGAATTCTAGTAAGGGATGATGACTTTAAAGAGAAATGGTACGATTATTTCTATAACCTACTAAATGAAGATGTCTTAGGAAATAGTGCACCAGATTGCTACATTATCCACCATGACACCACAGGTCATAGGTATATACATAAAATTAAGGTGACAGAAGTGAAAGAAGCTTTAAGAAGGATGAATGTAAGCAAAGCATCAGGTCCAGATGAGGTCCTAATAGAAGTTTGGAAGAGCCTAGGAATGTATGAATTTTCTTTGCTAATAAGTTGCTCAATAAAATTATGAGCTCAGGGAAGATTCCAAATGAATGGAGGAAAAATATTGTGGTTCCGATCTACAAAAACAAAGGTGATATTCAGAGCTACATTAACTACAGATGCATAAAAATAATAAGTCATACTATGAAACTGTGGGAGAGAGTTATTGAAAACGCTTGAGAAAAAAGACTACCATTACAGAGAACCAGTTTGGTTTTATGCTAGGTAGATCTACGATAGATGCTATTTACTTGCTTGGGAGACTCATGGAAAGATGTAGAAAAGGCTAGAAGAACCTCCATATGATTTTTATCAATCCAAAAAAGGCTTATAATAGAGTCTTTAGGGAGTTAATCTGGCAAGTACTAGAGAAAAGATGTGTTTCAAGCAAATATGTGGACATAGTTAAGGATATGTATTATAATATGGTGACTAGTGTGATAACCGTAGGGGTCAAGGTCATGAATTTCCAATTACAATGGGGTTACATCAATGATCAACTTTAAGCCTTTATTTGTTTGCCCTCATTATGAATGACCTAACTAGAGACATTCAAGATGATGTTCCTTGGTGTATGCTTTTCGTTGATGTTATTATTTTGGTGGATGAGACAAAAACAGAGATTAATGTAAAAGTGGAACTATGGAGATCATCATTGGAATCAAAAGGTTTTAAGATAAGTAGAATAAAGATGGATTATACGGTGTGTAACTTTAATTATACAAGGACGGATAATGAGGTGGTGAACATTTTTTAGAGAGAGATACAACAAAGTGATCATTTTAGGTATCTAGGTTCAACCATAAACAAAAAAAGTGATATAGACAATGATATTTCACATAGGATTATAATAGGATGGATGAAGTGGAAAAGTGTGTCTACAGTATTGTATGATTGATGTATTCCTTGAAAACTTAAAGGAAAATTCTATAGGACAGTCATTCGACCGGCTATTATGTATGGTGCAGAATGTTGGGTAGCTAAGAAGTATCATTTTGATAAACTTAGTATAGTTGAGGTGAGGATGTTAAGATGGATGTGTGACAAAACTAGAAAGGATAAGGTAAGGAATGATCGTATTAGAACTGATTTGGGAGTGGTGCCGATACATGATAAGCTACGAGAAATTCGTTTGAGATAGTATGACCATGTTTAATGGAGGCCGTTAGATGCTTCTGTTCGGAAGAGTGATTTGATTCAAATTGAAGGGTCTAAAAGAGCTAGGTGCAGACCTAAGATGACTCTAGGGGAAGTGGTGAAGAAGACATGTATAACTTAGACCTTGCTTCAAGTATGACATTGAACAGAGCTGATTGGAGAACAAGAATCCATATAGCCGACTTCATTTAGTTGGAATAAGACTTTGTTGTTGTAGTTGATGTCTGGCTATATGGATAATTCCTCTAATTTGATTCATTCTTTGCCCCTTTCTATACGGGCATTTTTTTCCCACGAAATTAAAATATTTATTGCACTTAGCATATGTATGTGCAGGAATGTTTTCTTTTAAATAATGTTTTCCCTCTTTATATATAGGTGGAACTCAAACAGAACACCCCCCCTTCCTGATAAGCCTTGTAACAAACTATGCAATGACTTAAGTGCGTACGCTACAATTGTACACTAAGCTCCTAAAGTTATGCTCAATATGTTTATGTAATTGTTACTTTCCTAAATACATGGGATTCCCTTTGACCCCATACACTTGTAAATGTTTATAAGACGCAAGTCGCTCATTAATAAAATTATTGTGGCTTCTGAGTCTACACGTCTTCTTCGCATTTCAGAAATTTTCATGGTATCAGAGCTTTGAAGCCTAACCACATATTTTTTTTCTTTTCAATCTTCTATTTCTTCCCCTGCAATTACTTCCTTGACGACACTTCAAACCCCACCACTAGGGCTACCTCTGTTTCTACTGATCTCACTACTCCAACAGCTCAATCACCTCTGGTTATCTCTAATATAACCAACCTTATCCCCATTAAATTATCTTCTACCTATTACTTACTATGGAAATCGTTATTGGAGCCCATTCTTCGTGGCCATAAACTGATGCACCTCCTTGATGGCACTACATCTATCACTGTTGATTGCCCATGGTATGAGAAGGATCAAATGCTTCTCTCCAATGCCACCCTCGGTGACTCCGCCCTTCCTTATATTGTTGGAGTGAAATATGCAAAATGAGCATGGGACTTACTAAATCAATGGTATGCCTCCACCACCCCAGCTCATGTTATGTCACTTAAACGACAAGTGAATCACCTCAAAAAAGGCTCCTTCTCGATGTCTAACTACATTCAGCAGTTCAAAAGTCTCTTTGATCAGCTCTCAGCTTGCAGTTCTCCTGTCAGTGATGACGATATTATATTACTTATTCACTTCCGGTTTGGTGGCTCCTTGGGCTTGGTATGATAAGTTCTCTTCTAGTTTGGTGGATACGGATTCACTGTATTTGAGTCCGATCCTTCCCTCTTTATTTATCATCAGAGGTCAGTTATCATTTGTCTCCTATTGTATGTGGACGATATTATTATAACCAACGACCATTCACATGCTATATCTCACTTTGATCTCCTTCCTCAGTCGAAATTTCAAGATGAAGGGTCTTGGACAGCTCTCTCATTTTCTCGGCATGCATAATACTCGTGATTCCACTGGTCTTTACTTAGATCAGTCAAAATACATCATGGACATGTTAGAACGAGCCAATAGGACTGGCTGTAAACCGGTATCTACTCTGGTTGTCTCACAAAAACTGGGCGTGGATGATAGTCCTCTAATGCAAGATCCTAGTAAGTACAGAAGCCTCGTGGGGGCTATGGTACGTCACCCTCACCTCTCCGGATGTCTCTTTTGCAGTGAATCAAGGTTCACAGTTCTTAAAGGCTCCAACCGATATTCACTTTGTGGCTGTAAAACGTATTTTATGTTTCCTTAAAGGAACTATCACTACTAGTTTGCTTTCCGCCCTAGACCCATAGAACTCACAGCATTCTATGATGCTGCTAGGCTTGATACCCAATTGATCGGTGCTCTATTGGTGGTTTCTGTGTTTTCCTTGGAGGCAATCCAATTGCTTGGAGTGCTAAAAGGTAGGCAACAGTGGCTTTCTCCTATTCTGAAGCCGAATATCATTGTCTTTCCCAAACTGCCGCTGAGCTGGTTTGGTTATATGCACTCTTTTGTGACCTTCACTGCCCGATCAAAACTACTCCTGTATTATGGTGCGATAATGTCTCCACCATATCTCTTGCATTCGATCCTGTTTTCCATGCTCGTACAAAGCACATAGATGTGGACTTTCATTTTATTCGGGAACTCGTTGGCAGGAAGCTGGTAGAAATTAAATACGTGTCCAGCAAGGATCAATTGGCTGATTTGTTTATAAAGGGTTTATCTTCAATTTGCCTACAATATCTCCAGTCCAAGCTTCGGTTGCGGCCGACACCGCTCATGTTACGATCACACTTGGACCGTAGGATTAGAACTAGTTTGAGTTGTTATAATTGTATGATTGTAACCGAATAGTACCTTCTAGAATTGTAAAAGACTATATAGTGGGAAGAGAATGGAATAGATGGTAATGAATTACAAACCAATTTCCTCTTAATCTTCTTCTTCTAGGAGGCTGTCACCCTCGAAGTGGCTAAAACCCTAACATTGGTGCTTTCATTGAGAGTTGAACTCCCTATGGCGGACATCACTCATTTTCAGCAACTTGAGAATTCTGTAAATCTTCTTGGTGAGACTTTAACGCGAAATGACAAACGATGCTATTCCATTCAATCTTCTTTGGCCGAGCTCTCTCGGTTAATGGCATCCATGGAGGAGAAGATGGATCGAGTCCTCCGTCTGCAACCTTTAGCGGCCCCCTCCTCACCCCTACCGACTTCGTTACCGCCTCCCAAACCCCTGATTCCTCTTCATCACCCATCTCGACCCCGCTGTCCGTGCCTATCACCAAACCCTATGAA
This sequence comes from Protea cynaroides, assembly GCA_028583415.1. Classification (NCBI taxonomy): domain Eukaryota; kingdom Viridiplantae; phylum Streptophyta; class Magnoliopsida; order Proteales; family Proteaceae; genus Protea; species Protea cynaroides. The sequence goes on from CM053269.1 coordinate 76,961,271, forward strand.
GTCATCAACCCTCCGCAACATCCTATTTCGTCTTTCCACTCCAGTCCGATCATCCCTCTTCCACATCCGCCGCTTATCCGTGTGAACCTTCCCCAACCTTCAACATCCCTGCAACCACGATCTGGAATGTCTGTCATCTCAAGAAGCTTATCAGGCTTCCCTCCCAGAAAGCCCCCTGCTCAAAATGCCTCAGCAGTACAGCCGATGGACTGCGTGTACAGCAGGGGTAATTGTGTAGATCGGTTTAACAACTTCCTTAAGGAGACTGGCCGATCGACTGGGTATGTCAATGCTCAAAGGACCGAACTCTTCGTCACTACCTCAGTTCGTCTACATGGCCGGCCTCCTCCAACGCTGGTTCCTCTGTATTGCTCCCTTTCCGCCATGGTTTCATTAGTAGGAAATTTTCACTCCAATCAACTTTTCTCAGCAACACAATATCACTATTCTTCCACTTCGCATCTTTTCCAAAAAGATGCTGTCGATGAAAATTCCACCGTTGTTTTTGAAAATTTATGGGAATCCGTTATTGATTTCAGGCTGAGAGAGCTCCTTGTGGACAGAAACAAGCCTCCAAACCCAAATCTGATCTCCTTGATATCTCTTAAGCTTTCAGCAATTTCTCTACTCACAATAGTGACATCTCTGGAGAGTTGCAGAGGATTTCTGCAGTGCGACAATAATGCCGTCGACGCTGTTCAGTTTTATAAAAATGTTTTTGAAACAGAGGAGCTCAAGCTTGGTTCCTCTATCGTCCTCCACCGCAACAGATTCGGCAATCGCTCATCACTCCAAGTTACAACATCTCTATCCACACCCAATGCAGTTAAGTATTTGACAAAAAAAAATCAAAAAGACTATTTTACCCTCATTGTTAAAAAGCAAAGGTTGGTTTCTCTTTAAAATAAAAAATAAAAAAGAAATCACTCTACGTTTTACCTTACAAAATCTCTCTCTCTCTCTCTCTCTCTCTCTCTCTCTCAAAAACTTTACAAATGACTCTCTCTCTTTCAAAATGAACAAAGGAAAACGTTTTGACAGAGAGAGAGAGCAATGTTACTCTGTTACTCTCTTCTCTGACAGCTACTCTTTGGTGGAAAAAATTTCCTGCGCTTACACTAGTAAATACAAATTTCTCCGGCTAGACTCCCTCAACTCCATCCCTCGGTTCTTCTCTGGCTAGTGTGATTTCACACAATAAACTCTCTCTCTCTCTCTCTCTCTCTCTCTCTCTCTCTCTCTCTCTCTCTCTCTCTCTCTCTCTCTCTCTCTCTCTCTGAACCCTAAAATTCTAGGGTTTCAAGAAACTTGGAGGATCCCGCTCTTTGATTTTCATTTTCTTGAAACCCTAGAATTTCAGGGTTCATCCGAAATTCTGATTAGTGGAATAATTTCAGTAGCACTTACACAGGAATTTCTTCCCTCTCTTCGATTAGTTGATAATTTCAGGAGCACTTACATAGAAATTTCTTCCCTTGCAATTGATAATTTTGTCATGATTTTACAATATGAATAGATTGAAGTAAGCCATTTCGCTTCAAGGGTGATGTTGCACTGTCTTTATGCCATATCAGTAGTTGCCAACTTAACATCGTATGCTTAGGTTGCTTCAAAGAGAAACTGAATGGAAGAAATGAGTTTGCAAGAATTTGTCTTTTCCTTAAGTAAGTAGGTTAAATCTTTGGAGAAAAAAAAATTGGTTTTCTGCTCGGCCTAATCTAGAAGCGTATTTCTCCTGGTGCAATCAAGACAACTTTGAAGGATGGCTTCTTCTAGATACAAGACAGATTTTTAGTCTAGTCTTTTGTTGTCAATCTTAGTTTAGTGTTCGTGGATATTTTCATGGGAAAGCTTGAGGGTAAGGGCTAAAAGGCTTGGTAAAAAGGAGATGGGTAAGAAGTTTAGGGATCGTGATCACAGAGAAATTTTCACTAAGGTTACAAAACAGAGAAGAAAAACTACCTTCGATCAGAAGAGGGTTTTTCTCCAGCAAAGATTCTTCTCCGGCTTCCATTTCCTATTTCGTTTCTCTAGCGAAGAAAAGTTTCTAGGGACGAAAGGGAGTGAAAGCACGCAATAGTAAAACCTAAAGCTAGTTCATGGTTTTACGGTTTTACTTCTTTCAATTGTTTTTACCATTTAAAAAAAATGGAAATGAGGAACGGATAAAATAGTAAACTAAAACTCCTAAAGGACAACTTCTGTATTATATAATTTCAAACTTTGCCACCTTATCACTTAACAGATCAATCTGTTAAGTCTGGACCTGTATGATACATATTTCACAAATGAGGGGGTGTGGGTGAAATTATTGGCCAAAATTTGGGGTTACATGAATTAAAGGAAAGTTCAAGGGGGGTGGGTGAAATTTTTCCAGAATAATATTAATAGTTACCTATTTATGGTCTTCTTAGGAAGAGAACTAACTATGTGAGTTGGTGACTGTTGTCGATGGATTCCGTTCAGCCTCTCAGATCAAGCCACGTAGCTAAAACACAAACACAGTAGTAAAGTGGACGGGATATACCCCAGGGCCACTTTGATGCCAAAGTTTGGGAATTCCAAAGGCAAGCAGAATGAGGTTTTTTAGTGAAACACTAGAACTCCTTAGAGATGGGGTTCCCTGAGATACTAACTTCAGTAACTTCCTCCTCTCTGGTGAGATAGAATATTTTGGACGAAAGATAGAGAAAAAGTTAACTCAAAGGAAATTTCTCAGGGCTATACCTGGGTATTGGTACTCTCTTTAGGTAGGAAGTTTTGAATCCTTTGCAATCGATATTATTTCACTACTTATAGGTCCAATTAGGACCTTCACGAACAAACCCCTCCTCACCTACCGCCATCTCCATCACCTGTCACCTAGAGTACAATAGGTCTAGGGGATTACGACCCCTTAGGATGGTGCTTGGATGTCTTGTCTGCCGTTTACGACCCCCCTCGACCTTCTTCGACCCCCTTTTAGTCCACGTTCTCCGTATCTTCTGATAACTGTATCTGTCCTTACTCTTTTACCGAGTGTCAATCTTACTTTTTACTAATTTGATCCATGATATGGCAACCTGACCAGTCAAATCTGCCTAGTTGACATTTATTTTTGTTGTCGGCATTTATGAGCATTAATGACAGACCATTAAATGCCCAGCTCTGAGACCTACATGCAAATTTCGGGGATGAAATTTCTTTTAAGGGTGGTAGAGTTGTAAGAACCGTGTTCTAAAACCGGGTCTAATCCATGGTTATATATGTGACATGTCTCCCAATCATAACCGGACTGGAGGGTGAAGCCGAGTGATGAGCCACTCAAATTTCAGGTAAGAAAAATTGTAAAAAATGCTTAAGTCGCATACCGGTTTGACTATACCGGTTGCGGTCAGTGCAACCGGTATGTGCAACTGGTATGGTATACCGATTGGACTATACCGGTTGCGGGCACTCCAACCAGTATGTGCGACCAGTATACTTGATTTCGGCTGGAGACGGACTCCAGCGGCCTTTCTCTCAGAATGGAAACTTGGAAAGTTTCCAACTGAGGGAAAGGCTTCCCATGGACGGCCTCCCTTTATTAATAGAGAAGGAGACACTCCATTGCTCCTTCTCAAAAACCCTAGCCGTCTGGAGAAGAGCTGAGAAGGAGCAAGGAGGTGGAAGCTGCCCAGGAAGGAAGAGCCTTGCCAATCGACAGACACCGCCGGTAAGTGCTCTATCCTCTTAGTAATTTTAGGATGTCGGATCGGAGCCGCGAAACGGCGCAGCGATTCAAAAAGCCTATAATTTCCATTGTTTTCCTCATTCGAATCTAACCTAGGTTTGATACGGCATTTTAGCCGAAATCGGAAGGCCATTAAAAGGCTTGGACCTTAGTGGGGGATAGGAGAAACCCTAGAGACCTAATCATTAGCCGACAAGGAAGGGAGATCCAAGATCTCACTGTCGGATCCAAACCGCGGGGTATACCGGTTGGACGCAAGTTCCAGCGGTATGGGCATGCGGTATATACCGCAGGCACATACCGGTCTCACTCAATGAGATATGAGTGAGACCGGTAAGTGCAACCGGTATATACCGGTTGCACATACCGGTTGTGCAACACTGCAACCGGTATGGTTTCCGAGATTGGTTTGCTTGGCCAAACCTGGTTCTGACCTCTGTAACCTTTATGAATGGGTTCTAACATATAAATGTGATTATGTAGGACCTGTAGACAACGTGAGTAAGCTCTCTGACGCAGAACGGGATCATTATCACGCGTCAGGTAAGGGACAAGATCCCAAACTTAAATAACTAATTAATAGTAAACTTTTGTAATTTATTCTGTATCTGGATATATATTGTTTGTTGTCTGTGCATCTCACATGCCATGTAGTTGTTCTTTATTTATTATATATTCATGCATTTCATATGCTAGGACTGTTGGATGTTAGGCATGTGTATGTTTTCATTAGTGTGTGGAATGTGAAGGGGGGTGTGCCCTGGATATATCCACAGCTAACACTTTTCTCGTATCGCCTTAACCTTAGAAAACTCAGTGCGAATAGGGTATCAGGGGGAGGACATGGGATTGTGGTTCTTCCTGCCCACCAGACTCGAGCCCTATCTCTATGTCGTAGGGAGTAGTGCTGGGGTAGGGTCATATAGCATTTACTTTAGTAGACTTGGTGCGAATAGGGTATCAGGGGGAGGACGTGGGATTGTGGTTCTTCCTGCCCGCCAGACTTGAGCCCTATCTCTATGTCGCAGGGAGCCGTGCTGGGGTAGGGCCATTGATACTATATTGACATCTAGGACTGGTTAGAAACGGAACCCACTTGCAAGCCCTTGCCAATAGGCGTTTAGGTATTGGTACGGTATGGGGTATCAGGGGGAGGACGTGGGATTGTGGTTCTTCCTGCCCGCCAGACTCTAGTCCTATCTCCATACTGGAGTGAGTGATGTGGGGCAACAACAGTAGTGTGGTAGGTGCCAGACTGGGGTGTGCTCACACTCTCGTGCATGGAGGTGTGGTGGCCGCCAAACCTTACCATAGCATATTTGCAAGTTATACCTGACCCAATTTGTAATGTTATCTCATGCATTTTGTATGTTGCATTGGTCTTGTACTTTACTGAGCTAAGTTGTGAGCTCACCCGAATATATTCTATTTCTTTTTCAGATCTTGATGCAGGTTATACTGTGGAAGACTTTATGACTGCCCCAGCTTACAGTACGGTGGCTGCCCTGGATACACAGACTATAGAGGACGAGCATGATGTGTCATGCGAGTGCTCGTTCTGTGTTTTCTCTCAGTGACTGGTTGTTGTTATTTTCTGTTAAGACTTTGTAATAATTATTATTTAAATTTTGGTGAATGATGAAATAATTTGAGTATTTATTTTAATTACAACATAGTACTCAGTTCATCTATTTATATTCCGCTGCTATGTATTTAGTCTCTGATTATGTTAGACTACTTGAGAATGATTGGTTGACACGGTTTATTGAGATTCTGGTGTGAATCGTGGTTTAAAGCCGGTTCACTCACACTTCTGGTTCAGTCGGAATTGGGGTGTGACACCAGCTACCTCTATCAATCTGTCAAATCATGGCCTGATTGCCCAGCAGGGGGTCGAACACGATTTCATCTTCCAAACATTTTTTATCCTTAGGCTTCGTACCTTGGATGGGTGCCAGGTGTCCCATTCTTCAAAGGCTGTCATAGATTCTTCATCCACGGTCTGATTTGAATCTATAATTATTCCCCCCCCCACAATGACACTGCCCTACTGCAATATCTGTAAAAGATATTATCAGTGACAACTGAGAAGCCAACAACAAGAAAACCAAAACCACAACAGAGACGAAAATGGTTTTAGTTGAGAGTTGAGAAAGTTACCAGTTGGTCAACTCCAACAACGTGGAGAAGAAGCAGAAGCACACACACTCAAAGAGTCCTATAGAGATATAAAGAGAGAGAAATCGATGACAATGGGAACTAAGAGAATGAGGGTGAGGCTCTGAGGGAGAAATCAATTTTAGACTGTAGAGGTGTAGAGGCATTGGCGTCGGCTATATATTAGGTTTTGTAGAACTGAGAGAGAGAGAGAGAGAGAGAGAGAGAGAGAGAGAGAGAGAGAGAGAGAGAGAGAGAGAGAGAGAAGAGTGAGAGAGAGAGAATATTGTAGAGCAATAGAGGCGTCGGCGTCTACGTCGGCTGTCGATTAGGTTTTGTAGAACTGAGATAGAGAGAGAGAGAGGCGTCGACTGTCGATTAGGTTTTGCAAAACTTTAGGGTTAAGTACTTGTTATATATATAGGGTCGGGCCAGGCCAAGCTCAACCCAGGAGGTCAACCCTAACCCAACCCTACCCTCCCAGGGTTGATAAAAAACTAGACCCTCACCCAGTCCTGCCAGGGTTCGGACCGGGTTCAACCCTGCAAGGGTTCAGAGTGGATTTGGGTGGGCTCGGGTTGTCAGAGTAAAACTTGCACCCCTACGAAAGTTAAATCTCTTCATTTCTTAAATCCTTACCCAATTTGTAATTAACCAAAGGATTTATTATAACCCCACCCCTCATTCTTCAGCCAATTAGAGGACCTTCATTAATGACATGCAGCACGAAAAGAAAACCAAGTAAGATAAATCTACGAAATGAAGACTCTATTGATTTTAATTTTCCTTTTATTTACATTTATTTATTTGTTATTTGACTATGCATCTTATATAAACATATTTTGTCCTAAATGTTTTGAATCTCACGTAACACATGGGTTGTTTGATAGTGGACAATCTCATTACACACTTTGTGGGTGATTTGATTTTCGTGATGAAAGGGAAATTACCTTCGTATTGGTTTGTCATCCCTTCTTTTCTTCTCTCTCTCTCTCTCTCCCCCCCACCCACCCACCCACCCCCATAAAAAAAAAAGATTAAAAATGAAAGCAGTAAAAAAGTCTAATTGAGTTAAATAACGCTTTAGAAAATGAAATGGTTCGTGAGTCTCATGCAAGACCTACTAAAAGTTCGTTTATTATTTATAAACACTAAGAAAAACAGACCATGTTGGACTAAGAATTAGGAAATGAAAGTGTTTGCCCTCAATCTCATCCAGTTATCCTGCAATGTTTTAATGAGTTATTAGATTTATTTAATCACCCTTCAGGGAGCTTTTAGGTAATTTTCAATTTTGATCATTGGATGTGTCGTCTTGTCCTACCCAAAAGCATGAGGATGGTTATAACTATTCAATAGCAGCGTGCATCCAACACTCCTATAGTTAAAATGACTCTTGTCTTAAGATTTAAAATATGCTAACTTATAAGATTCTAATATCCTGCCAGGACATATAACTGTATATCCTTCTCCCAATTGGAGAACTTGGTCAGTTTTATATTATTCAACTAAAATGGGTTTTTGAGAACAAATATAAAAGTGTAGTGTTACATTAGACAAAACAATTGGGCCGCAGTGACTATCGATTGGAAAATTTTGAGCTTATTAGACGATTTTTGACATAAAGAGTATCACTCCTACCAGTATTTGATCTAATATACCTCTCTTCAATGAGGGAGTGTTGGATTGGCCTTCTCTTGTGTCCTACACTCCCCATAAATAATAATAATAATAATAATAAATACAAAATTAATGCTCAATGCTTAATTGGTATTTTCCAATATTGTATGTCAGTCTATGTGACGTGTAATACATTGGAAGAGAGGAGGGTCCCTTCCGACTCAGTCAATCAATACAAAACCACTATTGTCTTTCCGTGTGGAGTCTGTGGACCCACCTTTAAGAGAAGATGAAGCTAATTACTTCACTAAATTTCCATGGCAAGACTGGAAATAATGAAGAGCCAAGATGAAGCTTACTTGACAATACACATGGACCCAGATTGATTCAATAAAGCAAACGGGTTGGTCTGATGAAAACTGAAAAGTTAGGCTGTGGAGAATACGCGCGTATTGGAAATTTTGAGCTTATCAGACTTTTGATGTAAAGAGTAGTGTTACACATTAACTTTAGACGACGGAGGATCATTAACACCAGTATAAATTTGATCTAATATACCTTGAAAATCTAACTTTCCCACCTCCATTGCAATCAAATAAAAAAAAAAATTACAATTTTGGATCCAAAACAGTATTAGAGCTTCTGTTTGAAGGTAAAATAGCTAAAATTGTGGATGCCAGTTCCATAGGCAGTTCAAGTAAATAATAAAGGGTTTTTTTTTATTGACATCGATCTAGTGACAATGGCGATCGATGTTCATCAGATGGTGAAAAATCCCTAAATTCCTCCGATATGTATATTGAGGTTTCTATGATAGCTCAATGATATCCCATGAAAATGAATCAATGCCAATAGCACCAATGTCATATAAAAAGGCCCAAGAATAAAGGCAACTGTCTAATTGTAACTTCTAAGTGACCCCATTACAAATCGGACATCGTCTTGGGGTGTCTGTGCTGTTAGGCCTTAACAATCCATCCAATTAAAAGCCTAAATCACCTCCATCCCTTACGAATGCAAGGCCAGGAAGCCAAAGTGACATGAGTCGCCGTCACATTCAGACCGATCCATAGAAGGGTTTTTAGAAGTTAGCCCATCTTTTAAGTTCAGAAATATTTTAAATACTCAACGTTACATATTTTGCTCATTTTCAATTTTCTTTGAGTTCAAAGTGATGTGAAACTTACCCAGGAAAAAAAAATGTGAAATGTGAAACAGAGGGAAAAAGAGAGAAAAACCTCTTTATCTTTCCTTGTGGGCCATCTTAACTAATGATGAAAGTGATGTGTGAAACAGAGGGAAAAAGAGAGAAAAACAACACTCTTTCCGTGTGGGCCATCTTAACTAGAGAGAAGATGAATTTCCACGAAATTCCAATGGGTCCAAGACTATGAAGTAATGAAGAGACAAGATAGAGAGAAGATGAATTTCCACGAAATTCCAATGGGTCTATGAAGTAATGAAGGGACAAGAAAATGAAGCTTAGACAAGAAAATGAAGCTTACTTTCATGGCCCCTCTTGACAAAACACTAGCGGGTTAGTCTGATGATGAAAAGGTAGGCCATGGTGACTATGGATTGGAGAATCTAAAGCTTATTAGACGACTTTTGACTTAGAAAAGATCACTACCACAATTATTTAGGTGGAGCAAAATGAAGAGACATTAGTGGAGACGCAAAAGCCACAAGGCCCAATGAGAGCTTATTGGACGGAGTTTCTTACACGTTTCTACGATCATGATTGGAAAATACCATTGCTTATCCATCCCCCTATAAATTAGCAATCCAATATAAGCTCAGATCACTACACACAACCCAATCAAACACGTACCTACTACGTACCTACCCATGGCTTGCTCATGTGCTTGCGCTCCCACTCAGCTCTTGTTAATGTTGTTCCCAGTTCTTGCATCTGTTTTTTGCCTTACCTTCTTCCCTTCCTTTGCCTATGCTATTAAATCCGTAAGGATCAAAAAAAAAAGGGGGGGGGGGGGTGGGGGGGGGGGGGGGGGGGGGGGGGGGGGGCGGCCATCCCTGATGATCAGTTGTCAATTGAAGCGAAAGCTCTCCTCACATGGAAAGCCAGCCTCCAAAACTATTCTGTTGCTGCTCTCCGTTCTTGGAAGCTCACATCACCGACACCATCTCCCAACATCAATAGTAGTAGTACTACTACTACTACTGCGACTTCATCACCAACTACCCCATGCAAATGGTTTGGTATTACCTGCAACAAAGCCAAAAGTACTGTGGTTGAGATTAGCCTTTCGGATGTGGAGCTCCAAGGTACTCTTCAAAACTTCTCATTTTCTTCCTTTCCGAATCTCCTCCGTCTCAATCTCAGCTTCAATGAACTCATTGGAACCATTCCTGTGCATATTGGTGGCCTCTCCAAACTCACCCACCTTGATTTCTCCAACAATTATCTCTCAAGCATTCTACCTCCTTTGAGTAATTTAAGCACCCTACGCTTCTTATACCTCTATGGCAATGAAATCAATGGCACAATCCCTTTAGAAATAGGGAATATGAAAAATCTGGTTGAATTAGCATTGGGTACCAACAAATTCACTGGTATGATCCCCTCCTCTATCATGGCTAATTTAACCAACCTTAAAGGTCTATACCTCAGTCTCAATGAACTCAGTGGTCCAATACCTTCAGAAATTGGAGATATAAAAAATTTGATCAACTTGGACCTATCTGAAAACAAACTAGATGGTCTAATCCCTCATTCACTAGTTAACTTAAGTAAACTAGAGTTGCTATATTTGTTTGACAATCAATTATTTGGTCCAATGCCTTTAGAAATTGGAGGTATGGAAAGTTTGAAGAGCTTGCATCTATCTATAAACAAGCTCAATGGTCCAATCCCTCATTCTCTGGCTAACTTGAGTAAACTAGAGATGCTCAATTTGTTTGATAATCAATTATCTGGTTTCATACCTAAAGACTTAGGTAGCCAAGCATCCATTGTGATATTCGAGGTGTCTGAGAACCTCTTATCTGGAAGTTTTCCGCAACATATATGCCAAGGATCACTTCAACTATTAGTGGCTCATAACAATAGTCTCAGTGGTCCTATTCCAGACTTAAGAAACTGCACAAGTTTAAAGAGAGTTCGACTTGAAGGAAATCACTTTGTAGGAAACATAACCGAGAGTTTTGGTGTACATCCACATCTTGATTACATTGATATCAGTCACAATAGATTATATGGAGAGCTCTCACCAAATTGGGGAGAATGTAAGAATTTGTCAGTGCTAAAGATTTCTAGAAACAATATTAGTGGGAAGATACCACCTGAGTTTGGTCAATTAACTCGACTTGGATTACTTGACCTTTCTTCCAACAATCTTGTTGGAGAGATACCAAAGGAATTCAGTAGCTTATCAACTTTGTTCAGATTGAATTTAAGTGACAACAAAATTTCAGGGCATATACCAGCTGAAATTGGCCAATTAATCAACCTGGAGTCTCTAGATCTCTCATCAAACAAGCTAACTGGATCAATCCAAGCACAACTTGGTCAGTGCTCCAAACTTTTGTCATTGAATTTGAGCAGAAATTCATTCAATGGAATCATTCCATCTCAAATTGGTGATCTACAAGCCCTACAAGAACAATTGGACCTTAGTCATAATTCAATCAGTGGATTGATACCACAACAACTTGGAAATTTGATAATGTTGGAAATTTTGAATCTATCCCACAATATGATAACAGGCTCCATACCCCTTTCTCTTGAAGGAATGGTTAGCTTAGTGTCTCTAGATTTGTCCTATAATGAGTTGGAGGGTGTTGTTCCTAGCAATAGTGTTTTTAGAAATGCTTCATCACCTCAAGCCTTTAAAAACAACAAAGGGTTATGTGGTGAACTTCAAGGTCTACCATCCTGCAATCAATCTCGTACAAGCAAAGGATCACAAAAAAACAGATACAAAGTCATCATATTCATCATTGCTTCTTTTATAGGAACCGTGCTTCTTGTATTTGCAATCATTGGTGTCCTCTTCTTCTTGCGAGAAAAAGTGAAAAAAGAAAACATAGAAACAACAAGAAGAAACCGTGACAATATATTTTCAATATGGAATTTGAATGGTAATATTGCTTATGAGGACATTATTAAAGCAACAGAGGATTTTGATTCCAAATATTGCATTGGAACTGGAACTTTTGGGAGTGTATACAAAGCAGTGCTACCTACAGGCCATGTAGTAGCCTTGAAGAAGTTTCATCCATTAGAAGGGGAAGTGATAGCTGATGAGAAAAGCTTTGCAAATGAGATTCGTGTATTAATAGATATACGACATCAAAACATTGTCAAACTTTATGGGTTTTGTTCCCATTCACAATACATGTTTCTTGTTTATGAGTATATGGAAAAAGGAAGCTTAGCAAGCATCTTGAGCAATCAATCAGAGATTATGGAGTTGGATTGGCTGAAAAGAGTCAATGTCATCAAAAGTATGGCTAATGCTTTATCTTACTTGCATCATGATTGTATTCCACCCATAATTCATCGAGATATTTCAAGCAAAAATATTTTGTTGAACTTGAAACTTGAGGCCCATGTATCTGATTTTGGCATTGCAAGACTATTAATGCCCGACTCATCTAATTGGACGTCATTGAAAGGAACTTATGGATATATTGCTCCAGGTATTTAAATTTTTCACAACTATTTACTTTGTTGTTTTTTCTATTTATGGTTTCTTTATTTATTTATTTATTTTACTTTAGTGTTTAAGACCAATGATTTTTTCTAAATTGGGCTATTAAAGCATTTGCAATCAATATTGAAAAAGGAAAAAAAAAATTGTTTGTATCTCATATCTTCATGTCCATGTGGAATTACAATTATTTATAGTTGCAAAGTTTATTTTATTCAAACTTTGAAAATCTAATACACAATCATCAAAGCTTTTGTCAAAGAACAATTTATGTATTTAATTTCCTTGAATCGCAATTGTTTTAGAATAATAGGATGAATGTGCCCATATCATGTTGTTATGATAAGTATATGTTACATAATAAATTCTTAATATTTTCTACGATAACCATCCTTCATATTAATTTTTTTATTTAAGATGCTGCATCATATAAATTAAGATGAGTTACACAACATTCTATTCCATTAAGCAATTCAATAAGAAAACTAGTAAATTGCTTAAATCACCTTGTCATGGTGTTTGTAAAGAAATTGGGCAAATTTCTGTTTGAAAACTTAAAGAATTTCAAAAGTTTGGGGAAAAAGAGAGAAAAAAAATGAACATTGAAGTTACTTAGTTGAAGAGATTTTAAAAATAAAAAAGCTCTAATATATTTTATGAGCTATCTATTATATTTTGTAATAAATTAATTTTCTTTTCAAACATCTTATACAGAAAATATATCCATAGCAGTATAGCAACACTACACTTTCCTATTGAATTAAAAACAAATCATAGTAGCCACAATTTCTTTTTAAATGCCAAAAGTTTTATGAGCCTAAACCAACCTTCAGAATCACTCAAGATCTGAAATGTAATCAAAATACATTTGGGATGGGGAGAGTGCCACATCCAATCCTCCGACCAAACCCTAGGTTAAAGTATATTTATTGAGAGAGGTGACTCATACAACCCTATCCTCGGTTTTAACTTTGTGAATAAGTGGACCTAAAGTTCTCTACTCCTTTTCGAAATCTAATTATGAAACTTGGCATATGAGTGTCTGGTTATGTGAATAACATATAAACAATATTCTACCAATGAAACAAACTTCCATATGTAAATATTGTGCTGATGTCAAAAGCCACATTAATCACAAGTATCCTCCAAATCCATGGAGAGTAGCTTCTCTATATTTTACCCAAAAAAAAAAAAAAAAACAATCTTCTCTATATGATCCGTCATTTTTTAGCCATGTACTCTACTAGATGGGACCCAAGTTTCGCATAGCGGTATATATCCCAAGACCACCTACTCACCTATGAATTTTTTGCCAAGTGATAAAATTAGTCTTGAAAGATTCAGGATTACGAAGATGAAGCTTCATCATGGAATAAATGATTGAATTTGAGCTTTTAGATTGACACATGGTGAGTACAAGGACCAGTAATTATGAGAACATGAAGTCTCTATCTGTCAATTCCTTGAAATCCAACCCCCTCCAAGTAACCGACCATCGGTCTTTCCTGTATTTGTACTCCCATTTTGCCTACTAGCGTATAAGATTCCAAAATACCCCACTAGCATTTAGATCCCTCTCCATATATATAAAGCTTGTTTCTATTTTAAAAGTTTAGTGTTGCCCTGCGTATACATTTTCACCAAGCCCCTTTTTTTCTTCCTTTGCAGAGCTTGCCTATACTATGGTTTTAACCGAGAAGTGTGATGTATATAGTTTTGGAGTAGTGGCATTAGAAACAATTATGGGAAGGCATCCAGGGGATCTCATCTCATATTTAACATCACTAGATGCTCAAAAAATGCTATTAAGGGATTTGTTAGACTCACGTCTCACATTTCCATCAGATCAAAAGGTTGCTGAAGATGTTGTTTCTGTTGTGAGAATAGCAATTGCATGTTTACATAGTGATCCACAATCCCGCCCAACTATGCATCAAGTATCAAATGAGCTACTTTTTCTTCAACCATCATTTGTGGAGCATTTTCATACAATTACTTTAGGAGACCTAAATGGTATTGAAATACAATAATTGAATGTATCAATAAATCTTGTAATATGTATTTTTCTCTAATAGATCATTTCATTTTACTTGTTTCCTTTAAGAAATATTCATTCTATAATTCAATATGAAAAAAAAAAGAAAAAAAAAAAAGGCAATTTATATCTCTCACATTTTGTTGCCTACCTTTTTTTTTTTTTTTTTATTTTTTTTTTTTTTTTTATATATGAAGATATGCATAAAAAAGCAAGGACTGAACCCTATTTGGAATTTTAATTCTGGTATTTATAGCCGTGATGATAAAGGGTGAGTTTTCCATTCATAAATTGTCAATCATTAAGTTGTTCAAGAGCTTCAGAGACCCTAGTGCTCTATATAACTAAAAAATGGCAAGGTATATATGTAGGAACGTATTTCTAAACTGGACAATGTAAAACAAATATTGTCATTTTATGAAAGATACATTTATGTATTTATATTTGTAATGTAAACTTTTAAACAGAGTTCAAATAGAAACTGGACACACTATTTATCTTTTGTTACGAGGAAAACCAATATCTAATTTATAAATACGAAATTAATTATTTAATTAATAGTTTGAAGAATGGAAAGGGAAGACCATTAGATCCACAGCTTTAGAACTGGTACAACTATCTAGTCCGAGTAAGTTTTCTGAAAAAAATTTCAGGGCATAAGCTTGAATTTTGCAGTACCGTTGGATAATAGATGTTTAATTGAAGGGACTAAAGATGTGTTAAAGTCAAGTTGGATCTGATCCAATTGAAAACAACCTATCTCCCCATAAAAAAGAGACAAATGAGAGAGTGGGAAAAACTATCGAGGTTTAAAAAATAGGCTTGAAATCAATGGAATCGACCAATTAAAATCTGAATCAACATATATGGAAAAAACCCACATAAGGTATTGAAGAATTTTTCAGTTACATAAATCGCTGCATCTTAGATGAAACTAATAGCTATGGATTGTAAATTCAGATGAATAAATCAATGCTATTATATCAACGTCCATCCCACCAAATCTCCAGGACCTGATGAGCTACCATAGAAGTTGTTTCTTGATTTCTAACGCATTTTAGGCCATGAGTTAATTTCAGCTCTCACATCATTCTTTCACACGGGTTATCTATTCAAAGAGTAGAACCCCAACTCATTTTCAAAACAAAACAAGGAAAGTGCACATCATTTCTGCCCCCATAAGCTTGAGCAATGTCACATATAAAGTCATAGCTAGCAAAGAAGATCTTTGCAAATTATCTCAAATCCATCCCCCAAAACTTGATAGGCCAATTTCCAAGTGCTCTTTTTTTCATTACAAATCAATTTCGGATTATATGTTAGTGTGAGTGTCACATGAAGGCTACCAATTTCTAAAGGGTTTTTATAGGTTTAGCATATGCGGTTACAACTTACAACTACATGTTGTAATCGTTTCTTTCCACCGTCAGATTTGTGTCGGTCTCTAAATGAAAAACCAAAACTGTCCCATGTATATTGAGGTTTTCGTGATGATCTAGTTAGTGTACATTAAAGGGAATCAGTCTTTTAACTGCCCTTATTACATTCATAAGACCCTTCTCTGAAACGTATGAACTGGGGGAGGAGTTCTTTATTAATCCTAAACAAGAAAACTTTGATAGAGACAATTGAGGTTTCCCTCTAGATGGGAAAAGCTAGTTCACTTAGGTAGGTTACGAAATTGTTATAACCTATATTTCGTTGTCTAAAATAACCACCATGGTAAAAGACATGATTGGTTAGAGATAAAACTAGAAAGCAATTTTCAAAATAGTGAGTAAATCCTATTTATAGGACATAAAAGCATGGAATAAGTTCCCTGTGGATAACCACTAATGACATCTCTCTCTCCCTCTCCTCTATCTCTCATCTAGGAGCCGCTGCACTCTTCGCAGTCCATCGCCCCTACTGCTCATTTGTCCATGAGCTCCTCTATGTCTTCCTCCACTATGAATTGTAGAATTTACAAGTTGGCAGAGCAGCAAGAGAAATTGAGAAACCCCTTCACATTACATTTCTAACATATGTATTAGTTGTTAAGTTTCCATCTCAAAAGTTTGTACCTATAAATTGAGGGATTCTCAAGTATATAAGGCACCCAAGGTTTTAGACTTAATTGATGTGAGATTATTATCAACGCTATTCCTCACGTGTTGCCCCTTTTTTGGGTGACAGTATGTGGCATATGTGGTCCCTCTTTTGGGTGACCGTGAGGAGGGAACCTGGAGCTCTAATACCATGTTAAATTTCTATCTCAAAAGTTCGAATTTGTAAGTGGAGGGATTCTCAAGTAGACAAGACACCCAAGGTTCCACATTTAACTAATGTGGGATTATTCCTATAAAATCCAAGAAGATTGGACGGAATATTAGATTATTTTATTCATCCACGAAGGAACTATATATACCCATGCAAACAACTGTATATCCCTTTGATTTGGGGATTGGAATACAACAAACAAAGAAAAATGAATTGTGGAGAAGATCACGATCAATTTGAATTTTGAATTGGGAGACATGGTGAACGGTAGTTACTACTAGCTGGACTCATCCCAATGAGTTTGCTTATTACTCCCTCTCAAGTTGGAGCGCGAATGTCGCAAACGCCCAACTTCGAAAACAGAAAATGGAGCTGGTCTTAGGCAAGAGCTTTAGTGAAGATATCCGTGAGTTGCATGCGCGAGGGGACGTGACAGGTACTGATGTAGCTGCTCTGAAGTATTTCACAGACAATATGACAGTTAATATCAATATGTTTCATCTCCTCATGATAAACTGGATTAGCGGCGATGTGGAGCGTAGCCCGGGTATCGCAGTAAAGGTGCATGGGGGTGGCCTAGGAAACATCGAGGTCATTTTGAAGAGACCGAAGCCATACTAGTTTACAGGTGGTGGCGACCATGGATTGATATTCAATCTCAATGGATGAGTGGGAGACTGTGTGTTGCTTCTTCGATTTCTAGGACAAAGAGCTATCACCTAGGATGGTGATGTAGTCGATGACCGAGCGATTAGTGATGAGGCACATGGCCCAATCTGAGTCGCAAAAAGTTGTGAGCTGAAGGGAGCTGTTTGCATTGAAGAAGAGACCTGTGCCTGGAGAGGATTTGAGGCAGCGTAAGCTGCATCCAGGTGTGGTTAGCAGGGCTGATGCATGAATGGGTTGAGTCATGAGTGTATTGACTGACTATGTAATATCACGGCAGGCAATGGTGAAATAAATTAATCGCCCTATGAAACGGTGGTATGGAGAGGCATCAGCTAGGAGAGGACCACTATCAAGATCAAGGTGCAGATTTTGTTCCTTGGGAAACACCATAGGTTTGGCTCCAAGCAAGCCAGACTCAGATAGAATATCAAGTGTGTATTTCCTCTGGTTGTTGAAGATGCCAGCAGTGGAACCTCGATCCCAAGGAATTATTTCAACGCCCCAAGTCTTTGAGATGGAATCAGTTGTGAAGAGAAGTGTGATCATCCCCGGCCACAATGATGTCATCAACATATACCAGAACAACATTGTATGTGGAGGTAGTGGCTTTGACAAAAAGAGAATAATCAGACAAGGATTGATGAAAACCTTCGCGTCGGAGAGAACACGTGAGAGTGGGAAACCAGTTCCAAGATGCTTGCTTATGGCGTATGACGACTACTATAATTTACAAAAACGGGTCTCCCTTACTTTGCAAAGCCTGGTGAAAAGCGTGTGTAAAAATCTTCGTGGAGATCACCATGCAAGAAAATCGAGTTGGTGCAAATGCCAACCACGAATAGGGGTGACGAAAAGGAGGCTATGAATAGTGACAAGCTTAGTGACTGGTGCAAAAGTGTCAGTGTTATCGAGATCTACCTGCTGGACGATGCCCTTGGCAACGAGGTGAGCTTTATATCACGCAATCATGCCATCAGCATTGCATTTGACCTTGTAGAACCATTTGCATCCAATCGCAGGATTTACCTGCAGGAAGAGGCAGTAGAGACCAAGTGTTATTATGTTCCAAGACTGTAATTTTGGCTTCCATCGCATTGCGTAGGTGGGGGTGCTTGAGGGCCTATATAAGATTTAGGTTCTTGGTCACTGGCCATAACAGTGAGAAATGCAAAATGTAAAGAGAAATTACAATAAGTGAGATATAGTTGTAGAAGGTAGGCGATTAGTACCTGGCAACGAGTGTTGATTGGATTGGGAACCAGTGTTGTAGAGGCAGCTGAACTCACATAATCATGGAGACGGGTATCTAGGTTGAGTGTGGGTAAGGGTACAATGAGGAAGGGGCAAGGCGGGAAAAGGAATGGATGATAAGATTGGCGGTGAAGTGGGAAGGGGAGATAGTGGGGGTAACGATGGTGGGACAGGGATGGGGGATAGTAAGGTTGACGGTGTAGGAGGGGCTAAAGGGAGAGGGTGATCAGGAAGTGCCGTGGGAGCAGGTGGAATGGTAGATTCAAAATCCAGGATATTGAGAGGGATAATGGAATGGGTGTAACACCTTCAAATCGGGGTCACCTTCAAACCGGTGTCTAGGTACAACGTACATGTACTGAGGGCGTCATTGCTTGTCAACTCCCAAGATCGTCATTGCTTGTCAACTCCCAAGATCCTTACTAATATGAGGCAGATAGCCCAAAACCAGACATTAAACATCATCCATTCATAACCATGCAGCGGAAACATAAAATTTATGAACATCATTTATATTATATTCCAAAATCAATATTAAGAATCATTTAAACATCCATAGCAGAAGGCTTCTACATATAGCTGTTTAATCTAAAAATATGTACCTGCACTACATTTGAAGGTTATCTACAAACATGAGACCAACTTCAGCAAAAACTTGCCCACAAAACAAAGTTTACAAACTAATGCTATCCATACAACTCAAAATATCACATAATTCTATAATCTATTTAACCGTATGAGAATTATCTCTCTAGCCATTTCATTTTTCTCAACAAAATGAGACCTCGATTCTTCACCTGTATAATATGTTACCCAGAGGTCTGAGCTCACTATCTCAGTGAAGAACATAAATTATTGTAACATGTCAAATCACAAATGCATATATCATGATGTAAAATGCTCATGCAATATGTGGTTAAGTTCATTACCCTTTGATTTTCTTCTTTTATTTCTTACAATTACATTTACTTTGTATAACCATGTTTGTATCAGGTGGTGCATCAGACACCTTCTGCATTTGCACCCTATTGGAAAGGTTCAAAATCTCGAGTCTCGAGGGTGTCAATCTTCTTCTGACAACTGTATCTGTCCTTACTCTTTTACCGAGTGTCAATCTTACTTTTTACTAATTCGATCCATGATATGGCGACCTGACCAGTCAAATCTGCCTACTTGACATTTATTTTTGTTGTCGGCATTTATGAGCATTAATGACAGACCATTAAATGCCCAGCTGTGAGACCTACATGTAAATTTCAAGGACGGAATTTCTTTTAAGGGTGGTAGAGTTGTAAGAACCGTGTTCTAAAACCGGGTCTAATCTATGGTTATATATGATGACAGGTCTCCCAATCATAACCGGACCGGAGGGTGAAGCCGGGTGACGAGCCACTCAAATTTCAGGTAAGAAAAACTGTAAAAAATGCCTAAGTCTCATACCGGTTTGACTATACCGGTTGCGGTCAGTGCAACCGGTATGTGCAACCGGTATGGTATACCGGTTGGACTATACCGGTTGCGGGCACTCCAACCGGTATGTGCGACCGGTATACTTGATTTCGGCTGGAGACGGACTCCAGCGGGCCTTTCTCTCAGAATGGAAACTTTCCATTCTTGAAAAGTTTCCAACTGAGGGAAAGGCTTCCCATGGACGGCCTCCCTCTATTAATAGAGAAGGAGACACTCCATTGCTCCTTCTCAAAAACCCTAGCCGTCTGGAGAAGAGCTGAGAAGGAGCAAGGAGGTGGAAGCCGCCCAGGAAGGAAGAGCGCTGCCAACCGACAGACACCGTCGGTAAGTGCTCTATCCTCTTAGTAATTTTAAGATGTCAGATCGGAGCCGCGAAGCGGCACAGCGATTCAAAAAGCCTATAATTTCCATTGTTTTCCTCATTCGGATCTAACCTAGGTTTGATACAGAATTTTAGCCGAAATCGGAAGGCCATTAAAAGGCTTGGACCTTAGTGGGGGATAGGAGAAACCCTAGAGACCTAATCATTAGCCAACAAGGAAGGGAGATCCAAGATCTCGCTCTCGGATCCAAACCGCGGGGTATACCGGTTGGACGCAAGTTCCAGCGATATGGGCCTGCGGTATATACCGCAGGAACATACCGGTCTCACTCAATGAGATCTGAATGAGACCGGTAAGTGCAACCGGTATATACCGGTTGCACATACCGGTTGCGCAACACTGCAACCGGTACCTGCGGCCGGTATGGTTTTCGAGACTGGTTTGCTTGGCCAAACCTGGTTCTGACCTCTGTAACCTTTATGAATGGGTTCTAACATATAAATGTGATTATGTAGGACCTGTAGACAACGTGAGTAAGCTCTCTGACGCAGAACGGGATCATTATCACGCGTCAGGTAAGGGACAAGATCCCAAACTTAAATAACTAATTAATAGTAAACTTTTGTAATTTATTTTGTATCTGGATATATATTGTTTGTTGTCTGTGCATCTCACATGCCATGTAGTTGTTCTTTATTTATTATATATTCATGCATTTCATATGCTAGGACTGTTGGATGTTAGGCATGTGTATGTTTTCGTTAGTGTGTGGAATGTGAAGGGGGGTGTGCCCTGGATATATCCACAGCTAACACTTTTCTCGTATCGCCTTAACCTTAGCAAACTCAGTGCGAATAGGGTATCAGGGGGAGGACATGGGATTGTGGTTCTTCCTGCCCACCAGACTCGAGCCCTATCTCTATGTCGTAGGGAGTAGTGATGGGGTAAGGTCATATAGTCTTTACTTTACCAGACTTGGTGCGAATAGGGTATCAGGGGGAGGACGTGGGATTGTGGTTCTTCATGTCATTTTTCTATTTGTGTTGGGTGATGCATTGGTAACCTTCTGCCTTTGCATCCCGTTGGTTGGCATTCTCAGAGGGGCTTGCCTCGCAGTGATTCCCTTCACATCATATCATCTTAGTTCAGGATGGGTGGTGCATCGAACTCCTTCTACCCTTGCACCCCGCTGATTGGCATTCTTAAAGGGCCTTGCCTCACAACGGTTCCATAGCTGTCACATTTAAACTTGTTCATTTCAAGAATTTATAGCTTCTTATGCATATGAAATGTGAGTGCATGACAATGTCAATTCTATTGAAAAACATTTATTTTCAGCATAAAAGGATTAAAGAATTAAATTCATTCACATAACATGTATCATGCATTAACCAAGTTTCATCAAGAATTCATAAACGTTGAAAGCACAAAGGGAAACCATACAATAAAACATAAACATTACAACAATTTATCAATTCCTCACCTAATATGTGATTTCCAGTTCTTTTCTGAGCTATGAATGGAATTTGGCAAAGAGAGGTCCGTGTGTTGGTTCTCTATTCAAGATTAGGTTTGTATCTCTTAATGGTCTCTTCCATTCTGAAAAAATCTGCATAACAAAACTGATAAATTATATAGCAACCAATGGACTATTATGTTATTTCATCTCCTATTGTATCACCCAAAAGATGCCCTAAAGTGTCAAATGGTATAGAACACAGAGAACTCGAGAAATGAATCTTTAATATGTAATGAAGAGTCTAGTCTTACATGATATATATAATACATTGAAAAGGGTAAACTAGTAAAATCACTAAAAATATTTGTTTAAATCTAAACATACTGTAACATAAAGTGCTCAAATTCTTGACCAGGTACAAAGGGTAGATATGACCTTAGGAACCTCCTAGTATTTCCCCAAAAGTACTCTATTTACAGTATAACCATGGTTATATATTTCGGTCGAAATTTTGGTTTTGGTCCGAAATGTTTTGAAATTCCATTGGTCCGAACGAAACTAGGTATCGAAATGGAAAAGTACCAAATTTTGGTCCCAAATTTCGGTCGAAATAACTGTTTCAGTCGAAATTTCGGTTTCGATCCAAATGTAGGATTTTTTTTAGATAAAATAATTCAATGGATATTTGAAGAAGGTTAAAAAAGTATCACTCGAAAAAAATTAGGCTTAAAAAACCTTTTTTTTTTCCCACTGAAATCACATTTTGAACAAAAAAAAAACCAGGTTTCAGCCATTTTGACCAAAATTTCAGTTTGGGCCCTGGCCGAAACCAGGTCCGAAACCGAAATTCCAAACCTTGAGTATAACAAAATTGTAAAGTATAAAATCTTACCCCTCTTTAGCCTTTTGTATATAAAAATTTTAAGTTGACTAAACCCAGACTTGAGTTACTGAAGTGGAGTTATGGACCCTCAAGACATCTCCCAAGGATACCTTATTTCAGTCCCATAATAGGGGCCAACATCAAGATAGAATACCAAAACTTAAAATTTTCATATAGTATGGTTAATACCTATCATGGTCTGTATAAACCCAGGTTTTTTTTTATGAAGAATGTGGATCAAAAGGACCTACAAAAACCAGGAATGTCATCCCCCTTGCTGCCCCACAATTTGATGAACTTGATATGACACTGAGAGGGGGGTAAATTAGTGTCTGAAACTTTTTCTTGATAAATTCAATGCTGCCCAAAGCTGTTGGATATCTGATTTGTCAATACACACAATCGTATACAAATCCACCTCGCTATCACTCAGTGGCCAGGTCTACCAGATTTGTACACCCATCTTGCAAACCATTCTACACACTCCAAAATATACCAGAAAGCAAACACACAGAACACAAAGATATTACGTGGTTCACCACCACAATATGTGATTGCTAATCCACGGAGTAATGCCCCACGGGCTCCGTACTTACTCAATACTCAACTTTTAGTCTCTTACAGACAAGGATACTAACCCTAGATTTTCCCAGCATAAAACTGAGAGGGCGTAACAACGCCAGAATTTAGGCATAAAGTCAGTGCCCAGCACCCACTGAACACACCACAAATAAAATATTTTGGGGCTTATAAGAATTGCCCTACAATGAAACCCACAAGCTAGATAGATATTCTACTTTTTCTTTTCACCTATACTAGCATACAATGCATAAAAATTATTTAAAGAGATAGGGAATGAGAAAATCTCACAACCAATATTCTTGAATTGCCAGCAATAATTTTTGACACTCCACACTGCTTTGAGAAACTTTGAACAACCTTCAATGATAGTGAAGCTTGATTGATAGAGCTCAACTTGATCATAGGCTTCCCATCTCCTTCACAATCACCATGAATGAACAATAAACAGCCTACCAACCTCTCTAAAGGATTCAATAATCCGTTGATGCACAGAGAAGAGGTAGATGGTGATGAATCATCTCACATGGCACAAAAACCAAGAAAAATCTCCTCTTTATCTTCAAAACACTCTTTTTAATTTTTCTCAATATTTTCACGACTCCCAACGGCACCCAATAGGTAGAGCATCCAAAAATATGGAAGCTGCAATTTGAACGGACCGATTTGGAGCTTGGATGAAGAAGATATGGCTATTTGAAGTTCGACGAATCACAGATAAGGAAAGAGAATCTTTCTTTTTATAAACACGCACCCTCGCCGCACCGTAGTCGCGCCGTCGATGCGCTGTCGAGATCGTATTGGTCGATCGAGGCATCTTTAGCGGCGTCCGTCGGATCGTCTGCAAAAAGGCGGGATTGTCTGATGCCCGTCGGATCCAAATAAACCGCATCAGCGAACCTCATATTCAATATGGAGCGCAGGATTTGGATCAATCGCGCCACTGCACCGTATGCGCGTCACACGTGATCACGGCTATGCTTGCAAGTGACGAGATCCACTGTATTATGCTGCTCCCAGCCAGTCCAGTTGCACGCGATAGAATCTTGACGTTGCCGCCACACTGCACTTGAGCTCGCCTTGATCTGGGCCATCTAATCAGAATATAGACTTTATGGCTTGATCTGAACCATTTATGCAGGATCTTCACCATTTTTCTTACCGAAAATACCCCCAACAAATGTATTAATGGCGTCTGTAACCATTAATCTCATTTAATAAACCTGTAGCATGATTTCTTGGCCGAGAGCTTAAATTTTAAGACTTTTTCGAGCGATCCGACGGAAAATGTAATATCTCTCTCATCCGACGTCGAAATTGAGTGATTCAAGTTGCGTTGGGAAGATAACTCGACGCTCTATGTTTTTCCACTGTCGGATTTTCATGAACCTGCTGCGGGACCCACCAAAAATAGGCTCAAAGTTAAAAGTCTATAAAACTTAGGAATTTGGAGTTGAAACTTTGTGTGCATGCATGCCAAGTGCTGTGGGCTGTCGTGTTGACATGTCACCTTGCCACCACACCCATGAGTCCCACCCATAGTCTCTCCTCTCTCTCTTTCTAGTTTCTCTCTCTTCTTTTCTCTGATTGAATGCTCACAAACACTGTCACATCAATCAAGTTGCCAACAATGACAACATAAAGTCCAACACAATTGAGATTAATATCCCCTTGAAAATCCAATAATAAAGCCTTGCATGTTAAGACACCCAAAACAGTAAAAATTTTCATGTTCTGCTGATTCCTTTCATGAGCTATTTATTTACTTATACCATGCATTAGACTGAGGGAAAATATTGTCAAAAGTGTCCCAAAACATTCCTCAAAATACCCCCTAAAATTCCTATGAGGCTGGGAAAAAAAAGCCAACAACTGGCCTAACAAAAAGCCCCATTTCTGCTGAAATGGCTAATGCTGATCAGCACTTGAAGTTCAGCCATTACAAGACCTCCTATAGGTCTGGAACATGTAGGATCCTACATGCAAAACCTCCACAGTAAAATAGGAAATAAAAGAGACCTACCTACCTCAATGGATGACTGGACAACAAACCAAGATAGTTGCAACTGATTCTGATTTCAGAAACTGTAGGTACTCCCAAGTTCTCACAAATTGCACAACACCTCCTCTTCCGATTACTCCTTCACTCCTCCTGCTATTTCAGACCTACAACAGCTGGATTCCCATTGATTTCTATAGATTTCAGCTCAGCAATATCTTCTTTTTTTTTCCCTTGTTGTTTTCAAATTTTCAGCATCATTAACACCCTCTTCATACAAATTTCCTTATACCTCCTCTTTTTTCTGTTTCCACTTCCTTCTCTTCTGGTTGTGAGAGAGGAAACTCTCTTGCTGATCTTGCTCTTCAACAGAGAACAAAAGAAGAAGGAGAAAGTAGAGGAACAAGAAGAAGAAAAAGAAGGGAAGAGGAAAAGAGGAGAACTCTCTCCCCTTGCTGCAACCGAATTTTGAGAGAGAGTTCTCTCTCGTATACTTTCTGTACAGCAGTAGAAGAAGGAGCACTCTTATATAGCTGCTGAAAATTTTCTGAGCAGAATCAGAAATTGAGAAGGAAGCTAGGGAAAAATCGTTGGATTATTTCTGTCCAGCCTTCCTTGATTCTGCAGGAGTTAGGGGTGGGGATTTGAGCTCAAGGAGTTCTCTCAAGCTCTCTTTTTCTTCTACTTTAAAGTTTATTCTCAGCTCAATCTCAAACATGATGCTCAGATCATGCTTGTTTCAGACATTCAGAATTGCAGCAAGAGCTGCTCTCTTCATGTTCCCTCTCAATTTCGGCTACAAGTAGGGAGGATTTCTGAAATCAGATAATAGATATTGGTATGAAGATCCCTACATTACAGCAACGGAACCTGATTTCAGACATGAGACACTCAAGCCCCAACTTACCTACCTCAAATTTATGGCAATTAGAAACAATTGTAGAAGTTGGCACAATCAGCAATTCTTATCTTGATTTAACAATTCACAGACTGCGGCAAGGAGAGGGGTTGTCGAGATTAGCCAAGAGTTCTACCTCCTTCCTCCCCCTTCTTCTCTCTTCCCTTTACTTCCTTTCTTGTTTCCCTTTTCGTCTTTCCCCTTCTTTCATGCTGTCTTCTGTCACTTCTCAGCTTGGTATGGATTCAAATCCTCTCCTACGGCAAGAGGGTCCTGCGGCTGATCCAAGGGCTTGGGGATCAGTCTGCCCGCCTGCCAATACATGGGAAGGTGGGCCGACTGAAATCCGACCCTTGGCAAGCTGCAGGACCACAGGAGACGATTTGGATACGCAATAATCTCTCACTTCCCAGTTCCCACTGATATACATATATATGTTTTAGGCCAGTAAGAAATTAAGTTTTAAAATTACTAAATTATCCCTTTTTTTCGTCCTTAATTGAATAAGTATTGTGGATCCACATTGTCTCCTCCTTGAAATTCGGGAGGAGGGGCGGCGACTCCAGTGGATGATCGCCACGTGGAGATCAGATGAATCCGACCCCTCCGTTCGAACCGACAAGCCGAGCCGACAAGGGAGTGTTGGCTCGAATGGAGGGGTCGGATTCATCCGACCTCCACGTGGCAACCATCCACTGGGGTCGCCGCGTCTCCTTCTTGAAGTACCGGGAGGAGACGATTTGAATCCTAAGTATTCATCTAATTACCTTAATCTAAAGTTACCCCTTCTCTTAAATTTATAGAATTTATAAATCTACCCCCACCTCCTGTATAACTATAGAAAAACCCAAAATTATTATAGCCAATCATATTTCACCCCTCCTATAGAAAAAAAGGGAAAATTTCTCCTACTTCCCAGCAAGATACCTAAAAAGAAACCTCCCTCAACTTGACACAAAATGTCTCCCATCTCTCTTACTTTTGAAAGTATTTCTTCTCAATGAATTTGGTGATAAGATTCATCATCACCAATGTTTTTAAGATAATAATACTTTCTAAATTAAAAATTTAAAAAAAAACTTTTTCAAAAATCTTTAATCTAATTTAAGAAAAAAAATGTTTGTTAAATACTGTCTCACTCTTATCGTACAAAATTTCAGTTTCAACCCGGATGAAGCCCCGCCGAAAAGCGGGCAAGATGCGATGCACAACGGGATAAAGAAAGAGACGAGGAGAGAGACAGATAAAATATATTGAAATGATCATCCTTAATTGAAATCATGAAATTCAGTTTGATTCAATTTCCTGATAAATAAGATGCAATATTTATATAACAAACTTGTACTCAAATTGAAATCATCTTTTCAAATCAATACCTAAAGTTCTAATGAAATTGAAATCATTATTTCAAATCATTTCCTAAAAAGTCCAGCCTTATTCAATATGCAACGATTAATAGATTTATTCCCATTATAGCATTACTTGATCCATTGTTCACGATATTTGAACTCTGAACTACAAGAAATCAACCAACGTGATGGTCATTTTTATCACAAATTCCCAAAGCAAACTGTGTCTGTGATGTCGCCGCTTGGCTCGATCAAATCACCGCTCAATCTACACTCCCATTTGATACAGAAACACAAGACAGTAATCTATAAACTGTAATCACAATACCTAACATCTCCACCTGCCACCGCGGAGATTCATTGGTAAAATCAGATCGGTGGGGACATCGATGGTTCTGGAGGCAGATTTAAGGAAGGGGAGACCGACAAGGCTAGCGAAGCTGGCATAAAGGGAAAGGACCGCCTCTACCGCAACTTGAAAAGCTGTCGGAGTAAGTGGGGGTGGGGGTATGGTTAGGGAAATTGTTAAATAGAATATTTCAATTTGGAGAGTATTACTGTCTTAAAAACATTAGTGATAATGAATCCCATCACCAAATTGAATGGGAATGAATATTTTCAAAATGAGGGAAGGTGGGAGACATTTTGTGTCAAGTTGGGGGTGGTTGCCTTTTAGGTATCCTACAGGGGAGGTGGGAGAAATTTAAAAAAAAAAAAAAAAAAATTCACATTTCACCCCAAACCATAATTTTGCCTTCTTTACCATTTCCCCCCTTCCATCATTACTTAACCACACTATGATCCCTAACACTATATTTTAATCACCAAAACACCCATATCACCAGTGGGGTCCACACCCATCTCGCACCAACCTATTAAAATTTAATAAAATTTCCAAAATAACCCTATGCCATAAAAACTATTTACTAAACATAGACATACAAATACCACATACATAATTAGTAATAATATAACACTAGAAAATAGATTTTCACAACCAATCCATAATCCACACTTGACAATTAATTTATAATTCTTGCATCCCAAGATTGGTGAAAATTACCATAAAACCCCTCTATGGTACAAACTCCAACAAATTCTTGTTAGTTTAGAAAAATTCAAACAATGTTTGGTATTATTTTTGTTTTTTATTTATTTAATAAAAATCATTTTGTATATAGAAACTCATAGAAAAAATTTGAATTTGTAAACCAATTATGAGATTGAGTTTATTTGACTTTATAAATCAATTGGCATAAGTTAAGTGAAATTTTTATTTTTTTTTTTATTTTTTCTTTTTTTGTTATGCTAAAGAAAAGCATCAAGCATATAAAATTATGTCAGTGCTGGTTTGACTTGGTACAAGTTCCCAAATAGAAACAAATTCTATTATTCAAAATTTCAAATAGATGGTCCAAATTCTATTATTCAGAATTTGACTTTGACCATTGAATTAATAATTTTGATATTGACCATTGAATTTTAGAGTCGACATTTTTTTTGTTTTTTCTTTAAAATAAAAAAAAATATATAAAAAAAAAACAATGAAATACATAATATCCAAAAAAAACTAAAACTTAGAGCACTCTCCCCACCTTTGGCATTATCATTAGTAAAGAAAAACATCAAAAAAAAATATCATTAGCAAAAATGGAAACAAGAACACGATTGCAGGTATTTCAATTTTGTCATCATATATTTAAATATTTTAGTAATCATAAATAATCTTCTGGTAAAATTAAATAAATAAAATAAATTTACTTTAAATAATTAATAAATAAATAGTAAATAAAAATAAAAATTTAAATATAAAGCAAATATTTTATAATTTGTAATTGCTGAAATATAAAATAATAATATATTAAAAATCATAGTAAAACAAGGTCGTAGTTTTACGGTGCGTTACAAACGTCAAGTCAAATAAATGACAATGAAATAAAGTTGGTCAGTGGGACTGGGAAAGGGTATTATAAGAAATTAGAAGGCGAGGCTGGCGGCTGGCTATAAAAAGGAAATCGAGAGGTAGGGAGAGAACAGAGAGACTAGAGAGGAAGTCGAGAGAGTGAGAACAGAGAGACTAGAGAGGAAGTCGAGAGAGTGAGAACAGAGAGAATAGAGAGAGCAGAGAGAAAATAGAGAGGAAGTCGAGAGCTAGGGTTCGACTCTGCCGTGGTGTTCTTCTCCGGCGGCGACAATCTTCGTTTGTTTCCTTAATTAGACAGCAGTAAGTTCTAATAATCTTTTCTTTTCTTTTCTTTTGATTCTTGATCCAATGATTTTTCAGTCCAGATCTACTTTTTTTTGGGTAAAGAGTCCAGATCTATTTTGTTGATAGTTAAGTTAAAACTTAAATTACTTGTTCTTGAAATGTATTTTGGCATTTTAAAACCAAATCTGGTGTATTTTCTTTTTATCGCCGATTTGTTTATCTTCTTGGCGGCGAATGTGTCCTGTTCGAACGACAACATATTTTGTTTATCTTCGGCGTAATCTAGTGTCCGATGAGCACTTATCATAACTTCAGTGGCTTTAGTTTAGTTCCAATTCTGGCGAGATTTAATTAATTTATACTATTATTGTTTGAGATGATTTATTAATTCAAAGTGTCCGCTAATACTCTGGTTCAATGTTCTGGAAATCAAATTTGAAATCTAATAGGAGTTTTTGATAACCTGGATCTGGTTTGGTGTTTTGACTAAAGTACTAAACAGAGATCTGAAGTTGATGAAATTGGTTTCACCGGCAAAAGTTCCATTGCAGTGGTAACCGATATTATTCTTGCACAATATATTAATATTTTTATGTTTCTATCATGCAATCTTTACCTATACATTTTTTTTAAAGCTTCTCTAGTTTATTATATTGCTGTTAGCCTATATTGTCGAACCGTGGTAGTTGATTCCATGCTTTTCATAGTATTTGTTCTATTTACTGCCTATATCATTAAAAACATAATCATCTGCTTTATTTTTAGCAAGAATATGTATACCTTCTAATTCTATGGGATCGGATTATATCCTGATTATTATGTTTTGTTTGAAATATCTTCTCGAATTCACGATTGGATTTGACCAAAATTTTTAAAATGGGAACCATGAGATTAACCAAGCTAGTCTGTAACCATGCACTGGTGACAAAAATTAAAAGCAAATGAATTTTACTAAATAACACAAATTACAGAATATTATAAGCTTTTACAACCGGGTCAGAATTGGGTTTGAATTCATATATTTGGGTTGACCCATTTAACTACTTGGACCGGGTTCTGGATCAACCCCGGGTGGATCACCCGTTTGGATCTCCTAGCGGGTCATGGATTAATCCCAAACCCATACCAAAACCCTTGGTTTGGGTTGAACCAAACCAAAAGACATTATATATATATATATATATATATATATATATATATATATATATATATATATATATATATATATATATATATTCTTTTTTAATTATTTAAAAGCCCATAAAAGGACCAAAGAATCCTCCGTAACAAATTCTATTTTCAAAATAATGCCATCAGCATATTGCCATTGGGATATTCCTTAACCGAATGAAAACCAAACCGAACTTGTCGGTGGTAACGACTCCAAAACATGTCGAATTTTTCGGCACTCCTTGGAAAACAGAGAGCACCATGGCACCGAAGCAATCAACCACAGAACGCCACCACCGTCAAAATGGCGAAGCCCCTGTAGACGTTAAGAGCAGCCAACAACATTGCCGCCGACTGTGTTAGCCGCAGCAGGCTAACCCGCAAGGGCCAATAAACTCAATCCAACAATTGGTTATAAAGTCAAATTTTTTTCTATGGGTCGGTACATAAATGTATGCCTTTGTTTAGCATAGCAAGGAAGAAAAAGAAAAAAAAAAGAAAAAAAAGAAAAATTTCACCTAACTTATGCTGGTTGATTTATGAAGTCAAGTAAACTCAATCCAACAATTGGTTTACAAAGTCAAATTTTTTTATAGGTCTCTACATAATTGTATGCCTTTGTTTAGCATAGCAAGGAAGAAAAGGAAAAAAATGAAAAAAAGAAAAATTTTCACTTAATTATATCGGCTGATTAATAAGAGGTAAGATTAATAAAGTTATGGGTAACTTTAATTACACGGAGAGTACATGCAGAACTCGTTTAATTATAGATGGAGAATGGATCTACATTGGATGTTACTCTACGTTTCGATTGGATCAACCTATAAATTAATAGTATGTATGGAAAGCAAATGAGAACTTATGAAATAAAAGAGTTGAGCTATATGGATCTTCTTGTGTTACTTGAGTTTCTCATAATCCTGTTATCTGTTATGGCCATCGTTGATAACATCAACGTCACTCTAAGTGACAAAATACAATTGCTCGGAAAAATGTGATATTATCATTGTTCCATACCCCTTTGGTTTCGGAGTTAAAGAGTGTTACAGAGACAAAAGTTTTAAGCTAATTTGCAACCACATTTACAACCCTCCAAAACTGTTTGCGGAGACGTTGCACGAAATTGTAAATTTTTCTTTGGATGGTCAAGAGCGTACATTGCTGCTCATAACTAGTAATTGTTACAATAAGTCCGGCCAATAGACTTGTTGGGCATCTTTTTATGAGGTAGATGATCCCTATTTTTCACGTATTCTGAAACAGAGAACATGTTCACGGCTCTGGGATGCGACATCGAAGCTTACATCACTGGCTTCCATGGGCGAAACTTCACGAGTGGGTGTAATATGATTTGCAACAACAAATATGATGTGATCAGTGGTTCTTGCACGGGCATTGTCTGTTGTCAGACCTCAATTCCAAAGGGCTACGAAGCCTATGGAATTGATCTTTACAGTTTTAAAAATCACACCGATGTCTTTGATTTCAATCACGAAATTAAATAACCTACTACTTCGGTGATGCTGGGTAACATTTTGGTGATGACATGGCAACCACAAGCAATGTGTTTCACTTTCGAGATTTTTTAAAACTGCCGATGAGGTTTTCGCAAAAATCCATCTCCAAGCTATCAACCGATCTCATTCTTCTAGAATGCAGCGTATGTCGCCGGGTGCTGTAGTTTCGGAAGATGACGGTGATGAAGGTGAGGAGAAGATTGTCCCTTTTGCGAAGATCTTCACTATTAATTCAAGTTACCCATAACTTTATTAATCTTACTTCTTATTAATCAACCGATATAAGTTAGGTGAGAATATTATTTTATTTTATTTTTTATTTTTTTTCCTTTTCTTCCTTGCTATGCTAAACAAAGGCATACAATTATTTAGAGACTCATAGAAAAAATTTGATTTTGTAAACCAATTGTTGGATGGAATTTACATGACTTCATAAATCATCCCTCATAAGTTAGGTGACGCTTACCCTTCTCTGGTAAACCAATTGTTTTCAAGAATGTAGGAAAGGATAGGACAGAAGGAGACCGGTCCACTGATCGGGCGAGTTAGGTGCCTAACACCTTCCCAACTCGTAATTTGACGCTTACCCTTCTTTGGTAATATTAGAAGCCAATCCATTGAGCATGAATCATAGCGTCTCTCTAAGTGAGAGGCAATTTATAGGTCCTAGACCTCATATAGGTTGAGTCTCCATATTTTGATCGTCCATTGGTGTAGATTGGCAAAGTCATAAGGCGAGAGCTTTTATTGATCGTGGAGGAGAATTAAAAACCCATTGTCCTCACACACATGTTCTTGCCTTTTCAGGTACAACAGCTTCCTTTCGTAATCACTTCTCGATCTTTTCTTCTTTAAGGCTGAAACCATCAACCTGATCATCAGCAGCTTCCTTTCGTAATCACTACTCAATCTTTTCTTCTTCAAGGCTGATACCATCAACCTGATCGAACGTCTTGCATGTATTTAGTTTTGAAGTTAATTATTTAGAAATCCTATATAGCATGTATTTATATGAAGAGTAGAGTTTGTTTCCTGATAATATGGGACTTCGGGAGTTATGGTAGATAAGCGTTCATATATACTGTTAACGTAACTGACTACAACACACAGGCTTCGGCAATAGCAGATGAAGGTGTTACTTAACTTCACCATCTCATGTGTACTCTCAACACGTATCTCACCTGATTGTGTACTCTCAACATGTATCTCTCTAATTGTTTCCTTGCTTATTGGTGTTTTATACACTTCAAATAAAAAAAGACAACAAACTCAAGCAGAAAATTCTTCAAGCAAAATGGGGGTTTTCTTGTTAAAGCAACAAATATCTTTCTATGAAAGACTTATTGAAGTTGCTAAAATTTTTACAACAGAAGAATTAAAGCAAACGACTAACAACTGTGCTCAGAGCCAGATCATTGGTCGAGGAGGCTACGGTATAGTATACAAAGGAATTCTACCAGACAATAGGGTTGCTATTAAGAAATCAAAAATATTTGATGAAAGTAAGATTGAGCAGTTCATAAATGAAATAATTATTCTTTCTCAAATTAACCATAGAAATGTGGTAAAGTTATTGGGTTGTTGCTTAGAGACAGAGGTTCCTATAATAGTATACGAATATGTTACCAACAAAACCTTATTCCATCATATCCATGGCAAGAGATTCAATTCTTCAATTTCATGGGATAATCGTCTAAGGATTGCTGTTGAAACATCAGAAGCGTTTTCTTATTTGCATTCTGCAGCTTCACCACCTTTCATTCACAAAGATATTAAGTCTGCAAACATACTCTTGGACAATAATTATATGGCAAATGTGGCAGACTTTGGTGCATCAAGGTTGATTCTTTTAAACCAAACTCAAATTAGTACAATAGTGCAAGGAACAGTGAGGTACCTGGATCCAGAGTACCTTCAATCAAATCAACTTATAGAGAAGAGTGATGTTATACTTTTGGCGTAGTAATTCTAGAGCTATTAATTGGAAAGAAGGCAGTCTGTTCTGATGTGTGTGGTACACAGACAAGTCTAGCCATGCATTTTGTCGATTCAATCCGAGAAGGTATGGTCTGGGACATTCTTGATGAACGGATTAGGACTAAAGGATGCAAAGAGCAACTTCAAAAAGTCCTATATTTGGCAGAAAGTTGTTTAAGAGTATAGGGAGAAGAAAGACCCAAAATGAAGGAAGTGGCAATGGAGTTACAGGGGTTGAGGAGTAATTAAAGGCATCCTTGGGTTGCTCAGAATGCGGAGGAGGTGGAATGTCCGCTTGTTGAACCACCAACCTTGCATATTGGGTACGATAGTTTGACTAATGAAGCGCTAATGTCATTAGATGGTGGGCGATGATTGTAGCTGTTTCGGCATCATTGGAATCTTCAGTCTTTAGTTTCTCTTCAATTCTTGTGTTTCATTGTATGGTTTATATATACTTGTCTTTTTAGGATTTTGTATTGTTTATATTTGTAATTTCTTAGTACGTATAGTTTCTAGGCTGTAATAAATAGTGAAGGAAAACCTTCCTTCAATAACATTATGTCGGTTTCTAGAACGGATTATATTCTCATTGATTTACAGGATTCACCTTAATTATCTCTAGATCTGAGAGTAATGAGAAATCAATGTCCTTATTCCTAAGAGATTTTAGGAATAAGATTTGAGTAATTGTCAGCTAGACCTTCGGGAGAGAGTGGTCTACGATCAGCCATCGGGAAGCAGTCCTAGATGCCGAATTTTGACTCTTTAAAGGCTTGAGATGGACTCAAGCTATAATATAATAAAGTAGGAGAGAAGAAAGGAGATAGGAATTTGACGTCTTGCGTAGGGATCCCTAAAAGAAAGAATCACTTTGACTGGGCTGTTGCTTGGGATCTACTATATAAACAACGATAAAAGTGGACGTAAAAGCGGCACCTACTGCGTAAGGGGGGAATGATACTTGATCGGATTGGAACGAATGTTGGGCTCTGAGATGCCCATGGATAGAAAGTTTTTGGGAATGTACTATTCAATTACCTACCCGTCTCAAAACTCATTACATCGAGGTCAAACTCTAGCTTTCGATCTCCTGCTTTGTGAAAAACATAAAAATGTTATATATATATAAGCGCAATATAAGAGCATCTAACGCACATTGAGCGAGAAGTTCAGGTTATAGGCGTAGAGACCTCGGTCCATCGGGTTATCCTTAAGAGAAAGAGGTTACTAGACTAGAAAAAACTTAGATCTTCAAGTTGGGTCTAGAGAGATTGAATAAGGACATTGAGTTATCATTACTCTCAGGTCTAGAGATAATTAAGGTGAATCTTATAAATCAATGAGAATATAATCCGTTTTAGAAACCGATATAATGTTATTAAAGGAAGGTTTCCCTTCACTAATTATTACAGTTTAGAAACCATACGTGCTAAAAAATTACAAATATAAACCATACAGAATCCTAAAAAGACAATTATATATAAACTATACAAAGAAACACAAGAATTGAATAGAAACTAAAGGCCGAAGATTCCAACGATACCGAAACAGCTACAATCATCGCCCACCATCTAATGACATTAGCGCTTTATTAGTCAAACTATCGTACCCAATATGCAAGGTTGATGGTTCAACAAGCGGACATTTCACCTCCTCCGCATTCTGAGCAACCTAAGGATGCCTCTGATTACTCCTCAACCCCTGTAACTCCATTGCCACTTCTTTCATTTTGGGCCTTTCTTCTCCCTTTACTCTTAAACAACTTTCTGTCAATTTTAGGATTTTTAAAGTTGCTCTTTGCATCATTCAGTCCTAATCTGTTAATCAAGAATGTCCCAAACCATACCCTCTCGGATTGAATCGACAGAATGCATGGTTAGACTTGTATGTGTACTACACACATTAGAACAGACTCCCTTCTTTCCAGTTAATAGTTTCAGAATTACTACGCCAAAACTATAAATATCACTCTTCTCTATAAGTTGATTTGATTGAAGGTACTCTGGATCCAGGTACCCCACTGTTCCTTGCACTATTGTACTAATTTGAGTTTGGTCTAAAGGAATCAACCTTGATGCATCAAAGTCTGCCACCTTTGCCATATAATTATCATCCAAGAGTATGTTTATAGACTTAATATCTCTATGAATGATAGGTGGTGAAGCTGCAGAATGCAAATAAGAAAGCGTTTCTGATGTTTCAGCAACTATCCTTAGACGATTATCCCATGAAATTGGAGAACTGAATCTTTCGCCATGGATATGGTGGAATAAGGTTTTGTTGGTAACATATTCGTACACTAATATAGGAACCTCTGTCTCTAAGCAACAACCCAATAACTTTACCACATTTCTATAGTTAATTTGAGAGAGAATAATTACTTCATTTATGAACTGCTCAATCTAACTTTCATCAAATATTTTTGATTTCTTAATGGCAACAACCCTATTATTTGGTAGAATTCCTTTGTATATTATACCGTAGCCTCTTCGACAAGGATCTGGCTTTGAGCATAGTTGTTAGTCGCTTGCTTTAATTCTTCTGCTGTAAAATTTTTGACAATTTCAATAGGTCCTTTATAGGAAGATAGTTGTTGATTTAATAAGAAAACCCCCATTTTGCTTGAAGAATTTTTGCTTGAGTTTGTTATCTTTTCTTATTTGAAATGCATAAGCTACTAATAAGTAAAAAGCTAGGAGCCCAAGCAAATACCTGTAAGGAAACAATGAAGTTATTAAATACATATGCAAGTAGTATTTAAACCTATGCAGCATGTCATTCCTTATCAGACACTCAATCTATAATAATTTACAGTTTTTCAAAATCAAAAGATGTATTACCTACGATGACTAGAGTCATTGGAAATTGGTTGTTCGACTTTTGAGGAGCAGTACATCCGGTTCCATCCTTTTTTTCCATGTCCATGATAACTAAGTGGGCAAGAGCAATTGTAACTCCCTGGCAGATTGGTACAAATCTCTTTGTGGGAATTTTTAAGTGGATCAGCACATTCATTTATGTTTGTAACAAAGACATATTAGTTTATGATTCTCCACCATAAATGCGAAACGAATATAATACCTAAAATGTTGCTGATAAGCATTCATGATCAGAGAGGGTTCAGCAGGGTTATCTTGGCATCCTTGTGGAAGGTAAGGATTCCCATGGTAACCTTTGGAACAGATGCAGTTGTACCCAACACCATTCTTCGAAATGACACACGTTGTTGTTGTCGCATGCATAAGTACTCTGGTGTTCTTAGCTTCTTCACAAGACTTTTTATCTACTGTCCAGTTGAACACTACTGGGACTCGCAAAAACCAATAACCTGCTACTTCGGTAATGCTGTTGGTGAAATTCAAGAGATCCGAGGTTGTGAATTTAAACTTGTTGGTTTCAACCACGAAAGCGTAGTTGCAAGGATTGAAATAAAAAACATCGGTGTGATTTTTAAAATTGCCGAGATCGATTCCATAGGCTCTGTAGCCCTTTGGAATTGAGGTTTGGCAACAGCCGATGCTCGTGCAAGAACCACTAATCACATCATATTTGTTGCAAATCATGTTACACCCACTCGTGAAGTTTCACCCATAAAAGCCAGTGATGTAAGCTTTGGTGTCACATCCCAGAGCTGTAAACATGTTTTTGTGTCAGAGTTCGTAAAAGTGGTGATCATCTACCCTCATAAAAGGATGCCGAACTAGTTTGTTGGCTGGACTTATTGTAGCAATTACTAGTTATGAGCAGCAATGTACGCTCTTGGCCGTTCAAAGAAAGATTTATAACTTCGTGCAACTTCTCCGCAAAAGATTAGGTATAAAATGATCGCTAGGAGATAAAGTTGAAGTGGGTTACCTCGGGTTTTCAGAATATCATTGCTCGGAAATTCCGACTGAACCGGTGCTTGGATGATAGATGAGTTTTTGTTACCTTTTATGGTTCCTCGCCTAGTATAAACTTGAAGTTTAGAGTTTAATTTATTTTGTTTTGGTATTTCTCCCCCTGTTTGTGAGAGATCAATGCTAGGCCAACTTTCTTGATTTAGTGTTTTCTGCATATGTGGAGATGATTTTTTGCAAATTCATTAGTGGATGGGAAATTTGCAAGATTGTGTGTGGCATAGAATCAGTAGAAACTTGCCAAAAATTGTCTTCCCATGCATAATTAGACAAAAAACTGTTTGTATTCTCTATATCTTTCCTTCTGACTTTACAACACTCTTATAGAAAAAAACTGTCTTACTCTGTTTATGTCTCTGTCTGACCAAGCCAATTGTAGACCTCTTTGTTGCGTGCTCAACTGATGAACTAAAATGTCTTCTCTCTCTACTTTGTCCACTACTGTCTTGGCCATATGTCTGGTCTGTCCAACTGGTGTGTATCGTGATGTGGCATTCATTCTGGACATACTACTCAAGGCAATCTAAGGTTAGTCACTGGATTGTGACTGCTCCATAAAGTGTCTTACTCTTGATTTGACTTCTAGAACCTCTTCTGTTTCTGATTCTAGATAACTGGTACCATACATCCTTCTAAGTCAACTGAAGGGAAAGTACTACCTTGCAGTGCTTGGTTTAATGCCCACGGTTGTGGCATCTGAGGAACTCTGCTGGCCTCGACTAATAAGTTATAAATGTCCTCTCATGACTACTGGATGTGCACTCTACACTCTTATGCCCATCTCTACTGCACATGTCACAGTTCCCATGATAATGTGACTGTCTCACTAGGGTCTGTCTATGCTCGCTAAGTAAGGTTTTATGCCCTCTCTTCCTATATCTCATATTTTCTGCTCTATGTCCTCCTTTGTGGTGTGTTTTTGTAGTTTGTACAACATATCTCTACAATCCTCCTAGAGGACTCACTGCTCTATAGTTGAATAAGAGGTAATGATAGGTGGAGTACTAAGCTGACTCATCTGTGTGTCTATCAGTTGGGCACTCAAACTGGTGATATCCTCCTCTTGGCTGCTGATCCTCCCATCGCTGCTAATGACTTGAGATTCTAATTCTTCAATAATAAACATAGACTCTTTCCTTTGTGTTTCCAGCTTCAGGATGATCTCATTTGCATTTAAGATCACTTGAAATTAGCTACGAGTCTCTTCCATTTTAAACTCAAATCATCTATAGCTGATATAAGTTCAGCTTCTAGATCCACCACTACCGCTACATCTTCATCACTGGATCCTCTAATGATGCACTTCCTTTGTCATCTTCAGAACCACTGCATGAATGTTCATGAGGGTTCTCTATCATAGAATTCATTTCTACTAACTGCTCACCATGTATCTTCTATCCGTCCCACATAGACTTAACTTATGTGCATGCATTGACCTTGACTCTCACACTGTCGACTAATCCACACATGATAATCTTTCTTGCTTGTGAGTCAAACTTGGATTGCTTCACTGAGGCTCTAGAACCCTTCACAGTTGCCATCCATAACTCATACTCTACGGAGGTCAAATAAGCTTGCATCTTCCTCTTCCAGAGAATAAAGTTTGTTCCATCAAGAGAAAAATCAGGATTAAATATAACTACTTCCTTAGGTACCAAAGCTGTTAGGCTTGTTTCCATATGGAACCTGGTTCTGATACTAATTGTTGTTCTCAGATGGCCACTAAGAGGGGTTGATTCAGTGGGAGCCAAAAACATGGGATAAAGGTCACCACGGAAGACTATGGCTACTTGGGAACTCAACGAGCAATATCTCAGATGTCATTTAACATGATTGTCTCATTGCATTGGTACTCATTGATCACCACACAGGACTCATTTTCCACCTCATTTGCATTTGTACCCCACCCAACCAAAAACATAAAAAGTGATTTTTCGAGAGTGTCCCTTAATGCTTCCCTTTTAGGAAACAAACTATAAAAGGGAGGGTGAAATAAATTAAAGAAATAAGGGGGATTAATAAGTGGGGAAGGGGTATCGTATGTCTCAACCAAGAGTAAGAGATGGAAGATAGGGACTTCTTAATGGGGCTGTAACTTCTTAAAGAGAAATCCAACAGATCTGAAACTCTAAGAGTAGCATCACCCAATCTTGGTGTTGGATCTAAAGCCAGAAAATATTATTCTAATGGAGATTGGGAAGGTATGATGGACTAATTGCAGGAAAAAACCAGAAATGAGTTTCAAGACCTATGCACATATTCAAACTAGAGAACGGAAACAAAAAAAAAGTCTCCTTATCGTAATGAGTTTCAACATATATTTCATCGGAAAGGCAGGAATAACCTATTCTTTAATTCCACAGAACGAAATCCTTTTCCAATCCTACACCTCATTGCAAGATGGGGAGATGATCTTTCTGTACATTACTTGAACGGTTGAACCATGACTACCTAGCAGTCAACACCAACAATATTGACAACAATGGTGACCACCAATCATACTCACCGAAGGCAATAAATCAACCAATGAAGCTGAAGAAGGGGAAATCAAGCAACGGTTATTGTTCTTGAAAGCAGGATCATAATTGCATTCATGGGTTATGGATTTGTAAGAGATTCACAAGAAGTTAAAGCAAGGAGAATATCAAGCAACAAGTTGAATGCAGAATGCAGACAGCTGCAGACACCATAGTAATATAGACAGACTCCCAACAGCTCGTCAATTGGCCCATGGCAATGACATGATTCCATTGGCCATGAGAGCTTTAGCCACTGTCGTTTGACAATTAATCTCTGTAACAATTCCATTGGCCATGAGAACTTTATAGCTTGTAAATCCTCCTCCTTAATTTTATTTCTGTTACTTTCAAAACGGAATACATGGCTACAGTTAGAGCTGCACTAAACGGTGAAGCAAGGGTTGATAAACTTAATGGCTCCATCTCCTGGGACACTTCCAACCTTAGAGTACTCACATTTTTCTCCTTCAATATCCTCATAGATGTATAGCGTATCAAATGAACAAAAGCCACACTAGAAATCTTTCAGGTCATCTTTTTTATTTTTTTGGCAAAATCTTTCATGTCATCAATATGGAAACTTTACAACATTTGAGAATTTACATTTGAAATTAAGGCTCCGTTTGTATTGACATAAAATTTACTGTAAAATTTAAGTGTTGTAGTTTATATGTAATTTTTTTTTTTTTTTAGTTTTGTTCCAATAGATAAAAGAAAGACAAAGTTCATCATTGCCCATAGAGAATTGATTTTTATTTAATTATTTTTTTTATTAGAACATAAAGACTTGATTAGAAACTCAAAATTAAACAATATATATGAACTGACAGAGTAATCAAGATGAGTAGGAAAGGTGTTGTTGGGAGGCGTGAAGTGATTAAGGATTAGAAGGTCACCTTACAACCCAGGGAGCAAAACTTGAAGGAGTCGAGAAAGCTTCTGCTGCAAATATCATAGGTATTGGTAACCCCTTTCTGGGCCGCTCAAAGACAATCTTGGCACTGTTTATAATGTAATTCTGGGTGGCCGATATGTTGATGTATTTCTGAACCTCAAAGTTTTGCAGAGAGATTTGCACAGCAAATTATGTGGTTCTGAATATGTTTTTCAAAATCGAAAGGGATGATTGGGTGATGGATTCTATGTGCTGCCTTAAATCCCCTTAACCTGCTACATAAATCATCTTCACCGTTGGATCATTTGAGTGTCACGTGTTGCCCATCAAATGATGGCTTGTATTCCTCTTAATGATACCCCAACATGAGAGGAATTGAATCTTCTTTTGTTTTCTTTTTTGGTAAAATCTAATTACAATCATTGTTATTTATAATTGTTAAATAACAATGTGTGTATTTAGATTTGCAATTGGAGAGGACAGTTTTGTGCCCATTTGAACATTCCAAAACAGCGTGCACAGAGGAGGAAAAAAAAAAAATAAAAGAAAGAAACATAAAATAATGATATTAGTGAGGGGATCTGTAATTCATTTCTCTAGCTTCAATCAAAGAAACAATACTTTACCAAAAAAAAAAATAAAATCAAATAGCCAATATATTAGGATTGACAGCAATAATTTTTTGATTTTATTTTTTATTTTTTATTTTTTATTTTTTGTTATCCTACTGCCCTACCCTCCTTGATAAACGCTCTCGGAATTTGCATCAATAACTGAAACTGGAGGGTTAAGAAGTCTCATAAATTTTTCTTGCAAGATTTACCAGATTCTAGACATTGATTTTAGATAGATGGTGGTGGCAAGTAATTCTGAGACTTTGTCACGGGGTTGATTCAAGTTATATTAGTTCATAACATCTTTTCTAATCTTGGATATTAACTCACTGTTGTCGCATCGAACTGGATTGGTCCTTAGCTCAATTAGTCTTTTTACACAAAAATAAAAAACACCGCAGTGATGGTCGGGTGGTTACACTCTCTGGCCACTCCGATGCCTAAGTAAGTCCGACGGATAAGCAGTATGAGATAGACAGAATGGACTATCCCTTTTATCAAAGAAGCTTTGGGTAGTTTTCTCAATCTGAGTTCAGAGGTTGAGATTCAATGTGTCGTTACCTGTGTCTTGTTGAAATATATAGGCTAGAGGTTGCCCAAATTTGGAAGATTCGACCTCTCTCCTAGGTTAAGAAGTTGAACCAGTTGTTGAACTGGGCTTCTGTCTCTTAAGAGATTCATGTAAGATTGACCAGATCTTAGACATTGATTTTGTATAGAGGATAATGGGAAGTAATTCATTGACTTTGTCATGAGGTGATTCCAGTATTAGTTCATAAACATCTTTTTTTCTTCTAGGATATTTATTCAAAGGCTAGCATATGAAGATGTCAGGCAGGCAAGATGCCACTCTAATTTTCATATGGCTTGAAATTTTTCCGAAATCATTATAATATTTTACTTTGACAAGAAATTAGAACAAGATAAGTAGAAAAATATTATATGCAAATATTATCAAAATTAACAAAATGTACCGAAATTGCACTGAAATATTTTAGTTTCGACGGAGGACGAAACGTGGGCAAAATTTGAAATTTTGAACCTTGCATCCAACTTGATAAGAATACGAAATGTTGTATCTACAACCTCATTATACA
The DNA here is from genome assembly GCA_028583415.1 of Protea cynaroides. Classification (NCBI taxonomy): domain Eukaryota; kingdom Viridiplantae; phylum Streptophyta; class Magnoliopsida; order Proteales; family Proteaceae; genus Protea; species Protea cynaroides. Next base: position 77,004,507 of record CM053269.1, read on the forward strand.
CTACTAAAATTGGACTTGTAATCAAAGCAAAAGATATTAGAGCATACATGTTAAAAAAGACTTCTCATAGCTGTCATTTCCCAATTCCGAAAGAAGGGAGTAATATCAAATGAAGCACTGATTGACATGCAAGCTTGATGAGCAAATTTTTTTTATATAAACCCCAAGAGAGTTGAATTCATGATCTCTTAAATATGAGGCATTTGCCAAATGAGTTAACTCCTTAGGCTCATGAGCACTTCTTACTTGAGGTAAATTCCAGAATTTTGAAGAGCATGGTTTTGAGGTGAATAGTAAGCCTGGATGCACAACAAACCAATTAATCTCAAATAAGGATGATGCTAAAGCCCCATGCTACTATTACTTCGTTAAAAATTGTTAAAAATAAATTTCATTGCATTACCACAATAAGCATAAAATTGTTAAAAATAAATTTCATTGCACAACAACAATAAGTATTTTTTGTGATGGAAATTGGCGATGGTATCTAAAATTGCATCACTAAAAATCATTTTAGTCCACAGGATTTAAGTTCCCGTTGTCAAAATAATTTTTTTCGACGGTATTCTAAAACCCGTCGCCTAAAATAATTTTAACCGACGGTACTAAATTTCCGTCGTCAATTAGTTTAGGCGACGTGAAGTAAAATCCCGTCGCCAAAAAATAATTTTAGCCAACGGAAATTTTAAAATCCGTCGCCAAATATCATTTTAGCCGATAGTGATTAAAATCCCACCGCCAAAAATGGTTAGAATCCCGTCGCCTAAAATAATTTACGGCATTTTACTTTTATCACGTCTCTTCCAAGAAGGGGATTTTCATTTTCAGAAAAGGGTGAGAGAGTGAGAGAAAGAGAGCTGCAATAGAGAGAAACCGAAAGAATAGAGGAGAGTGAGAGGGAAGAGAAAAATCAGAGGAAATCAAAGAGAGAAAAGATATGGAGAGAGTGGATTTCATCGATGAGCCCATTCGAAAAGAGGAGCTTTGAGAGACACTTGGCAGCCAGGAGCAAGAAGAAGAATGAAGAAAAAAAAATTGCGGCAAAGGTGAGAAAGAGAGAAGTTGAATGCGGGTGAGAGTGGAGAGAAAACAGAAGGGAAAAAAGGGGGTTTGTCGTCTGGGAGAGGGAGGAATGCCGCAAGAGAGAAAAACAGAGAGAAGATTGAGGGTGAGAGAGGAAGGGTTGATTTCGACAAGAGGTCCGTCGACTGAGAAGAGAGGGTCATTCAGCAAGGGGGTGTCGGCTGGGAGTTTAGAGAGAGAGGGAGAGAAAGAGGTGAGAGGGAAACCACATACAATGAGAGCGAAAGAAACCAGGAGAGAGAGGTATTTCGGCTGTAAGAAGAAAGAATCAGATTCCAAAACCAGAAGAAGAAGAAGTGAAGCCGCTATTGCTGCTGGAGAAAAGAAGCAGAGAAGAAGAAAGGAGCGGCGGCAGTGGCGAAGAAGGGGAAGAAGTTAATGTCTCTCTCCATTAGATATTCTTCCTTTGTTTTTTCTGGTTTTGTTTTTTCAGTGAGGGTTTTCGGGATTTATAAAACTTCAGGGATTAGAAATTGTTCATTTATCAGTAGTGTTTGACTAGTTTGTCCTTTATTGTCAGGTTTGAACTACCATTAGGATGCATTGCAGATTCTTGGGAGAAAAGCCTGTTTTTAGTTGATTCGTGCTTTTTTTTTTTAATCTAGATCTTAAAGTACAATTAGCAAATGTGGGGAGAGTTTTAAGTAGGTTATACGTTACGATTACGAAAGCTTTCTATTTTTTTTTTTTTTTAATTTGAAACCAATTTCACTTCTCTTCCCTTTACTTGCAATTAGAGGAGCTGAAGTGAAATTGTGATTGATGGAAATTGCAATGACAAAAATGCAGGGATTTAATTATGTTTTTTTATGGTAAATGAGATCAATAAATGGGATTTTGTATGTGAAGAAAGAATTATTATGATAATTTCCCAGCAGGGGTGGACTTATCTGTCGTATTGAAACATGCGGAGGATGTGGTAGATTTATAAAATGGAGCTTTTGTAAGAGTGCTAATTCTTTCAAACCTGAAAATTGATGGAGTTGCTATAATCCTTTTGTAGTTTGTATGATGCTGCTACTATCCTCTTTTATTAAGAGTGTTGCCGTTAGAATTCGTTCGCCTTCAGTCTTCTATCTGGACCGACCTGTAGACGAAATGAACAGGGCAAAGGTGGGATCGGGCTTGCCGTCCCGTGACTTCTCCGATGCTAAAGTCAGAACTCTATGCCACAGACAATCAGGGTTAAACCTGATCTTTAAATAATAAGCGGGGTAGGAAGGTTATAGTGAATACCAATCGGAGGCCGAGTGGAAAGGTGTTAGAGCAAGAGGGGAGACAAGCTATTAAAATATTCACCTGATTTGACTTCTGACGGTTGGAGTATTTATACTAACGATTATTGCTAACGTCATACGAGGCTTTGGGGTGTAATTCCGTCTTTACCCCTCTGAATATGGATAATACCCTGCTTTTGTCATTTTTCTTCTCTATTATGCCCTTGGTGACAAGTTTTCTTTTTGTTGTCCACGTGTCGACTGATCGTTCGAGAGGTGATCTTTTGACTTTAGTTCACTAGTCGCAGATCACTTTACATGTGTCGTGCGTTCATTAGCGGGTTTATATTTACCCCTAACAAAGAATATAAAAAAAACTTATAGCGGTGATAACATCTTATTTTATCAATTAAAAGTGAAAATTCTATAGTAAATTATGGATGGTTGGTTGGTTGAGAGGTTTCCAATGAAATTCTCAGTAATCACATATAAGACTATAAGATTTTGACTCTGGTCTACATATTGCTAGATACTTTTCATCTTAGTTTTGGGTCAAGAGCACAACAAAGCACATCTAAATGTAAATGTGTTGCTATTACATGTGGAGTAATTTGTAAACCATCGATTTGAGGGATTTCCTTTTGCTGTTTAGGTTTTTGCCACTCCCGAAGCTAGTATGGTTTTCACACAGACTGCAGCTTCTCATACTTTCTTCCACGTCTCCCTGGGTATTTGAGTAAGCTTGTAATTTGTGAGAAAAATGACATAAATCAGGTATAGATTGTGGTATGTGAAAGTGAAATGTTTGTATGCTCATTCTTAAGGGGGAATAATTTGATGTAGCAGCAAAATGGGGCTGAAGTTTTCTTGCAGAAATACTCTAGGAACAGAATGCTTTTTCATGTTCCCTTGCCAGCAACTGATATATCAAGTTCAATTCCACAGGGGAATACTTGGCCTTAACAGCTGCTAGACTGAATGGGAAGGAACTGGTTGCCCTCGGCCTGGCAACCCACTTTGTCCCTGCTGAGGTGAGGTGAAGCCCATGTCTGTTTCCTTCTCTTCAATCCTGATATTGGAACCATGAATTTATTGATCATGCATATGTTCAAAGCATATTCTTATTCAATTATTATCAATTGTAAAATGATGAGTGGAATTAAAATAAAGTATTTTGATTATTAGAACCTATAGTTTCTCCCACTGTTGCATGGACCTTGTTAATGGATTATGCATTTACATGTGAGGCACCTGGCTTCTTAACAGTCTGCAGATTCTTGGATAAAACTAAGATTCATTTTCTTTGGCCATGTTTATTTAACATAAATCAACTTATAGTATCCATCATTAATTACATTTCTCCTAAAGCCTGTTTGTTTCAATGTGAAATGGGTGGAAGTAAAAGAATTATATTTTAAAAAAAAAAGAAAAAAGAATGCCCCATATCTAATGATAGAGTTTGTCCCATAAAAATTCAAAAGAAGGAAGCTAAAGTTGTAAAGTGGGACTCACCATTTAATGCCAATTATCTGTAAGAATTGCAGGGACATAAAATATATCCTTACTTCATTTTACGTTGAAAGAATATAATTAATTTTATGCATTTTGCTGAATTAAGTAAGCCGTAAGGGCACTTTGGGTATTCCCATTTGACTGACTCTTAATTAATATTTAATGAAGTCAATTAATGGGAGTGTTTGTTGTCTTTCTACTTTCTTTAATTTTATTATAAATTAAGGCCCGACTAATCCCAATGATCATTCAAGCATTATGTGATATTGTTTTCTGTCCATAGATTTAAGCCATTGTACGTCTTCGAGTCCAATTCATCTCTAATTATTGGAGACTTCAACCGTCAATCCAGCATTGACGATTGAAGTTAATTGAACGTGTCTATCAACATGTCGATAGATGTGGTTAACTCTAATCACCGATTGAAACCTCCAATAAACAGACAAATTCAACCTTTTTGTGTTAGTAGTATCATTTATACTTATACTGCTTGCATATATGGAAATTCAAATTACTCGCAAATCATGGGAATTTTTTTTTTTTTCTGTCAGATTTTGCCTGAGCTCGAGAAGCGTTTGATTAACTTGAACTCTGGTGACAAGAATGCTGTTAAATCAGTCATTGAAAATTCGCAGTTGATGTTCAACCGCATCCGAATAGTCTCCCATGCATACTGGCGCTGGAGGAACCGCAGTGCCACTCGATGAATACCACCAAGCGCTTCTCCAATCTAAAGGTTAAAAGCAACTAAAGAGTATGCAAACATTGTGGTTTGTGATACACTGAATACATTGTCATCTTCACCTCCATTTTTTCATCTCGTCGTTTGTCTGCAACTCTCTCATCTCATCTTCCTCTGCAACTCTCCCATCTCATCGTTCATCTGCAAACCTCAAGAAGATGTTATACCGAAACTGAGAGAGATATCTACTGAATCCTAGAGATTTCCTCACTGGATCTCATCGTTCCTCACTGTATCCAGTTCAGAAAATTTAAGTAAAAGTTCATTCCATTTCCCATGTCAGTGAGATTTCTGTGTTGGTTTCTTCACCCTGTTCGGCTGGTTACAATGTGCTCTGTCTCTCCCTCTTCATCGCTTCAAAAATCCAATCTCCAACGGTAACGCACAAATCTCCTGCTTCGAGAGATCTTATCCCCCAAAATTTCTAGATTTTGAGTAAAAGACCCTATTTTTCAAACGGTTATATTTCGTTTTGCTTCCCTACTTCTTCTGTTCCCAGAATCTCTCCAAAGGCGATGATCCGAACATGCTATTCTCTTCATCTTCATCATCATCTTCTTCTTCTTCTTTCATCCATCGTCATCACAGCCTCAGTGCATTTTAGTACTGAGAAACCATAGGAGGCTACTTTTGCATATTCAAGCAGAAACCTAGACCTGGAATCGAAGACCGACAGCAGATCACCACTGGTGCGTAGCGTAGCGAAGAACAACGTTGAAGATTCAGCTTTAACTCATTTGTTCTTCAGGGTGCATGGGACTCACACCATTAATGAATAACATAAATAATAAAGAAAGTAATCAAATAATGTAGATGATTCATTGATCTTCGGAGTTTTCTCGGTAGAATCGAGATTTTTGTTTGTTTAAGTTTGATCCCATCGTCTTGGAGAACAAACAACCAGGAATCTTCGGAGTTTTGTTTCTGAGTTCCATCCCCATATCTTCTTAAGATTTGCAGATGAACAATGAGATGAAAAAAATAGAAGAGAAGATTGGAGAAGCGCTAGGTGGCACTCATCGAGTGGCCACTGCCCTTCCTAGCTCCATCGTCCATACACATGGATATGAGACGATTCAGACGCATGTTCAACTTGATGAAGATAGTATCTTACACAAGCATTAATACTGAACCCAACACATCTTTACTGCCTTTGGAGGAGAAGATGATGTCATTAGAATTCACACTGTGTTTTTTTTGGTTCCTCGTAGGCAGTCAATAATTGACAAGTGCTTCTGTAAGAACTCTGTTGAAGATATTATAAATTCATTTGTGAGTGTCCCTTTTCACTTTTTCCAACCTCATTAAGCTTGTCTGGCAAATTTATCGAAGAGAAGACTTTCTTTCTCTTCCTTATTTTTCCCCACCTTTTCAAGTGTAAGGATTAGGGATGATAATGGGGTGGTTTTGGTGGAAGCCCTAATTGGGCTTTAATCAGGTTTAGGTTTCATCGGGCTCTTTTTCTTTTGTTTCTGTTTCTTCCGAGTTTACCAACACTATTGATTTGTATGTGCAAAAGGGAGTTTTTTTTTTTTATTTATTTAAAATACTATTTTTTTTACTGTAATTAATTTTTTGTCGGTAAAAATACCATGTTTTCAGACGGAAATCATATGTCCGTCGGGAAATATTGCAGATTTTTCTCAACGCAAATATAATTCCCGTGGATAAAAACACTTACTTTTAGCAACAATGAAAAAATTTCCGAGAATAATACCTATTTTTCGCGACGGAAATTAATTTTTGTTGGAAAAAATCTAATATTTTTTATCTGCACAACCCAGTTTCCATCGAGGTTGTTCGCGACGGAAGATACAACGATAGAGAACCATTCCCTCGGTAAAGATAACTACGATAGAATGGTTAGCTGACTAAAATTTTCCATAGACAAAAATAGGTATTGTTGTAATCTTGATAATGGTGAATGAAACAACTCAAGACATAGACCACTTAAGATTTACCTTTTCTGTTAAAGGATTGTCTAAATGACACCTCTATAGGTGTCTCTAGAATATGACATCTCTTTTTAGTTATCCATTATTTTATTCTTAAAATTTTTTAAGTTAAAGGTAAAATGGGTTTTTTTACAATTTTTGTTAGAATAAGCATGTGGAATGACAAGAATTATTCTTATTTAAAAACAAATCTATCATATTGCAAGAAAAAAAGTAAAATTATACATACACCATGGATTTAAGTTTCAAAACAAGTTTACAAATTAGTAATGACAAAGGTACATTGAATGCATGTGTATTTGGGAGAACTACAACAATTCGTATTTTTAGCAACGGTATATTACCGTTCCCCAAAGATGTATTTCCGTAGCTAAAAACCCTAGTGACGGTAGCAATAACCATCGCTATTCTGTAGCTATAAATACTGTTGCTAATTTTTAGCGACAGCAAGATGGTGGCGTCTGGGAAAATATTTAGTGACAGCACACTAATTGCCGTCTCCGAATATTAATTTTTAGCTACGGTATATGTATTGCTGTTGCTGAATATCAATCTTTAGCTACGGCAATATACCGTAGCCTGATATATGTTTTTAAGGACGGAATTATTGTTGCCGTGGCCTAATAATACTAGCCATGGTTATAATGCCGTCGCTAAAAATTGATTAAGGGATTATTAGTGACAGACATATTGACCGTCGCCAAAACATTATATTAAAATTTTATTCATAATTTATATTTTTAAACCTATAATTACATCAATATTTATTCATTTCATAAATTAATTATCATTACATATCTATGTAACAAAAAATCATTGTTTTTCATTAACTTTAAAAGAGAATTATACAATGTCAAAATTAAATATAAACAAATAAATATACATTTAAAAAATTCATTGCTTCTCTTGTTATATTTCTTTGTTGCCCAGTGTCGATATGACTCCCTGAATTGGTGACATCAGTGACAAGAATGAAGTTTCTTCATAAACTTGGTAGAACAGGAATAATGCTTAGAATGGTCTAGTGATGAATGATAGTCCATCAGCCGGGCTGCATTTCTGTCAAAGGGTTTTTTTGGGCTCTTCACTGGTGATGCAAACATAAATAAGCTTGTGAGTTCATGTGTACCTGATGCTTAAACTAGTCATACAAACTAAAGATTGAGTAACAAAAAAATATATGATATCATATATGGTAAAGCCAATGCAACAAATAGACTTCAAAAAATACCAGGTGGTAGATTGGTGATGGTGGAAATATTGATGTATGGCATGACATTTGGCTTGAAGATTCTTCTTTGATAGATAAGCTCAGTATTGATGAAATTTTTTTTAAACATAGAAGATGGTCTTTGTCTCGGTTTATTTCTAATGGAACTTGGATGTTGCCTTCGGTCCACTCCAACATTCTGACTGACTGTTTTTCTGATGCTGAAAAGATTAAATTGACTCTAGGTATGAGTGATAGACAGCTATGGATTGTTGGTCAATCAGACCAATTTTCTGTTAAGTCGGCTTGGGAGGCTATTTGGAAAAAATATGTGAAGCTACATTGGGCTTCTGGTGTTTCGTACAAGGGATTACATCCAAGAGTATCCATGTTTGCTTGGAGGTGTGCTGGCGCAAACTTCCAACGGGTGATTGTGTGCAAAGGAAGGGTATTACTATTGCGTCCAAGTGTGGCTTGTGTAAGTTGGATGTGGAATCTTTTGATCATGTTTTCTGTGATTGTAATTTCACAATAAAAATTTGGCAAGAAGTAGGATGCCTCTTTAGTGTGGTGATACCATATTTCCAGTCCTCTGATGAGTTATTTTCCTAATGGAAAAGAAAAAATAATGTTATGCCTCTTCGACATTTTTGGAATAGTTCTTTATTTATTATTCTGGATATTGTTTGGCATGCAAGGAATGAAACTGTAAACTGTGGAATTGATGCCTCCATGATGATGGTTTGAAATAATATTAAAAGGGGATGTAAGGATATATCTATCAGGGAGTCATGTGTTATCAAATCGATGGAAGATTTGAGAATAGTCTGGTTGCTAAGCTTGTTGACTAATCAAGCAAAAACGAGAAGAACAATAAAGCTATATTGGCAGCCTCCCCTCCAAGATTGGTGTAAAATCAACTCTGATAGGTGCAGTCTGGACAACCCAAGAGAGTCAGGTGCAGGTGGTGTTATTCGATCTCATAGAGGTTTGGTTTTACATGCTTACGCTGAATATGTTAGAATAACTACTTGTTATGTAGCAGAACTTAGAAGTGCATTAAGAGGATTGGAGATTGCTTTTTCTCTTGGATTTTTAAATTTATGGTTGAAATCCGACTCATCTGCAATGGTTGCTTCTCTATTATCAGGTAACCTTCCTTGGTTCCTCTTACAAGACTGGAGAGCCATTCAGGCTACACTTGCTCATTGTCAAATCAGGATCACTCATTGTTTTCGAGAAGTTAATTGTGTCGCTGATGCGATGGCAAAGAAAGTTGCCCATGCTAAAGTGTCCAATTCTTGGGTAATGTGTCCGGATTTTGTGGCAAGGGAGGTCGTGTGGGATATGCTTCCCATAGACCTTAATATAGGTTTGCTTAGTTGTCTCCCTGGATGGCCTCTGCTGATGGCAATGCCAAAAGTAGAGGTTTTACATCCAAATAAAGATTTTGTATTATCATTTTTTTTCTATAAAAAAAGTCAATGCAGCAAGTACAATACTCACAATGTCAAATCGAAATGCTTATCTTAACTCCAGTCATGTGCCTTCATTCCACAATCTCCAAGCCTGGACAATTTTCAATCTAAGGTTACAAATGAACAATCTATCAAGTTACACCATATGTCTGATCACACTAACTTGAACAAAAAGCCAGGGGCAAACCATAAAATAAATAGAATGGCGGATTAGGAATCAGATGGCATCAAAATATATAAAAATAATAGAATGAAATGACACTGAAGCAACAGAACAATATTACTAAACACAACCTCACTCTCAATCAAATTCATCACCCTAAATAATATTAGCAAGACATAAAATACCCCCAAAACAAGATCATACATTAAACACAAGTCTGCAATAAGCTGAATGTATGCATAGAACACGATAGCATCAGCTATCAAGCATATACACCGATTTCAATCTTAAATCAGTAGCTAGGGCCATGGTATTTCAATCTTAATTGTAATTCTTAGAGGAAGAGTGGCACTCAAAATTTATCCTGACCATGAGATTGATACTTTGGTGTTCAGTGCAGAGTTGCAAAGCTTATACTATAGTACACTGTCAATTAGGGGAAGGGACATAACATGAAGGTAGGTAGGAAACATGTCCAGAAATTCTAAGCCTTAGCAAAGATCATAAGAGTGCTCAATCGGCAATGGCAAGTTGAAGTGCAAGGAAGAATGTCCCTCAACATTTAGAGCCATGGAAACTCGGTGGATATAATTCCAGATTCTCCAAAATGAAAGCAATAGAAATGATAAATGAAGCATATCCAGTATCTGCATCCCAAAGAAAATATGGCAGACTTCCAATAAGCTGTTCTTTCCTTCTACAAAGTGAATTCAAGAAAACTTCTAGTATCAAGGATAGTGTTAACATATCATTAATCCTTACATAGAAATTACAATGCTGTCTTAAATTGCAGTCTGAAATCACTGTTAAAAAACTGAATTATATGTTAAGTATGACACTTCTAATTACAGTTGGGATCATAACATCTTCTAGTGAAAACTATACCTGCAACTGATCAAATCGAGAGTGAACACCCCCATCACTCAATAATCCAATGAGCTGCAATGTGCCAGTATCAAAGCTTTCCTTTACTGTCAAACAGTCAAACAGAAACTACTTGAAACATTTCGCTTAGATGGGCCCACATATGCATCTGCAAAAGTAACCATTTCCCACAAAAACACACAAAGTTGATACTTTCATGACTCTGCGTGTTTGTCTCAAACAAGGAGTCTATCCTGGTACAGAAGTTAATAAAACAATATTTAAAATCAAACTGCAAATGAAAAGAAAAGAAAACAGACCAGTATCTATGTATTTCTCAGTAATGTCTCTTGCCATGTAGACCCTTCTTACAGAGTCATTTACAGGTATTTTACCAAGCTTTAATTTCATCCTCTTATGGCATTGAATCATAAGGATCAGGTTTTGAATGGATATGTTCGATTCATGAGCATCTAAATCATTAAGGAATAGAAGTTGTGCTTTGGTTTCAGAAAATGGGGCATTCTGAAAGGTCACTACTGGATTAGGATCCTATAAAATATCATTTTAACGCTCAGTTGACGGATCCTATTTGTAGGTTCAAGAAATAAAAAACCAACCAACCAACCAACCAACCAACCAACCAAGCAAGTGGACCAACTTCTTCATTTATATTACTTTCTCGCATCTCATTTAACATGGTGCGTGTAACATCGTATGTTTCACCTTCAGTTCTCTCCACAATGTTATCGCAAGGACGTGTACATGAAGATGAGCCTTCTCCATGGAAAATCCATTTTGTATAATTCCATTGAAATACATCACAAATCAGATGTTCTAAGACTTCATCTTTAGTCCTCAATTTGATTTATGCATTTTATACATGGGCATAAGATCCGATCCCCTCTACATGATGAACTAGAAAATGTATATTCCATGAATTTATTGACCTCTAGTTTGTATTGTGAAGACACCCTAAATAATGAATCCCTTGAAAATCCAATCCAATTCTTAGACATAGCTTTCACATGTAACTGCTACAAATAAAATACCATACATGTTTTTAAGCATAACAGAGCAACTTGAATTGTCACTTTCCATTGTAAGCCAAGAGAACAAATTTTTAAAACACTACAATGTAAAAAGGTGATATTAATAATCATAGTTGCAGCTTCATGCCAAACAGAATTAATATTAACTGCATCATGTGCTAACAAACCTCTTTAGTTTAATATGAGAATGAACAAGGGATAAGGCTGTGAACATGTTTAATTAATTCCCTTGGAATAATAGAAGACAATGCAGAGGTGTACGACAAGAAGCCAACAATAACTGATGAAGGAATGGTTTCTTGAAGTTTTGGGTGGATCCTAGAGGTTGCTTCCTTAAAATCATATGTTCTGCTCAAATTTATTTGGATTTTTCATGCTCAGTTTGCAAGTTTTCTTGTTCATTTCTTCAAATTTAGTTACTTCCTCTGAGATCGGTTAAACTGTTATTTTTTTTTTTTGGTTGGTAATGTGCAATTACAGATGCAGTAAGAATGAATGATATAGAAGATCAACTTCATTTAGGAAACTAGCGAGAGATTCAGTAAAGTAAGAAACCAGCCCAACCTGATCTCATGTTTCTCAAGTAATATGACCCACGACCTTGGGATTCAAACCCATGCAGAGAGAAGTCTAACCCACTGGGACATTCCTGTGGTCTATGTTATTTTTTTCTGGAAAGTTGTTGCGTATAATAGTAATTAGGAAAGTGAGACCACTAAATTTGGATATTATTAGCAACCCATTAGATGTTCTTCCGATATCATGTTGGCTACTAAAACAATTAAGGATTCTGTTTTGAGATAAAGAAATTATTTTGAATTTTTCCTGTAATCCCTAGAGTGCTCTTCTGCAGAAATTCAGGTTGAATTTGTCTGCACCTCGATGTCCTATCATATATTTTTTTTTAATACTTATTAGTCTCTCTTTTTTTATTGAAAGGGATGATCTTTTTCTTTTACAGAAGTTTCTTACCTCACCTCTTGTTTCTTGATTTTTGCATTTTTTTTTATAAGTTTACTCACTCTAGATTTTTTGGTTCACTCTGAAAATTTTCCATTACACAGACAGCTCTAGCTGCACTTGCGGAGGTCAGTAGCATGCGCATTGTGAATGGCATAGGAGGAATTATGGGAATTGATTATTCTAAGGCACAATGGCTATACAAGTATGTCCATGATATATTGGAATCATTTCAAGGTTACACAGAGGACTATGCATACAAACATGACTTCTATATGAACTAAATTCTGTTATTTAGTTTTGACCAAAGCATTTTCAAGAGTTTATGCAGCAATGAATCGTATTTTATGTCAGCTGAAACGTTTTTGTCCTTCATCTGATTCCAAGGGATATGGATTACAAGGCTCACAAAGTCAAGTCTGTTTCGGATCTTTTCAATCCCTTCGCATCCATGTACTTTGGAGCAGCTTACATGGCTTGGCTATCAGAATATGAGGGAAGGTTTGTATAGGAACATTAAAAATGACAATTTGGAATATGTTTGTGCAGTTGTGTTGATTCTAAATCATTCAATTGTGGTGCCTGCAAACTAGGGAAAGAACTCCATATTTTGTTGTTCAAGCTTATCTTGGAGGACCTGAAAATCTTAATCTTCAAGAGACAGGCCCGTTTTAGGTTAAATTTTAGGAAGCCTTGGGACAATATTAAGACTCAAAAAAGTTTGTATTCTCTTCTTAGTTGTTGCCATAACAATCATCATGATTTTCACCATTATCGTTATTGTTAATGTTTATACTTTTCCCCTTAACAAGTTGCAAGTTGTTCCACACCTCCTTAACTTACTGTTTTATCAACTCAATGGCAGGGATCAAGGAAGCTGCTCCATTTTATGATCAATGCATCCTCTTCGTTACTATGGAGGTGTCCTAGATCATGCCACCTGAGTTTCATTTCTGACCAGACTTACACAGCAGCTATTCTTCTGAACTACATTTAAGTTTGACCGAGGAGGAATTGAGTGGTGGATACAGATGAACTGCTTATATTATAAAGTAAAATTTATTTTAATTCATACCTCTTTTGTAAGTTACATATAACTGGATATTGATTTCCTATGAACATAAAAACCCGTTATAAAAAAAAGAGAGAGCATGTGACCAAGTAACAGAGATACCACATAACCATTGGAGTTCCAACCCCCAACCCCCAATTTCTCCTGCCCCCAAAAAAAAACTGTTGATCACAGGTTGACACTGAGAGGGCGGGTGAATCAGTATCTTCAAAAATTCTTCTAAATAATCCTTTGAAGACAGACGCTGCCTTAAGCTGATGCTTCACTCACTGACCACAACCACACATTCACTGAAGCACTACCATACACACAGTCGTATGCACAATCACCTCGCTACCACAAAGTGACCAGGTCTACCATGTTATGCACACTCATCCTGCAGACCATTCAACACACTTCACAATATACAGATAAGCACAATTACAAAGCATCCACAATACAGAGATATACGTGGTTCACCAACACGATGTGTGATGGCTAGTCCACGGAATAATGCCCTATAGGCTCCATATATACTCAATACACTTCTTTTAGCTGTCTACACAGCAGGGAGTACATACACCCAGTTTACCCAGAATAAAACTAGGAAGGCACAAATATGTCAATAATTCAAGTACCAAAGTACCAGTGCTCAGCACATGCTGCACACACCACGCTTAACCCGCACCCACGGGAAGCAAACAATAATAGTTTTTGGGCCTATAGCAATGCCCTACAATTTAATCCCCACTAGCTAGGCATTTAATATTCACCTCCACTAGCATACATTGAGTACAGAAGTAAATAATGTAACTCATACAAGGTTAGGAATCTTACAACCTTTGTCTGGTATTTTCTGGTACTTTGGGAAGACTCTGGGATGTCTCTGTGAAGCCTGGCATAGTCCTCAAGTCTACTAGAGTCTTCAATTCATTCCATACACCACACTTTCCATCTCTCTCTTCTTCAAAACATCAACACACCCTTCAATACTTTCAGCGGCTCACTGCAGTCTCCATTTTCTTCCTTGGCATTTTAACAAACACCTTGAGTGCATGCCTTTCCTTCTTTTTCTCCCTTAGTGTTTTCACAAACTCAACATGGCCTTCTGGCTCTTCATAGGCTCACTCAAGCTCTCACAGCTCATGTTTAATGGCATACAATCACTCAAGCTTTCAATGCCTTGAGAGCATAGCAAACATCATTGTAGCTTCAAACAACAACTATTTCTCCCAAACCCTCATACAAGATCTTCAATACAGCTTAATAGAATCCCACTGAATCCATGGAAGGTTGGTGATAAAAATCCAAGTATTAAACACTCACCACACCTTCAAGAGAAGGTTTTCCCCCAAAAACCCGAGCCACCACTCTGTTCTTCGTCATCAAAACATTTCCAAAAGGTAGGTCATTCAATGGAGTTCGTAGCAACTTAAACGGTCCGATTTGGACTCCAGATGGCCGAGATATGGCCGTTACAGTCTAGGCCAATAAAATAAATCAAAAAGGCATCTTTTATACCCCAATGGTGCACCCGCAAAGCACTGAAGCGCCGCTGGCAGACACGTCAAGCCACGTTGTCGAGTTCTCATAGATCAGCTTCGGAATCTTCATTATTAGCCGCCGGATATTTGAAAAGAGACGGGAGAAAAGATGGACCGTCAGATCGGTTCCACAGCATCAGGATTGATTGTCGCTGATGAGAGCCATCAGATAGAGATCTTTCTCGCCGTACATGGTACGCATGTGGCACTGAATCAAAGCTTCAGCTGACACTATAGAGAGAGTTGTTGATTTGTGATTGGGTAAGAAAGAACCTTCGCAATCGGGCATTGGATTAAGCAAAAAGGGCTGGATCAATTCATCGCCGATGGATAAGCCTTAATCGGGTCAGTTGATATTGGACTCGACGAGATCCGTTAGATTAGGATCTATCCCGCAGCCACACCATACATCCGCAGCACCGAATAACGGTCGCCCACTCCATATGACACAAACCACTTCATTAACCTGCATCCAGCCAATCAAAAGCCTCGCGATGGTATCCTGAAGCGACCAATGAACTACATAATAGCCCTCCCTTTTTACTGCCGTCAAATCGGGATCTCTGCTATGAAACTCAGTTTAAGCCATAGATTTGGTTTATAGATCTTTCTGATATGCCCAAAATACCCCCCACAAAGGCATAAATGGCATCTGAAACCTATGTGATACAATGAGTATCACTTCAGGGTCATGCTTCCAGAGAGATTTTCTCTCTCCTGGACTAATGTCGAGCATATGGTGTGCAACCCATCTGCCGTGCCAAGGCTTGCAGGAGGGCATGCGTGGGCCTGGGCCTATGGGCATGCTTGCTTGCAGGCAGTGGCTGCCTTGCGGCCTGGCTGCTTGGTGTGCTGCTTGCTTGCGGCTGCCATGCCTACTGCTAGGTGGCATTGCCGCTACCTGGTGGCATGCGGCCATGTGGCCATGCTGCCAAGTGCCATGGCCGGCTGCCATGGTGCATGCCACCACAGAGTGTGGGTCCCACCCCATCTCTCTCTTCTTTCTCTCTCTAGATTTTCTCTCTTTAGCTTCTCTTTCTTCAACTCTCCTGCTTCTCTCTCTTTTTTCTCACACTTCATTCAATTGCCACATCATCTATGTTTGCCACCCGTACAATGGGACCCATTGTGGGACCAGCACTCTCGCTCTATTTTCTCTCTCCTCTTTCTGTCATCACTTTATCTCTCTAGAATTTCTCTCTTCTTATTCTCTTTAGATTTTCTTGCTCTAGATCAAACAAGCCACATCATCAGTGAGACCCACAGTCCACACTCTCTCTAGACCACGTACCCAAGGCTGCCTCAGCTTTGCCACTTGTGCAGACACTCTCTCTCCTACACTGATGCTCTCTCTCCTCATTTCTTTGATTGTAGGCTCATCCACACTGTCACATCAGTCAACTTGCCATCAATGACAACACATGGTTCAACAAAAACTCCCCTTTCCCAATAAAAAAAAGCCAGCATCAGCTACAGATTAACATGTTTTTTGAGGCTACAATTTATTTCTTCATCAAGCAACATCCATTAATTAAAGAATCAAGCCTAATTCTTTAAGTCTCTCTTCAAGACATCAACACAATTTGCTCAATAACGAAAATGCTTCCCTTCACTGTTCAATTATCAAAAAGATAGTAGCTAGTCTAATTCAGGAAACAACCTAGACTCTAGTGGTTTGTATTGAGTGAAGTCAAGTTCTGGGACGTCTATGGTATGAAAGACAAAGACTAAAAATTGCTCATATTCCAGATTCAATTAAACCAATAAATTTAAGTTTCCCGTATGCTTGAGTATGTTGAACAGGTTACCACAAAAAGAATCGTACTCCCCATCAACTGTAAAATGTCCAAGAAAACTCTAGTAAAACAAATAGTGAATTAGATATAATAATAGAAAAATGTAGAACTGAAAGATGTGTCAAGAGTGCTCAACGAAGAAGAACAAACAACATTATGAAGTTTCTCTCTTATTCAATAGTCTCGGTGAATGAACAGTTTAGATATAGATGTTACCTTTATAGTGAAAAGAAAACATATATTAAGAGTTTACAAAAAAATACAAAAAACTAAGAACTATTTACAAGTAACTATAGATGACGTGTCAAATCCATATTAACACGCCCCCTCAAACGGACGGAGGAAGGGAGCGAAGTCCAAGCTTGCCATGGCTGCCGCGCATGCTGGCTCACATGCCATGCCCGCGCACGCATGGCCTTGCCCATGGCCTTCCCCCCACAAGATGCAACACAATGCACGACAATTGTTCGACTAATTTCTAGGAGAGAGAAAAACTCTTTGGAAACCAAACCCTAAGATGAATTCTTAACACTTTGAACTGGTTACAGAGGCCATATCATAGATTCTCAGGGCAATTTGGAGCTTTTAAAAAGGAGAAAATTAGAGAACTACGGCTACGAGTGAGCCGCGTCGGAGATATACCGATCAGATGACTCACAAAATGGTGGTATCCTATGCATCTTACTCGACGCTAAAAGATGATCTTGCGAGAAATATTATTGGCTGGGAGTAGTTTAAAAAACTGAACCGCAAATCTCATAAGTCAAGCCGTGACTCCGTGTGGCGCGCAAATGGTACTTCGGTGGAGCTGATCCCTATTTAATGGTCTCGAATGGCGCCGATCAATCTGACGTGATCTGACCAGATCTGTCGGCCTTCAGTCATTCCCACTTTATAGCTTCAAATCCGACGGCGATTGAAGAAGATTCCTGATCGGACCAATTGGCATTCAATAGCGTGCCTGCCATGTTAGCGGCGACGTGGCTTCGGTGTAGCACAGGTGCATCAAATGCTTCTAAAAGATGCTGTTTGAAATGATCTCATTGGCCCACACTGTTTTGGCCATAACTCGGTCATCCGATATCCAAATCGGATGGTTCAAATTGCTCCGAGCTCTGTTTTCAAAATCTTATCTATTGGGAATGGAGGTGTGTCGATTTGAAGGGTTGAAAATCGGAAAAGAGGGCTCCAAAGGAGGAAGAAAGGGTTCTTAGGGTTTTGGAGAGTTTTTACTTGGTTTTTTCTTTGGGGGTGAACAAACAATCACTCATCACCTCCATTTATGCTCATAATGGTGCATTAATGTTGTCTTTGGAGTTTGGTGGAGCTTCTTTGAATATTTTGGTGATTGTTGGACTATTGGAAGGAGAGATGATGTATGAGAAAGGAATTGCTTGAAGTACTTAGTTCTTCCAACATTGATGACTGTGGGAGGTTCCATTGAGCTAGTAGAGACACTACACATATCTTCAGACGTCGAAAAGCCTCGGTTGTGAGATTTTCTCAACTCCCTTGTTATTTATTGATTCAATGCTATGTATATTAGAGTAGGTTAAAATATTTGAATGTCTATCTAGTTTGGGAGTCCTTTATATGCTAGTTTAAGTGAAAAGAATGTTGAATACCTAGCTAGTTTGGGTTTCATTGTAGAGCATTATACTATAAACCCCAAAATCTACCATTTTGTATTGTGTTCATTGGGTGCTGGACACTGGCTGTTATAGCCTGAACCTTGACATTATTTGCCCTCTCAGTTTTATACTGGAAAAACACAGGGTAAATATCCTTGTCCTGTAAAGGACTAAAAGTTGAGTATTGAGTAAATATGGAGCCTATTGGGTATTATTCCAAGAACTAGCCATCACACACTATGGTGGTGAACCACGTAATATCCCTGTGTCATTGTCTGCTTTACTCTCCTGTCCATTGTGAAGTGCGTGGAATGAATTGCAGGATGAGTGTGCAAATCTGGTAGACTTGGTCACTGAGTGGTAGCGAGGTAGATTTGCATACGCTTGTGTGTGTAACAATTGGGTTCATCAGCTCTGGACAGCAGTGAACTAGCAGGGACAAGTTAGGGAAAAAAATTTCGCACTAATTCACCCCCCTCTCAGTGTTATTCAAGGTTCATCCATATTTAAGATGTTTAGCGACGGTAATTATATTTTTAGCTACAACATAGAACGTTCTATTCCCGTAAATATATTTATAGCTACGGCTATATAGTTACCGCAGCTATAAATATATTTATGGCTATGGTTTACAGAATTCAGTTACCATATATTATTTTAGGCTACGACTAATAAATTACCGTAGCTAAAAACCGTAGCTAAAAATATGATTACGGGAATAGAGTAGGATTGGGGGTTTAGAAAAATGGTAGGAAAAAAAGAGAGAAAGGGCATTTTCACCAAAATGAAGAAGAAGAAGAAGAAGAAGAAGAAGAAGAAGAAGAAGAATCCATCAAAAACAGTATTTGAAGCAAAAGCTTTTGTTTGAAGGTAAAATAAGGTAAAATTGTGGATGCTGGTTCCATAGGCAGTTCAAGTAAATAATAAAGAGTTTCTTAGTGATCCGATCTGGTGTCATTAGTGATCAATGTTCGTCGGATCGTGTAAAATCTGAAAACCCCTCTCATATGTATATTGAGTTTTCCATGATGGTCCAATGACATCTCACGAAAGGGAATTGGTGTCAATGACGTCAGTGTCATATAGAAAGATCCAAGAATAAAGACAACGGGTATATTGTAAGTGACCCGGTTACAAACTAGACAATGTCCCAAGAGTTTGTGTTGTTAGTTCTTACTTAAAAGCCAAAACCACCTCCCTCTTTACTATGTTTATTATGCTCATGGATTCTGTATATTTTGAATCCATAGGAGAATGGTGTAATTTTAATGTTATAAATTTTATTAGACTCAAAATATTAATTTATTACTTTACAAGTAGTGTTTAAGAGATGTCTCTTCCGAATAGGTACTGTACAATTGGTGATGAGGAGGTTTATCTTATCTCTTCCAGATAGGCATTTTACATGCAAGTGGAATTGAAGAGGTTTCTTTTCCTAATAAATACCTAAATGATCAATAGGTGTGACTATTGATGACATGTTCAATGATCATTAGATAAATCTGTTGGTAGAGCCATGATGTTTAGGCATACTCTTCAAGACAATGGACAATTTTCCATCGTGACGTGCAAAATGATATTTTTGTAGTGCTACTTCTGGCTTTGTTGCAAGTAATACCAAAGCACTTGGATGGGATTGCTGATGAAGCTGTATTGGTACTGGTACTCATGTTGCAAGTAATTTTGGAAGCTGGTTTTGCATTTGAGCACCTCTACTTCAGTTGACATTTGAACATTAGAGAATGCAGATGACTTGAAGAAGGTTAGGCAAAGAAACGCTAAAACAGTTATTGAAAAGTTGATTGTTATGGAGTAGGCCATGAGTACGTACGTTATCAGTTATTAGATGGTTTTTAGTTTGTAGTGATCACGGCTTATTGGATGGCTAATTTACAGACATGGATGTCTATTCTTCTCGTGTCTTACCAAAATGAAAATTCATTTTGTTTAGTCCCTGCTTTTCACGAAATCATCAAGGTGACCCACACGGTTCTAAATCCAAATACTAAATCACAATATCAGTCATGTCCAAAATTGATATAAATCGATCAATCCAGTTGATTTGATACCTCGAACCATGGACCCACCCGTGATTATTTTTCTGAAAGGATGCCACTCGTGCTCTCTAATCTCTATTGTTGTGCAACCTTAAGTCAATAAATCCTTCTAAAATTTTTGCCCAGTAAAAAAAATCCTTTTAGAATCAATGTACCACAAGTCCACGAAAACATGAAAACACACAGAATAAAATTTCCCCGCAAATCGATTTGAGGAACTTTCTTGGTAAATCATCTCCGCCAAGATTTAAAGCATCCCCACTGAGATTTTCTCCACCAAAGTCTCCATCTACCTCCACAAATTCATATCTTATAAAATCATCTCCATCAAGATTTAAATCATCTCCACTAGCATTTTCTCCACCAAAGTCTCCATCTACCTACACTAATTCATATCTTGTAAAATCATCTCCACTCCACTGAGATTTAAATCATCTCCACTGGGAATTTCTCCACCAAGGTCTCCATCTATCTCCACTAATTCAGATTATGTAAAATCATCTCCAGTGAGATTTTCTTCACCAAAGTCTCCATCTACCTCCACTAATTCACATTTTGTAAAATTATCTCCGTTGAAATTTTCTCCACAAGACTCTAGTAGATCCAATCAAACCAGTTTGACAGAGCCCACTAGGCAAACTTGTTACTATATATATAGTAAACAGATAGTGAATCAGTAAGAGCTCATTAAGCTAGTCTGATAAAAACATGAAATCAAATTGACTCAAAATAAAAATTTTCTTATTGGATCGTAATTGGTCTTGGATGTATAGGATCAAAACCAGATTCACTCGGACCGAAATCAATCCAAACTAGCCCCATTGACAGCCCAATGTGTAGAAGCTATAGTGCCTACAGAGAGCAGCAGAACTTTTCATACCTTATTTTAGGTAAATGAGTGATCTTTAGCTCTATATCTCCAGGGCAATGTTTATTTCATTCTTTTGTGAGATCATTTGTCTACAATGATGTAACTGGCCAATTGAAGAAGACAGGTTTTGCCCAGCATCTGTTAAATATACCAACAGTTTTGTCTCCATTTGAACACTCCAAAACACTTCAATCAAAGAACTAATAAACTTTGCCCAGCATCTGTTTTTTTTTTTTTTTTTTTTTTTTCATCCTACGCTCTACCATCATTGAAAGATGCTCCCTAGAAATTGCAGGAAGGTTTAGAAATTGAACCAGTTGTTAAACTTTGCTTCTGTCTCTCAGAAATTTCCTGCAAGATTTAACAGACCCTAGACATTGATTTTTGATAGAGGGTGGTGACAAGTAATTGAGAGACTTTTGTCATGGGGATGATTCAAGTAATATTAATTTATAACATTTTTTCTTTTCTTGGATATTAACTCGCAAACTACTGTATGAAGATGTCAGGCAGGCAACACAGTCCAACTTTCAAATGGTATGAAATTTTGCTGAAATCAACAAAATAATTCACTTTCACAAGAAGTCGGAACGATAAATAATGCAATGTTATACGCGAGTTGTTCCAAAATTAGCAAAATGTACCGAAAAATTAGAAAAATCAGTATCATAACAGCCATTCCTTAATTCCAAAAGAAGGAAGTAGTATGAAATCATAAATGGAACAAAAAAAAATTGGGTAGAATAGTTGGGACATGCAAGACCCTATAAATTTGCCTCATGAGAGTAGTAGGTCATAATTATGAGCTGTTACTTGTTAGTCCTTACCAACTGAATTACGCCTTGGGTTAACTGGTGTTAAGGAGACCGTTCCTATGGATTAGGGATCGAGTGTGAAGTATGAGTGTAAGAGTTAAGAGTTCGAATATTTGATTTCATACCATAACCATTTCCTTAACGAGGAGCACTTCATATTTCAGGTAAATTCCTGAATTTTGAGGAGGAACAGTTTATAGGTGAAGCATAGGATGCCTGGATGCATGACAGACCAACCTCAAAGGATGATGCTAAAGCATCATGCTATTCTTCGTTAAAATATGTGTAAAAAATTTGACGGTGATAAACGTATGTATCCAATTTTTACCAAAAAAAAAAAAAAAAAAAAAAAAGGTATACACTCAAGACATAGAAATGACTTATGATTAGCCTTTTTAATTTAAGTAAGGAATCCGGGGTAGTTGGATTTTAAAAGACCCAACCATAATTAGTTAAAACAGAAATGGCAAAAAAAAAAAAAAAAAGACAAACTGAGATGTAATGGGTTTTAAACGAAGCAAAATAAGAATGATATGGTAAAAAAAAAAGTTAAATATTTCGAGAACAACAAAAAAATTAAAATGGATGGTATGAGTTTTTAAATGAATTAGATATAATACGGTACGATGAAAAAAATGGTAATATACTCCCATAGATTGAAGAATTATACTAAATCAATGAAACATATGACATTTATGATGTATCTAGCCATAAAACGATGAGAATTATTATCTTCCGTCGAGTAGTTTATTGATGTTTTATGTTTATCTAAGACTCTAAACATGAATCCATATGAAGAGAGAGAGCGAGAGAGAGAGAGAGAGAGAGAGAGGCTCTCTATAGTGGCCTCCAATATACATTTGTTATGATCGAGATCTTTTAATCCCACATCGATTATATGTAAAAGATAATAAAAATATTAAACGATATAGGATTATTCGACTCATTACTCATTGAAGATGCAGATAAAAAAACGGATACGATATGATATGAATATTAAATATGTTTTAAATATCAAGGCTTGAACTATGAAGTATTTTAAATATTTTCAAGATCAATACAGTAATACATATATTAAACGATCGAGTATGGTACAACTATACTGTGTGCATTTTAAATAACAAAGGACCCAACCCAACTCGGCCGGTGACGCTCCTAATTAGAGCATTTAAAAATTAAGGAGTAAAGGGGCTTCCGAAAATTAGTCATACAGTTGCATTGGTTTTGAAAATTGTGCATGGAAAATGGGATTGACATCTTCACCCTTAGATTTAGAAACCGCGCTGTAACAGAGGAGGTAACATTGGGAAAAATATAAGGATAAAAAATCTGTTGTAACCGGTCGGTTAAATGCAAATAAACCCATAAATAGGGTCAATGTTCCATTAGTCTTTTCTAACGTTGTTCGAGTTCAGTCCAGGTGATTCTGGGATCCACATCTTTTCTTCCTTGAGATTCGGGAGGAGGGGTGGCAGCCTGGATGGATGATCGCCACTTGACTCTCGGATGAATCCGAGCCGATACCCCTGTCGGCTCAGCTTGTCGGCTGAGGTGTCGACTCGAATGGATGACTGGGATTCACCCGAGAGCCAGGTGGCGGCCATCCATCCAAGCCGCCATCCCTCCTCTCGAATCTCAAGAAAGAGATGATTTGAATCAGTGACTCTGGATTCGAAAATCTCGAGCTCATTAAGCGTCCTTTGACCTAAAGCGTAGTGTCATATCAACTTTGGACTGAGGAGCACTACTACCAGTATTTGGTCTATACCACCCTTTAAATTTGGGTGGAGCTAAACTTAACACTTTAGTTTATTTGGAGGGCTTATCTCGCATCTCTACGATCGCTGGAAATTACTAGGATCGATAAGCATTATAAGATGGTTCAACCACTATCAGCCATACAAAAAAAAGAAAAAAAAGAAAAAAAAAAACTAATTAATTAAAGAGGCACTATGCTACGCGACGAGTGATCCGAACTTGTTGAATCACTCACGGAGCCCTCTAGTTGTAGGAAATGATCCGGAGGTGTGTCTATAAATTAGCAATCCAACATGAGCTGAGATCACTACATAGAACCCAACCAACAACGTATCTACATACCTACCCATGGCTTACTCATGTGCTCACACTTCGACTTTACTCTTCTTAATGTTGTTCCCAATTCTTGTAGCATTTCTTTGCCTTACCTTCTTCCCTTCTTCTGCCTATTCTAGTAAATCAGTGCGGGTCATCTTTGATGATCAGTTGTCAACTGAAGCGAAGGCTCTCCTCATATGGAAAGCCAGCCTCCAAAGCTACTCTACTGCTGCTCTCCGTTCTTGGAAGCTCACACCACCAACACCATCTCCCAACATCAATAGTACTACTACTACATCTACGGCTTTATCACCAACCCCATGCAACTGGTTTGGTATTACTTGCAACAAAGCTAGAAGTAGTGTGGTTGAGATTAGCCTTTCGGAAGTGGAGCTCCAAGGTACTCTTCACAACTTCACCTTTTCATCCTTTCCGAATCTCCTCCATCTCAATCTCAGCATCAATGGACTCACAGGAAACATTCCTATGCATATTGGTAGCCTCTCCAGACTCACCCTCCTCGATCTCTCCAGCAATAATTTTTCCAGTGTTCTACCTCCTTTGAGTAATTTAAGTAGCCTGAGCTTCTTAGACCTCTATGACAATGAAATCAGTGGTACAATCCCTTTAGAAATAGGGAATATGAAAAATCTGGATGAATTAGCACTAAGTCAAAATACATTCACTGGTATGATCCCCCCTGTACTAGGTAATTTAACCAACCTTAAGTATTTATACCTTTATTCCAATGAACTCAGTGGTCCAATGCCTTCAGAAATTGGAGATATCAAAAATCTGATCAACTTGGACTTATCTGAAAACAAACTCAGTGGTCCAATCCCTCATTCTCTGGTTAACTTGAGTAAACTAGAGTTGTTCCATTTATTTGACAATCAATTATCTGGTCCATTGCCTATTGAAATTGGAGATATGAAAAGTTTGATTGAGTTGGAGCTATATCAAAACAAACTCAATGGTCTAATCCCTCAATCCCTGGTTAACTTGAGTCTAGAGGGGCTTTATTTGTATGAGAATCAATTATTTGGTCCTATACCTCAAGACTTAGGTAGCCAAACATCCATTGTAATAATGGATTTGTCTAGCAACCTCTTATCTGGAAGCTTTCCGCAACAAATATGCCAAGGGTCTCTTCAAAAATTACTGGTTGAAAATAATAGTCTCATGGGTCCTATTCCGGACTTAAGAAATTGCACGAGTTTAACAAGAGTTCGACTTGAAGGAAATCTCTTTGTAGGAAATATAACTGACAGTTTTGGTATACATCCGTATCTTTATTATATTGATATCAGTCACAATAGATTATATGGAGAACTCTCACCAAATTGGGGGAAATGCAAGAAATTGTCAGTGCTAAAGATTGCTGGAAACAATATCAGTGGGAAGATACCATCTGAATTTAGTCAATTAAGTGGACTTGGACTACTTGACCTTTCTTCCAACAATCTTGTTGGAGAGATACCAAAGGAATTCAGTAGCTTATTCACTTTATTTTGCTTGAATTTAAGTGTCAACAAAATTTCAGGGCATATACCAGTTGAAATTGGCCAATTAATCAATCTGGAATCTCTAGACCTCTCAACAAACAAGCTAATTGGATCAATTCCTACACAACTTGGTCAGTGCTCTAAACTTTTGTCATTAAATTTGAGTAGAAATTCATTTAATGGAAGTATTCCATCTCAAATTGGTGATCTACAAGGCCTACAAGAACAATTGGACCTTAGTCATAACTCAATCAGTGGATTCATACCACCGCAACTTGGAAAGTTGATAATGTTGGAAATTTTGAATCTATCCCATAATATGATAACAGGCTCTATACCCCTTTCTCTTGAAGGAATGATTAGCTTAGTGTCTCTGGATTTGTCCTATAACGAGTTGGAGGGTGCTGTTCTTAACAGTAGTGTTTTCAAAAATGCTTCATCACCTCAAGCATTTATATACAACAAAGGGTTATGTGGTGAATTTCATGGTTTATCACCCTGCAATCAATCTCGTACTAGTCAGGGACCGAAAAAAAATAAATACAAAGTCATCATATTCATCATTGCTTCTTTGGTAGGAACTGTGGTCCTTGTACTTGCAAGTATTGGCATCCTCTTCCTCTTACGAGAAAAAATGAAAAAAAGAAACATAGAAGCAACAAGAGGAAATGATGGGAATATATTTTCAATATGGAATTTCGATGGAAAGATTGCTTATGATGACATTATTAAAGCAACAGAAGATTTTGATGCCAAATATTGCATTGGAATTGGAACTTTTGGGAGTGTTTACAAAACAGTGCTACCTACAGGCCATGTAGTAGCATTGAAGAAGTTCCATCCATTGGATAGTGAGGTCATAGTTGATGAGAAAAGCTTTGGGAACGAGATACGTATATTAATAGATATACGGCATCGAAACATTGTCAAACTTTATGGGTTTTGTTCCCATCCACGATGCATGTTTCTTGTTTATGAGTACATGGAAAAAGGAAGCTTGGCAAGTATCTTGAGCAATCATGTAGAGGTTTTGAAATTGAATTGGCTGAAAAGAATAAATGTCATAAAAAATGTGGCCAGTGCTCTGTCTTACTTGCATCATGATTGTATTCCACCAATAATTCATCGAGATATTTCAAGCAAAAATATTTTGTTGGACTTAGAACTTGAGGCCCATGTATCTGATTTTGGAATTGCAAAACTATTAAAGCCAGACTCATCTAATTGGACATCACTTAAAGGAACTCATGGATATATTGCTCCAGGTAATTAAATTTCTCACAACTATCTACTATGTTGTTATTGCTGTTTGAGGTTTCTTTATTTTTACTTTATTGTTTAAGACATGCTTTTTTGCTAAATTGGACTATTGAAGCATTTTCAATCAGCCTTGAAAAAGGAAAAGAAAAAAATTGTCTTTACCCCATATCTTTGTGTCCAAGTGGAAGTACAATTATTTATAATTGAAAATTTTATTTTATTCGAACTTTGAAAGTCTAATACACAACCATGCATCAAAACTTTATAATAGAACAATATCTGTATTTAGTCTCCTTGAATTGCAATCGCTTAGAATAATAGGATGCATGTGCCCACGTCCTATA
Source organism: Protea cynaroides (assembly GCA_028583415.1). Taxonomy (NCBI): domain Eukaryota; kingdom Viridiplantae; phylum Streptophyta; class Magnoliopsida; order Proteales; family Proteaceae; genus Protea; species Protea cynaroides. The sequence continues at coordinate 77,031,693 of CM053269.1, forward strand.
CTTATGATAATTATATGTTACATAATAAATTTTATGTATTTCATATGATAACATCACTTCAGATTATTTTTTATTTCAGACGTTGCTTCAAAAAATTAAGCTAAGTACACAATATTTTATTTCATTAAGTAATTCAATAAGAAAACTATTGCTTATACCACCTTGAATTTCATGGTGTTCATAAAGAAATTGAGAAAAAAATTTCCAATCTTAAGAAATTTCAAAAGTATGAAGGGGAAAAAGAGAAAACCGAAAAAAAAAAAAAAGCTCTAATATATTTTGTAAGCTATCTTGTTAAATTTTTTTAATAAATTAATTTTCTTTTCCATCATTTTATACAAAAAATAGGTACTTATAGCACTACCGCATTGTTCTGTTTGAATTAAAAACAAATTATAGAAGCTATAATTCCTTTTTAAATGCCAAAAGTTGTACGAACCTAGACCAACCTTCAGAATCAGTCAACCTCTCAAAATACAATTGGGAGGGGTGGTTGAGTACCAAATCCAGCCCTCCTATCAAACCCTGGACCATTTAGTGAGAGTGGTGGCACATACAACCCTACCCTCGACTGTAACTTCATAGACAAGTGGACCTATGGTTTTTTACTCTCTTTCAGAAGTGCATTTTGACACAAGACGAAATCTAATGATAAAACTTGGCATATGAATATTTATTTATTTAAATATCATATAAACAATATTCTACCAAAGAAACAAACTTCTATGTGTAGATATTGAGTTGTGTTAAAAGCCACATTAATCACAAGTATTTTCCAAATTCATGGAGAATAGCTTCTATATATATATATATATATATATATATATATATATATATATCCTCTTATGATACGTTAATTTTTAACCATGTGCTCCATTAGATAGGGCTCAAGTTTTGCATAGTGATAGATCACAAGGTCCATCTACTCACCTATGAAGTTTTTGCCAAGTGACAAAATGAGTCTTGAAAGATTCAAGATTACAGAGAGGGTGCATGGACTATTGATAGGTGCATGGATATTGAATAAATAATAGAAGTTGATCTTTTGTTGATACTTGGCCTCAGCATGTATGTAAAAAACTTGTTTCTATTTTAAAAATTTATTGTTGTCTTGCATATAGACTTTCACCAAGTCCTTTTCTTTTTTTCATTGCAGAGCTTGCCTATACTATGGTTTTAACTGAGAAGTGTGATGTATATAGTTTTGGAGTAGTGGCATTAGAAACAATTATGGGAAGGCATCCAGGGGAACTCATCTCATCTTTAACATCACTAGATGCTCAAAAGATACTATTAAGGGATTTGTTAGACTCACGGCTCACATTTCCATCAGATCAAAAGGTTGCAAAAGATGTGGTTTCTATTGTGAGAATAGTGGTTGCGTGTTTACATAGTCATCCGCAATCCCGCCCAACTATGCATCAAGTATCGAAAGAGCTACTCTTTCTCCAACCATCATTAGTGGAGCATTTTCATATGATTACTTTAGGTGACTTAAATGATATTGAAATACAATAATTGAAGTATCAATAATAGGTTATCTATTAAACCTTTATTATGTATTGGATTGTTAATTTTTCTTTAATAGATTATTTCATTTTACTTGTTTCCTTGAAGAAACATTCATTCTATTATTCAGTATGAATAAAAAATTATTTATAACTCTCACATTTTGTTGCCCAAGCATGTTTTTGTTAGGATATTTATAAAAAAAAAAAGTTAGGCTTGAACTCTAATTGAAAGTTTAATTCTGGTATTTCTAATAGTGATGATAATGTATATGAGTTTGACATTCATAATCGCCAATCACTGAGTTGTTCAGGAGCTTCAGGTGCTCTTTGTAACTTAAAAATGGCAAATTGTTTATGTAGAAAAGAATTTCTAAACTGGGCAATGGGGAATGTAAAATAAATATTGTCATTCTATGAAAAATATATTTATATATTAATATTTGTAACAAAAACTTCAAAACATAAGTCAAATAGAAATTTTCACGAAACACTTTCAATATTATGATATGAGGAAGAAAAAATTTTATCTACATCTCATCAAAGATTGTCAATATCATCTACACCCACAAGAATGCAGAAACATCACCTAGGTCCCAAAACTTTGGCTGTGGTAATCAAAGAAGTCCACTCCGTCAGTTGATTCCCGTTAGATGCTGACGTCAGCTGAAATAAATTTTTTCATGGACAATTCTGCCCTTAGAGTAAAGATAAAATACCATTTTACCCTTTTTCTTCTTCCTTTCCTGTTCTTCTTTCCTCTTCTACTCTTCTCCATAGTCAGATTCATATGGCAGGAGCTGGTTTGGGGGAAAATTAGGGAGCTGGCATGGCTCCAACAGATGGTCAGCTCCACTAAGATAAATTGCACTCCGTCAAAAGATTTTCGTTATTGTTCATCGGAGAAAATTGGGGGAAAATGAAACCAATCGAACTCCAACAAATAATAAAATAACCTTTCATAAATCTTTGAAATCGAAGTTCTTCAACAAATAGATTGGGAAGGAAATGATCATTGACTGTAACAGGTCTTTCCAACGTCTATACGCAAAACGAGCAGTTTAAGTTTTTCATCGAGAAGGCCAAGGACATCATCGCCTCCAGTCTTCCTATTTTTCAACTTCAACTCATCGAGATCTGGCGACTTACAGTCTCTGGTCATAAGTTCCTGCCATTTCCTTGCTTTCTCTTGCGTCGTCAGTGGTCGGCTTTGATAGCTCGAATCGCAGCGATTAGTTCATTGGAAGATTCGGAAACGCCAGATACCGAGGGATCTGCAACAATAGGAGCCGAAATATCGCCTATGGTCGAAACACAGTTAGGACACTCCTATTGAAGAGCGAAAGCTAGGGTTTCAGGGCGAACGGATAGACATTTGAAATGCCAAGGAGTGGTGAGCTTATCATCATCCGCAGGTTTTACCCCCATTTTGGATAGCGGTATTCTCTGGTATTACCCCCATTTTGGATAGTTTATGTGATCAGCAGTGACAAAATTAAGTTCTGCATCACCTGGTTCATACTCAGCTTCAAGGGTTCGAGCGGAGGAAGATGGGATACAACCCTTGATCTTCTTGTGACTTGCACTGTGTCCACCCAAAGCTTGGTATGACCAGAATTCTATCTATCAGAATGTGAGGAAGAAGAAGAGAAGGGAAATGAAAGGAAGAAGAAGAGAGGGGAAATGGATGAAAGGAATCTCCATATGATATCGAAGGTTAAATTAGTAAAACAATTAATATAATTTAAAATTTTCAATTTATAATATGAGGGGTAAAACTGTATTTTAACAATTTTAGTGATTTCCGTCAGTTAAGTGGACCTAGGTGATATTTCTGCAATCTTGTGGATGTAGATGATGTTAACAATCCTTGATGGGGTGTAGATGAAATTTTTTCTATGAGAAAAACCAACATCTAATTTAAATTTCACCCATCCCTCGAACTTCACCTTTAAGTCACCCAAACCTTGCCTATAATATCAATCGCATCCCCTGCTGTTAACTAATTTAACAGAAATTTGAAATGTCCATTTTACCTTTATAATAAAAATACTTTAAAAAAAATAAAAATATAAAAATAGACCCAACTCGTTTTCAGTTATATCAATACCCATCAACAGCACCCCTTATACAGGGCCGGAGAATCTCTACCGGAGCACCAGGACACTAACAAGCATTTGTAGGAATAACAAGATCGTTGTTTAGATTCTGATTCTGGAAATCTGAGGAAATGAATGAAAAGGGGAATAAAAGTTTTTCCTGTCCAACGTTTTTTTTTTCTGAATCCCATTGACTCTGAATCATCTCTGTTTCCGACTTCGTCTCCGATCAAATCTTTTACAAATTCAATCTTTCGGATTTCTCAATCCTTCGAAGGGAGCGGATTCGTCGAGTCGTCAATCCCAACACTTAGGCCTTAACCCATCAGATCTTGCTCCAGGTAATAGTAATCAAGCAAGACCTCCCGCACAATTTACACTGGTAAATGCAAGTCACTAAATTCTGAGCAGCTTTGGTGGAACTTGAAGACAAATCCGCCACCTGAACTCCATTCTCACCGAAACAAGAAGGGAAATCCCTCATCCTGAGACTAGGAACACCCACAATTTTTCTTCTGGTTTCTTCCGTAATTTTCTTGGGTATCAATCACTACCTAATCTTTCTTGGGCAGCAGAAATTGAACTCAAACGAACTAACCGGTCTTAGAAGAAAGAGAATCAAAGAAAGGGGAAGAAAGATATCCTACCTCAGTCAAATAAGTAGGAATCAAGAACCCATCTCCCTGAAGGGCCTGAATGCTTCGAGACTTACCCCTCAAGGGCTCGATATGATCTGGGTTTCAGTTTGTTAGAAGATCCTACTTCACAAAACCAGAAATCAATTCACTCAGGGAAACGACAAGAACCCACTCCTAAATTAGAGACAAATTGAAGAATGTGAGCAATAAAAAGGATTAGGAGAAGCAGATAAATATGGGACTGGCTTAATTTGCTGTCCATATCTCTCTTATATCTATATCTACAAAAATCAAGAGAAAAAAAATATTAATAAGTGGGCTACATGAAAGTGAACGCTGATGAAGAAATTACTACTTAAATGCTTTTGAATGAATGCAAAAAAAACGATGAGTAGCCTCAGATGGAGAAAACATCAACTGGGTATTACTGGAGAGGCTGGGTTATACAACTTTCATACAGGAAAAATCTAAAAAGCATCTCACTGTGTCGATCGAAAATTGAACGCGCTCGATCCATCTACTTTAGGCACCTCCCGACAGAGTAATCCCTAAATTTCCCACAAGGCTTGCAACCGACAAAGTGAGTAACCAGAGGCAATCGGCGGTCGCCTAGGTCTGAGTGGAAGTTTTCTATCATCTCCTCATATTTATCGACCATAATTCTCACCCCACTTATCTCTTTGCGACATGAGGAGGTAAACCATGGCGGACCTCTGAAAACCCCTCCTCGTCTCCAGCTTGGTGACGAAGCCGCAATTTGGAAGAGCCATGTTTCGTCGCCAAGGTCACTCAGATCACCCACAGGGAAAGAAGATGATCCGTGAAGCGTAATGGTAAAAAAGAGAAACCTAAATCTATTACATGGTAAATTAACTTTGGGAGGTTACAATTGTAAATTAAAACTATAAAGGGCAACTTCGGCATTAATAATTTTTAACCTTGCCACCCCATCACTTAACAGATCAATCTGTTAAGTCTGAACTTGTATGATACATATTTCACAATTGAAGGGGTGTGGGTGAAATTATGGGTAAGGTTTGGGGTTACATGAATAAAAAATACAGTGAGTTATCTCAGCTCACTCAGTACATCACCTACTGCGTCTGCACAGGGGAGCGGGTCTCTCTCCCTTACCTCATTATCCGGACTATGCATCAGACGACTCTGGCCAATCAGGCCAGTAATCTCCTATATGGTCATCTCATCACCATTCTTCTACGACGTCTACGAGTAATCATGAGAGGCGAGGTGGCTGTGGAGGATTACCATGACAACCGACATCGACTGGGATGCCATTCTGAGGATGCAGATGGACAATCTTCCTGTTAGTGATGACGAGTTGGAGGCTCGCCCTCGCCCACTTAGGAGGGTAGCAGCCGCAGCAGCAGCAGCAGTTAATGCGGCATATGCAGCAGAGGTTGAGAGTGATGATGACGATGATAGGGCAGAGGGTGTACTACTGCCAGCTCCACAGCCTATACCTGCAGCACCACCGTCTACATCTACAGCTGGACCGTCTCATCCCCCTCCAGACCCGGTGTTGAGCATGTTCACAGAGATCAGGGACACCCAGAGGGTCATCCTAGAGTCTCAGCGGGAGATGGGTCAGGAGTTGGGACGTCTGACTCGTAGCCTACGGGTGACATAGGACCAGGTACACTGGCTTAGGGTCGCTTACGAGCGAGATTATGACATAGCGGACCCTATTCCTCCTAGGCCCCCTACCCCATGATTTTTCCTTTATTTTCTCTCTTTTCTTTCTTGCTATATTTATATATCAGGGTAACTGTCTGGCTTGTGGACTGTACCCTGTAACACTATTACATTCGATATTCAGTTTTCTGTTTAATGACAGATTTTATGGTTTTCCTAACTAATGCATGGGTATCATTAAGTTTCATATTTAATATAGTATATTATGTTCTTTCTTAATCAGTCTCAGGTATCAAACAATGTTTAGTGTGTGTTTGTATTAAGATTTTTAAATTTTCCTAACTCAGTTCATCGACTTAGTTAAGTGCAATACGGTCTGTGGACAGAGCCCGATGGCTCTGATACCAAGTTGTCACACCCCAATTCTGAACCAACCAGAATGGTGTGAGTGAACCGTCATTGAACCAACGGTTCACACCAGGATCTCGAATAGACCGTGTCCACTCATACAAACCATTGCACAAAACCACAATCAGAATATAAATAGTATAGCGGAAGACTTTAAATAAATGAACTGAGAATTTATTGATAAATTTATATAAAATATCTAATTATTTAAATTCAAACAATAAAATATAATATCCTTACATCCACTTAATCCAACTAAAAATAACTAAAAATAAATAAAAATCAAATCAAAGGTACATGCAGAAAAGACACTCGCATGAAGCGTCATGCTCGTCCTCTCCTGCCTGCACACCCAGAGCAGCAACATCACCCTACGCCGGAGCGTTCATATAGTCATCTACCGTGTAACCTGCATCAACATCTAAAAACAATGTGTACACAAAGGGTGAGCTCACAACTTAGCTCAGTAAGATAATCAGACAGTTTCACAATATTATGCATGAGTAACAATCATTTTATGCTGTGGTCTAGTTTAAGTTTGCAATGTGCTATAGAAAGGTTTGGTGGCCCCCGCACCTCTATACACGAGTGTGGCACCACATGGAATCACACCACCACCGACCCACATGCACCCATCATGGAATAGAGATAGAGCTAAGGTATCCTCGTACCTCCCCTGATGCTCTACCCATACCAGTACCTAAGCCCCTACTGGCTAGGGCTCGTAAACTGGGCTCGCAACTAACCAATCCTATATGTCATCAATGTAGGCTCTATCCCAGCACAGTCGTCTATGGCATAGAGATAGAGCTAGAGCGTGCAGGCCAGGCTGGAGACCACAATACCTTACCTCCCCCTGATACCCTATCTGCAACAAGCACACTAGGATAAAACAATACGCAGGTAGATCCTCTCCCAACATAACTCCCTACGGCATAGAAATAGAGCTAAAGCATCGTTGACAAGCCAGCGTCGGCATCAGAGACCACAGTGCCACATAACCATGGCCAGGCCAACATCAACATCGGAGACCACCGTACCACAACCTCCCCCTGATGCCCCACCCGTACCAAGTATGTTGAAATAAAATACTACAAAAGGTGACAGTGTGAGGAATGATCCCAAGCTCCATGCCCCACTCCACACACTAACGAAAACAATCACATGCCTAACAATCACATCCTATCAATGCATGAACAATAATAATAACTGAAAGTAAAGGATGACATGTGAATATGCATAAACATCACATCATATATGCTCAGGTTATTAGCAACGATTTACTATCCATTAATTATTAGGGTTTAGGTCAGATTCCCTTACCTGACGCTCGTTTGATAGCTTGCTCCACGTCGCAAGATCCAAACGTGCTATCACAAAGTCCTACATAATATTAGGGTTCAATTAGAATAGTTTCTTAGGGTTTACGTTGGTCGAAAAACCAACGAGGTTATAAAAATACACTCACAGAGCTAACCGGTGGCATGTACCAGCTCTGTGGGGAAGACTGGCGACCGGTATGGTCAGCCGGTCCCCACAGACCACCCCCCGGAAGGTACCGGTGGCAACATACCGGTTACACAGGGTGCAACCGGTATAGTTGACCTGTATGTCTTCGGAAGACCATACTTTGGGTTTTTCGACTGCCATCGATCATTCTCCATGGATTTCCAGGGTTTCTCCTATCCATTCGAAATCTGAGCTTTGAGTTAGAGTTATCTCCAACTCATTCAAGTCTAGTTTCGATGATAATCATCCTAGAACTCGAATCTAGGGTTTGACGGCAAATTAGGGTTTAATGTCCAATTAGGGTTTTAGATCAATACCTACTTTGCATGGTATTGATCCACCCATACAACTATCCTAGAGTCATAGAGTAAGAAGAATGATTAAAACACTTACCGTCGACTGGCGTAAGGTGAGCGTCGTCGAACGGCAATGGCAGCACTTCCTTCTTCTTCCTATCTTCTTCTCCTTCTCTAACCTCCTTCTCCTCTCTAGGGTTCGTGAGAGATAATGGAAAGGATTTGAGGAGGTTTAAGGGTGTTTATATAGGCTAGGATTAGGGTTTAGTAACCCTATTAGGATTAGGAAAGTCCAAGTATTAGGGTTTAGGAAAGTGGGACCCACAAAGATACAATTCTGGATCTCCGTAGTCAGCTGCGCTGAGCTGACCTGTCGACCAGTACCAAGACCGGTACCATCGATCGGTCAACATAAAATAACACTTATTTGACCGTCTTTGATCCGATTTTGTATCTGTTTGTCATCCGCTCGTCCCGTCTGGCCCGGTGATAATCGGAAGACCTGCTACGACATGAAATCAAGGTTTAGACCGAGTTTATGGAGTGCGGGTCTTAAATTCACAGTGCTTACAGTTCAATGAAAGAAGACATATAAAGTAGAGAGACAAAGTAGAGAAAGAAAGAGGAGAGAGAGAGTATGTGGGTCCCACTAAAGTCCCACTGACAGACATGGTGACTGGGTTGGTGCACTGACAGCAATTGATGAGAGAGACTAGTAAAAAAAGAGAATGAAGACCAAAAAGAAAAGAGAGAAAGAAGAGAGAGAAAGAAAAGAAAAAAGAAGAGAGTGGTGGGTCCCACCTGAGGTGGCCAAGCCAGCATGGCTGCCGACCCAGGCCAGCAGTCGCAACTGAGGCTAGCAGTCATGGCACCAGGCCAGCAGGCCAAGCCCACCTTGGCTGCTCTGCCAGCCAGGCTATGCCATGTGCACACCCAGCATGCCGCGTGCACAGCAGCATAGCAAGCAAGCCTCAAGCAGGCCAGCAAGGTCCGCAAGGCAAGCTAGCCGCATGCGCGCCTCGCAAGACCATCGCACAGCAGCTAGCTCCCGCAAGCTTGCAAGGCTCGCAGGGCCTAGCTACGCGCGCACGTTGCAATGCAAGGCCTGCCCCGCATGCACATCACCTGTTCGACGCAATGCCGCAGAGAAGGCCCCCCTTAGCACCCTACTGGAATGGCCTCCTCTGTAGGTGATACTCATTGGTTATAAAGGCCATTTCCGAGATTGTAGAGGCCATTTTTGTCCATCTAAAAAGGAGGGGATTCTAAATCTATGGCCAGGGAAGTGCCACGCATGTTAGATCCAAAATTGGAGACTCAAATTTAGGCGGGCTATGGTGCTTCTCTTTGATCGCGTCAAGATTCTTGTGCGAATCTTGTGATTGGTTGAAGGCAGATTAATAAGGTAGTTCGCATCGTGTGGAGCTGGATCCATGATTCAGTGTGGAGCGCGTATGGTGCGTCGGTGTTATGGATCCCAATCTGACGGCTAGGATATGCTCCGAGCTGCGCTGACGGGATTACGAAGATCGGAAGGCCCAGAGGCTTTCTCGCTTTTACCTGATCGATCCTACGGTGGATATTTGAGATTCCGCTGTTGCCCAATCGTTACTCGACAGCGGACCTGCTGTGTCACTGGTGGCGCGGCTACGGTGCGTCGCGGGTGCACGGATGCTCTTCTGAAGATTCTATTTGGAATAATCTGATCGGCTGGACTTTGGATGGCCATATCTTGGCCGTTCGATCTCCAATTGAGGCGATTCAAAATCCCATGGACTCTTCTCTTCGAGTTGAATCGATCTGAAACAAGAAACCAGAGTTTTAGAGTGCAGTAGCTACGAGATTTGAGGGAAAGGGTTTTTAGGGCTCTCCTTGAGTGAAAAATCTCTCTCCACTTTCTTCTATCTGACATCAATGGTCATCTGAATCTTTGGGGAGGAAGTGTGAATATGTGGTGAAAGTTTGGTGTGGATGATGTTATGTGAAAAGCGTTGAGTGAGTGCCGAAGTTTCACTTTATTGAAGAAGCTTACCCACCACCATTGGAGAGCTTGGGAAGCCCATTTTGTGAGCACCACACATGCCGTGATCATGCTGGGAAGGTAATCACGCACACAAACCCTATTTATTTGTACCAATGGCATATGGGAAGGGTTTGTAATCTCTATTTGATAAATACGTTATAACCTGTCAAGTTGGGGGCTTGACAGGAATGAGGGTTGTTGCCTAAGACTCAGTTGCAGCTGAGAATGTGATCGATGTTGTAGCATTTGGGTTGTAGGTGCAACCATAGCATTAAAATAGTGTATTGGGTAAAATACGAAACCCTGGTTAGGGTATTATCCCATGGAGTAGCCATCACAGTGTGTGATAGGTGAACCACGTTACATAGTGTGTCTGTGGATGTGAATGTGTTTACTTGTGCTGTACATTTGAAGTGCGTGGGTTGCAGGTCTGGATGTGCACACTTGGTAGGCCAAGCCTCTGGTATGGATACCTGTAGATGTGTGGCATAGTGTGTTACACGAAATGTGTTAACAGACAGCTCTTGGCAGTAATATGTGTTTTTGGTTGAGCAGAGTTTACAGTGTTGGGAATATTTTTAGTGGTCATTGATTCACCCCCCTTCTCAGTGTCAACCAGAAAATCACAAAATTATAGCACCCCATTTATCTTCTTCCTCTTTTCTTTTTTTTCTTTTTTTTTTCGATAGATGGGAATTAAAGTACCTTATAAATGTTAGGGTAAATTATAGCAGAGGTACCTGACGTTTTGAGAAATTATACCACAGGTACCTCATGTTTCAAAAATCAAACCGGAGGTACCTGACGTTTTGAGAAATTATACCAGAGGTACTTCACATTTCAAAAATATTACACTTGAGATACTTTCTATTTTTGTACTTCCAAATTTACCTATGTTTAGCATAATTTTCTTGGTCCCCTTTGGTTCACAGTCTCACCATCCCCTTACCGCAACTACTCACCACTCGGATTCCCATGTGCTCATTGCTATCTCAATTGCCCACCCCCATCCTGCCCCTGTCCTCTCCCGTGACCCTTCTTCACCGGCGATTGCTCATCACCAAGTCACAGATCTTGATTATGGTACGCATCTCCATTGAATACTCCGCACCCCGACTTATTGTTTTTTCGATGGATGAACCAACGATCAGGCACCAAATAAGAGTAGTTCAACAAGAAACGATCAGTCCCTGAAAGTTTGAGGTAGATCTAATGGTGAATTTGGAAGATACCAACATTAGATATGATTAATGTTGAAAATATGAGAAGAGATACCTCTGGTATGATTTTTGAAACATGAGGTACCTCTAGTATGATTTCTTAAAATATTAGGTACCTCTGGTGTAAATTATCCTAAATGTTATTAGGGGCTTTCTTTTCCTATTGTTAATTTTTCTAAGTGCGTATCATTAATAATGACACTTTACCTATGTCCTCAAAAGAAATATTTTTTTTAAGCCTAATTAGCATGAGACTTATGATGAACCCATTTATTTCCTATATTTTTTTTAAAGTTAATCAGTTTTGCTTTGTGTTGTTATTAACAGAGGCATTTTAACTAAACTCATACGTGAGAGTCACAATAAACCTCTTCATTTTTTAAATCTCCATCCAACTTGTGGTTAATTAAATGATTTATCATAACTCTCAACCAAAGAAAAACTAACCACGTTGGAGTAAGACTTAGGAAAAGAAATGATTAAATAAAGGATTTATTTAATCAAGTCAAGCTCTTAAGTAATTTTTTACCTTGATCATTGGATGCGCCTTTTTGTTCCATACTAAGACACATGAGGATTGATATAACTATCCACTAGCAGTGTACACTGTGTAGTTCCCTCTCACACACGCTCTCTCTCTCTCTCTCTCTCTCTCTCTTGATGAATGTTATTTCTCTCTCCTTATCCAATAGTATTCTAGTTAAATCATTCTCGTCTTCAGATTAAAATTATACTAACTTATAAGATTCCAATATCCTGCTAGCGTGTGTATCCATCCATCCTTATCCCAATTAGAGAACCTGCTCAGTTTTATATCATTAGTGGCACTCAAACTAAAATTGGTTTTTTGAGAACGAATACTAAAGAGTAGTGTTACGTTAGACAATTCAGTTGGGCCGTGGTAGCTACGGATTGGAAAATCTCAATTTTTTTAGATGACTTTTGACCTAAAGAGAATCACTCCTACCAGTATTTGATCTAATATACCTCTCTTCAACGATAGCACGTTGGGCAGGCCTTCTCTCGTGTCCTATGATCTCCGAAAAATACTAATTCCTATCCATCATGCATGTGATGGCATGATGAGTACTATGAGAGGGCTCAACCACAAAAACAAAAATAAAATAAAATAAACTAGGAAAAATTGGTCGTACCATCCTGGACTTAGGTCCAAATTGGACCTAACTCCAACAATTAGTAGGTGTAATTTGGACTCAAACAATTAATAATAATAATAATCAAACAATTAATAATAATAATAATAATAATAATAATAACAAAAGTAATCCTTGCTTCATTGGTCCTTTCCAATGTTGTACATCTGTCTACATGATGTGTGATACATAGGAAGAGAGGAGGGCCATCCCCTTCTTGCTCTGGTCAATCAACACGAAACCACTATTGTCTTTCCATGTGGGCGTGTGATACATAAGAAGAGGGGAGGGCCATCCCCTTCTTGCTCTGGTCAATCAACGCGAAGTCACTATGTGATTCCCAGGTTGACACTGAAAGGGGGGGTGAATCAGTGATCACTAAAAACTTTCTCACAACTGTGTAGACTGTCCAAACCAACCACACTCTGCTGCCAAGAGCTGACTGTTAACAACTTACTGCCTTGAGCTGACTGGGGTGGTCATTCACACATTTGCCATGTTAACACATTTCATGTAACACATCATGCCACACACCTATAGGTATCAATACCAGAGGCTTGGCCTACCAAGTGTGTACACTCAGACCTGCAACACACACACTTCAAATGCACAACACATGCAATCACATCCACGACACAGTATGTAACATGGTTCACCAATCATTCACTGTGATGGCTAGTCCACGGGGCAATACCCTAAACCGAGGATTTCGTATTATACCCAATACACTACTCAAGATGATTTTGCTGCTACTACAGCTCAAGTGCTACAACCCAAATACATTCCAAGAAACAACTTAGAATCCATGCAACAATCCCAATCCTGTCAAGCCCCAACTTGACAGGTTACAGAGAATAATTAATGAATTGATTACAAAAGCTTCCCAGACATCACAAATATTATAACATAGGGTTTGTGGGCGTGATTACCTTCCCAGCGTAATCACGACATGTGTAGAGTTTACCAAGCAGGCTTTTCTACTTCTTCAAAGGTGGTGGGTGAGCTTTTTTACTAAAAATGGGAGTTCAACATTCTCCCAATGCTTTTTGCACAACTCCAACTTCACCAGATTCTCAAAACACTCTCACACTACCTCTGCCTAGCTCCAATAGAGCATAGATGAAGAATAAAGATAGGTAGGGATCAAAGAACATCTCCAAAGTGCTCCATAGTAAGGTTTTCAACAAAAATCACACTTTTTAATCTCTAGAATTTCTCTCAACTGGTTGCAATAGGTAGATCTTCGAAAATGGAGTTCAGGGGACTTTGAATCACCCCAATCCGAGTTTGAACGGCCAAGATATGGTCATCAGAAGATTGACCACCTAGATTAGATTAAATGGCATCTTGGGGTCTAATTCGGCGCGCCGTGCCACACTCGAATGCAGCTTCCGCTAACGCTTCTGTCATCCGTTGATTGGTCAAAATAGAATCAAGTAAAATGGGTCGTCGGATCTGTCAGTGAAAGGCAAGATCCTTGAATAGCCGTTAGATCAGTCTCATTTGCGTCACCGAGCATCGGCTACGATCCTGGCCGTTTGATCTGCATCTTTCCGCTGCTCTTACGTACATGTGTCACACTGTAGCGTGGATCCCACTCCATATGATGCCGCTCATTACAATGTGTTGTATCTAGCCAATGGGAGCTGTCGCGATGGAATCTTGACGCGACCTCTGCGCTACACCATAAACCTCCTCGATCTCAGCTGCTGGATTAGGATTTGAAGATAGTGGCTTAATCTTGGCCTTCCACATTGAATCCACTCTTTTTTCATGGACCAAAATACCCTTGTCAATATGTGAAAATGCCCTGTAAGTCGATTTTTTTCCAGTAGGGTGTCAAGATAGATGTTCTTTGCGGCATTTTGTCGAACAGGTGAGGGGCAAGCCACGTGAGCCATGCGGGCTTGCGCGATGCAATGGCCGCGCGGCGGGCATTGTGTCATGCGGGTCTGTGAGGAGCTGGCTGCCCTGCTGAACTGCGACATGGAACGCCGGTGCTGTGCACGCGGCTGCCTGCTATGCTATGCTGTTGGGCAGGGCATGGCCTGCTGAGCTATGCTGCTGGGCAGAGGACCTGTTGGCATGTTGTGCCGTGCACACGGAATGGTTGGCTGAGCTGCCTAGCTGGTGGGCCAACTGGCCTGGGCTGGGTTGCCAAGGTGGCAAGCAACATTAGATGGACTCACCTGATCCCCACCACTCTCTCTCCTCCTTTCTCTCTCTACTTTCTCTCTCTTCTTCCTTGCTTTCAAACACTGAACTGCGAGGCTTCTGATTGTCCACTTTGTCTGTTGACTGTTTATATTGTTTGCTGATAATTTCTCTCCTCCATATCACTCTGCTAAGATTGTCAACAATGACAACTTACTCTGTACTGCTCATAGCTGTTCAATATCTGCTCAATCTGGCCAAGGTTCCAACACACTATTGTCTTTCCATGTGGGCTTCTTTGAGAGAAGACGAAGATAGTTACCTCCATCAAATTTCAATGGAAAACGTAGAATTGGAACTAATGAAGAGATAAGATAAACACATGGACCCAAATTGACTAGAAGATAAAACAAGGTGGTTGGTCTGATGAAAACTGAAAAATTAAGCCGTGGTGACTACGGATTGGAATTTTTTTTTGCTTATAAGACGACTTTTGAACTAAATAGTAGTGTTACGCATCAACTTGGGACAGAGGAATACCACTGTTATTTGATCTATTATCGAAAATCCAACTTCCCCACCCCAATTGCAATCAAATAATAAAAAATTTACAATCTTTGGACAATCTCCCCATTCCACCACAACCCTTGCAAATAAACCGAGCCTAAGGGAACAGAGTAAGAATGGGGGCTTAGGACCAAAAAAGAAAAAAGACTTTTTTTTCGGACAAAAAAAAAAAAGAGAAAAGAATGTATGAGAGTCCATCCAAAACAGTTTTAGAAGCAAGACCTTCTGTTTGAAGGATTGGTTTTTCTTATTGACCCTGATCCAGTGTCATTGACGATCGATGTTCATCCAATGGTGAAAAATCCCAAAACCTCTCCCATATCTATATTGAGGTTTCTGATATAGTCCAACGATATCTCATGAAAAAGAATCAATGTCATATAAAAAACCCAAGAATAAAGGCAACTCTCTAGTTATTACTTGCAAGTGGCCAGATTAGGTCTTTACAACCCATGTTCATAAAAGCCAAAATCACCTCTTTTCCTATCGAATGCAAGGCCGGGATGCCAAGGTGACATGAACCCCCGTTACGTTCAGACCGACCCATAAAAGGGGTTTTTAGAAGTTAGCCCATTTTAATAAGTTTACAAATATTTTAAATGCTCAATGCTCCATTGTCTGAGTTCAGTAAACGTGTGGTGCAAGGGGAGAGAGAGAGACAGAGAGAGAGAGAAACCACTGTTCTCTTTTCCGAGTGGGCGATCTTACTTAAAAAAAAGATGATGAAGTTCAATGGGTCGAAGAGTTGGACGTAACGAAGAGGCAAGAAAAAGAATTGCTACTTCCATTATCAGATGATCACTACAACCAGTATTTGGGCGGAGCAAAATAAGTTTGGGGAGACTCGTAAGAGTCGGGATTAATATGGAAGTCAAGGAGAGCGCGTTGGATGGGTTTCCTTTGCGTTTCTACAATTAAGATTGAAAAATACTAATGGTTATTCATCCCTCTATAAATTAGCAATTGAACATCAGCTTAGATCACTACATACCACCCAACCAACCACGTACCTACCTACCTATCTATGTACTTATCCATGGCTGCCTACTCTTGTGCTGGCATTCCCACTCTATTCTTGTTAATGTTGTTCCCAACTCTTATAGCGTTTCTGTGCCTTACCTTCTTCCCTTCTTCAGCCTATGCTATTAAATTAGTAAGGGTCATCCCTGATGATCAGTTGTTAATTGAAGCAAAGGCTCTCCTCACATGAAAAGACAGCCTCCAAAACTACTCTGTTGCTGCTCTCCGTTCTTGGAAACTCACATTGCCAACATCATCTCCAAACATCAATAGTAGTAGTAATACTACTACTAGTGCGGCTTCATCACCAACTATCCCATGCAAATGGTTTGGTATAACTTGCAACAAGGCCAGAAATACTGTGGTTCAGATTAGCCTTTCCAAAGTAGAGCTCCAAGGTACTCTTCACAACTTCACTTTTTCTTCCTTTCCAAATCTCTTCTATTTGAATCTCAGCTCCAATGGACTCACAGGAACCATTCATTTGCATATGGATAGCCTCTAAACTCACCCACCTTGATCTCTCCAACAATTATTTCTCAAGCATCCTACCTCCTTTGAGTAATTTAAGCAGTCTGAGCTTCTTAAACCTCTATGGCAATGAAATCAATGGCACAATCCCTTTAGAAATAGGGAATATGAAAAATCTGGTTGAATTAGCATTAGATACCAACAAATTCACTGGTATGATCCCCTCTTCTATCATGGCTAATTTAATCAACCTTGAATACTTATACCTCCATTCCAATGAACTCAATGGTCTAATACCTTCAGAAACTGGAGATATCAAAAATTTGATCTACTTGGACCTATCTGAAAACAAACTCGATGGTCTAATCCCTCATTCTCTTGTTAACTTAAGTAAACTAGAAGTGCTCTATCTATTTGAGAATCAATTATCTGGTCCATTACCCTTAGAATTGGAGATATCGAAAATTTGATAGAGTTGGCGTTATATCAAAACAAACTCAGTGGTCTAATCCATCATCCTCTTGTTACCTTAAGTAAACTAGAGGTGCTCTATTTGTTTGAGAATCAATTATCTGGTCCATTGCCCTTAGAAATCGGAGATATGGAAAATTTGATAGAATTGGCGTTAAATCAAAACAAACTCAGTGGTCCAATTCCTTATTCTCTCGCTAACTTGAGTAAACTAGAAGTGCTCCTTTTTTGTGAGAATCAATTATCTGGTCCAGTGCCTTCAGATATTGGAGGTATGGAAAGTTTGATCGACTTGCATCTAGCTGAAAACAAGTTAATTGGTTCAATCCCTCATTCTCTGGCTAACTTAAGTAAATTAGAGAGGCTCTTTTTGTTTGATAATCAATTATCTGGTCTCATACCTAAAGGCTTAGGTAGCCAAGCATCCATTGTGGCATTCGAGTTGTCTGACAACCTCTTATTCGGAAGCTTTCCGCAGCATATATGCCAAGGATCACTACAATTTTTAGTGGCTCATAACAATAGTCTCACGGGTCCTATTCCTGACTTAAGAAATTGCAGAAGTTTAAGGAGAGTTCGACTTGAAGGAAATCACTTTGTAGGAAATATAAGTGAGAGTTTTGGTGTGCATCCACATCTAAATTACATTGATATTAGTCACAACAGACTATATGGAGAGCTCACACCAAATTGGGGAGACTGTAAGAATTTGTCAGTCCTAAAGATTTCTAGAAACAATATTAGTGGAAAAATACCACCTGAGTTTGGTCAATTAACTCGACTTAGACTACTTGACCTTTCTTCTAACAATCTTGTTGGAGATATACCAAAGGAATTTAGTAGTTTATCCACTTTGTTCACAATGAATTTAAGTGACAACCAAATTTCAGGGCAAATGCCAGTTGAAATTGGCCAATTAATCAATCTTGAGTCTCTAGACCTCTCAACAAACAAGCTGATTGGACCAATACAATCAAAGCTTGGTCACTGTTCCAAACTTTTTTCATTAATTTGAGCAGAAATTCATTCAATGGAAGCATTCCATCTCACATTGGTGATCTACAGAGCCTCCAAGAACAATTGGACCTTGGTCATAACTCAATCAGTGGATTGATTCCGCAACAGCTTGGAAATTTGGTAATGTTGAAAATTTTGAATCTATCCCATAATATGATAACAGGTTCCATACCCTTTTCTCTTGAAGGAATGGTTAGCTTAGTATCTCTAGATTTGTTATATAATGGGTTGGAGGGTATTGTTCCTAGCAATAGTGTTTTCAGAAATGCTTCATCACCTCAAGCATTTACAAACAACAAAGGGTTATGCGGTGAATTTCAAGGTCTATCACCCTGCAATCAATCTTGAACAAGCAAAGGATCACAAAAAAACAAATACAGAGTCATCATATTCATCATTGCTTCTTTGATAGGAACAGTCTTTCTTGTATTTGCAATTATTGGTGTCCTCTTCCTCTCGCAAGAAAAAGTGAAAAAAGGAAACACAGAAGCAACAAAAAGAAACCATGACAATATATTTTCAATATGGGATTTGAATGGCAATATGGCATATGAGGACATTAACAAAGCAACCGAGGATTTTGATGTCAACTACTGCATTGGAACGGAAACTTTTGGGAGTGTGTACAAAGTAGTGCTACCTACAAGCCACATAGTGGCCTTGAAAAAGTTCCATCCATTAGAAGGTGAGGAGATAGTTGATGAGAAAAGCTTCGCAAATGAGATTCGTGTATTACTATAGATACGGCATCAAAACATTGCCAAACTTTATGGGTTTTGTTCCCATCCACAATGCATGTTTCTTGTTTATGAGTACATGGAAAAAGGCAGCTTAGCAAGTATCTTGAGCAATCAAGTAAAGGTTATGGAGTTGGATTGGCTGAAAAGAGTAAATGTCATCAAAAATTTGGCCAATGCTTTGTCTTACTTGCATCATAATTGTATTCCACCAATAATTCATCAAGATATTTCAAGCAAAAATATTTTGTTGAACTAAAAACTTGAGGCCCGTATATCTGATTTTGGCATTGCAAAACTATTAAAACCCGACTCATCAAATTGGACATCATTAAAAAGAACTTATGGATATATTGCTTCAGGTATTTACATTTCTCACAACTATTTACTCTGTTTTTATTGTTGTCCAAGGTTTCTTTATTTTTTACTTTAGTGTTTAAGACCTATGATTTTTGCTGAACTGGGGTATTGAAACATTTGCAATCTCTCTTGAAAAAAGGAAAAGACAAAATTGTATGTATCTCATATCTTGTCCATGTGGAAGTACTACAATTATTTATAATTGAAAATTATATTTTGTTCAAACTTGAAAATCTAATACATAATCATCAAAAAATTTATAAAAGAACAGTGTATATATTTGGTACCCCTGAATTGCAATCGTTTTTAGAATAATAGGACTAATGTGCCCATGTCCTGTCGTTATTAAGTTGGAGAGAAATTTTAAAAATAAATAAATGCTTTAATATATTTTGTAAGCTACCTTATTATATTTTGTAATAAATTAATTTTCTTTTCTAGCATCTTATACAAAAATATAGGTATTCCTATTGAATTAAAAACAAATTCCAATAGCCACAATTCGTTTTTATGCCAAAAGTTTTACAAGTCTAGACCAACCTTTAGAATCTATCAAAATCGCAAAATACATTTGGGAGGGGAGGAGTGCCACATTTAGCCCTCCCATCAAACCCTATGTTTAAGTATATTTAGTGAGAGGGGTGGCTCATAGAATCCTATCCTCAGCTGTAACTTTATGGATAAGAGACTTAGGGTTCTCTACTCCCTTTTGAAATTGCATTTTGACACATAAGAAAAATCTAATTATGAAACTTTGCATATGAGTGTCTGATTATGTTGTAAAAAAATATTCTAACAATGAATCAAACTTTTATATGTACATATTGTGTGGTGTCAAAAAAAAAAAGAAGTCTCAGTGTATGAAGGTCTCACTACTGTAGGGTCTGAGGAGGGCAGTATATACACAGTCTTACCCCCACAATGTGGAGAGGCTGTTTCTAAGATTCAAATCCATGAACACCACGTTGCAATATGAAAACCTTACCATCACACCAAAGCTCGCCCTCATATTGTATGGTGTCAAAAGCCCATTAATCACAAGTATCCTCCAAATCCATAGAGGGTGGCTTTTTTATTTTACCCACAAAAAAAAAAAAAAAAAAGACCCTATATGATCCATCATTTTCTAGCCATGTGCTCTATTAGATGGGACCCAAATTTTGCATAGCGGTAGATCCCAAGGTTCACCTACTCACATATGAAGTTTTTGCAAATAAAAAATTAGTCTTGAAAGATTCATGATTTCAGAGAGAGAGAGAGAGAGACAAATTGATAAGAGGGAGTCCCGAGTGTTCACCTGCATGCACATATGAAGTTTTTGCAAATAAAAAATTAGTCTTGAAAGATTCATGATTTCAGAGAGAGAGAGAGAGAGAGAGAGAGAGAGAGAGAGAGGAAGGACCAATAGTTATGGGAACACAATGGGTACTTCTATCTCTATATTTCTTTTCCTTGAAATCCAAGCCTTCTCTCTCTCTCTCTCTCTCTCTCTCTCTCTCTCTCTCTCTCCCCCCCCAAGTGATCGGCTATTGGTCCTTCTTGTACTCCCATTTTGCCTGCTAACGAATAAGATTCTAATATACCCCGCTAGTGAATAGATCCTTTTTCCTATATATATAAATATTAATTAATAAATAAATAAATAAATAAACTCAAAATTTAGTGTTGTCCTGCATATACATTTTCACGAAACCTCTTTCTTTCTTCCTTTGCAGAGCTTGCCTATACTATGGCTTTAACCGAGAAGTGTGATGTATATAGTTTTGGAATCGTGGCATTAGAAACAATTATAGGAAGGCATCCAAGGTATCTCATCTCATCTTTAACATCACTAGATGCTTAAAAGATGCTATTAAAAGACTTGTTAGACTCACACCTCATATTTCCTTCAGATCAAAAGTTTGCAAAGGAAGTGGTTTTTGTTGTGAGAATAGCAATTGCATGCTTACATAACCATCCACAATCCCACCCAACTATACATCAAGTATCAGAAGAGCTACATTTTCTCCAACCATCATATGTGGAACATTTTCATATGATTACTTTAGGTGACCTAAATGATATTTAAATACAATAATTGAATGTTTCAATAATAGATTATCTATTAAATCTTTTATTATGTATTAGATCGTTAAGTTTTCCATAATAGATCATTTCAATTTATTTGTTCCCTTTAAGAAATATTCATTCTATTATTCAATATGAATAAAAGAAAATTTTTTAATTCTCACATATTGTTGCCTAGACAAGTTTTTTATTTTATTTTTTTAATGATGATATGCATAAAAAAGCAAGGTCTGAGCCTTTCTTGGAAGTTTAATTCTGGTATTTCTAGTAGTGATGATAATGGGTGAGTTTTCCATTCATTGACTAAAAAATGGCAAAATTATATATATAGGAAAGCAATCCTAAACTGGACAACTTAAAAGAAATATTGTCATATTATGAAAGTGATATTTATATATTTATATATTTATTAAACTAATTATTTTATTTTTAATAGTTTGCAAAAGGGTAAGGGAAAGACCATTTAATCCACACCTCTAGAAATGGCACAACTATATAATCTGGGTAAGTTTGCCAAAAAGTTTTTAAGGGCATAAGCTTGTATTTAGCATCACCGTTGGTAATAGATGTCTGATTGAAGGGACTAAAGATGGGTTAAATTAAATAGGGTTGGATCTGACCCAGTGGGCAGCACCCATATCTCCCAAAAAAATAGAGACCAATGAGAGAGTGGGAAAAGCTATGGAGGTTTAAAAATTGGATTGAAATCAATGGAATCAGCCAATTCAAATCTGAATCAACATACAAGGAAAAAACCCACCTCAGGTATTGAAGAAGTTTTCAGTTACATAAATCACTGCATCTTAGATGAAACTAATAGCTACGGATTGTACATTCAGATTAAGAAATCAATACTACTATCTTCAACATCCATCCCACGAAATCCCCTGGACCTGATGAGCTACCATATAAGTTGTCTCATAATTTCTAGCGCATTTTAGGTGATGATGTAATTTCAGGTGTCATCACTCTTCCACACAGATTCTCTCTTTAAAAAGCAGAACCCCACCCATAGTACACTCATTCTCAGAACAAAACAAGGAAAGTGCACATCATTTCTGCCCCCTTAAGCTTGAGCAATGTCACAAATAAAGTCATAGCTAGCGAAGAAGGATTCTAGTAAATTATCTCAAATCCACCCCCCAAAACTTGATAAACCAATCTCAAAGTGCCTTTTTTTTTTTCATGGCAAATCAATTTCAGCCGATATATTAGTATCACATGAGAACTATCATTTTCTGAAAACTTTTTCGAGTTGGTAATGCAGTTATAACTACATGTTATAATCACTTCTTTTCACCGTTAGATTTGCATCAATCCTCAGATGAAATACCAAAACTGACCCATATATTGAGATTTCTGACTCAGTAATTGTGAATTAAAGGGAATCAGTCTTTTAACCCTTGTTACATTCAGACAGACCCTCCATTGAAACATAGAAATTGAGGATTTTTTTTTTTCCGTCCTAAGCAAGAAAGCTTTGATAGAGTCAATTGGGGGAGTTCTTTAGCCTGTCGACTCGGGATGAGTATTTCTGCAACAGCTGCTCTTATTGTCCAAGTAATGTGGGTGAGGCCGGTGGGGTTGTGGATTGAGCTTAATGTTGATGGAGTTCCTAGGGGAAACCAGGCCGGTCAGGTGCCACGGTGGTGTTTTCAGAAACTCAGTTGGGATAGTAGATCAAGTTTC
The DNA here is from genome assembly GCA_028583415.1 of Protea cynaroides. Classification (NCBI taxonomy): domain Eukaryota; kingdom Viridiplantae; phylum Streptophyta; class Magnoliopsida; order Proteales; family Proteaceae; genus Protea; species Protea cynaroides. Next base: position 77,054,754 of record CM053269.1, read on the forward strand.
CAATTTAAGTCAATCAACTTAACCAATTTGAGGGTAAACGGCCTTGGACCTCCCATCACACGGGAAGAAACTCACGCCAAGGTAAGAGGTGTCCCTATCCAGCCTCTTCACACCCAGATACCTGGAGATTTGTGTGTGCAATGATCTCAGGTAATTTTGGCTTAGATAAGTACCACTTTCAGAAATTTAACTTGTTGACCAAAAAAATCACAAGAAATCAATGAGCCCTTGTATACATCTGATATCATCCATGACAACCCTACAAAACAAGAAAGCATCATCAGCAAATAGGAGGTGTGACTTTAGGAGCACACAAGGGCCACCTTAATACCTTGAAAGATAATAAGATCCCACGAGACATCCCTACCGCATCCTTAGGTGGCTGGCCTTGTAATCCCCCGACATTTTTCCCTTAGAAACTTTAATGGCTATTTCCCTTAGAAACTTTAATGGCTAGGGGGTTACCTTTTGATGCTTTCAAGAATTTAAATGAGTTGATTTAACTCCCAAATCCTACAGATTTATTTTGGCAAAAGAATCTTAACTGCCTATATTTCCTACCCCTTTCTCTCCTCTGAGATGAGGGAATTTTAGGACCCCCCTAGGATGTGTACTCTAAGTTTCCAATCTGTTTTCCACATCAAATTCAGGTTTGTACTCTTAAGTTTCCAATCTGTTTTCCACATCATCTTCAGGTTTGCACTTATTCTTCTCTTCTTTAGGCTTTGTTTGGTTGCAAGGGGAATTGAAGGGAAAGGAATTAAAATTTTTAAACTTTACATGGAAACTTTTGCAAAGCCACTGATCATTCCTAATGTAAAGCATGTTCTACATCCATCTCCCAACCACAAGCGCAACATGTGATTGCAGCAACCCTAAAAGCTGCATACCTCTCTCCAACAGGTTCTCCACCACACCCCAACCCAAAAAGGAGAGCTACCCACTCACATCACCAATAGGCCACCCTTGCAACACGAACTGTGTCAATATCCGTGTCATTGAAGGCTAGAGAACTACAAAGAGAATATCAAGGAATATCTCATCTCGTTATGGAAAGAGTGGAGCTATAGAAATAAACATTTTTTGATGGAGGGAATTTCTCGGCATCTTTCTCAATTGATGCTCAAACCATCGCTGTTTGGAAGCAACGCCATGGTGGTTCCATGGCTGTATTCTCCAACTACACTCAACACAGCCATTTGGGAAAACCTCTACGCTCGCATAGATTCTGATTTAGTTTCTCTTTGGGGCCAACTCTATGCAATTCTACAAGGTTGTTTCTATGTTGTACATAAAGCTACCCAACAATTAGGTAGAGTTCTGAAAACCCAACTACTTAACAATGATGATGAATTGCCTTTTTAAAGTGAACAAGTTAAATTATACATTCTCTCAAAGGAAGTCTTGAACCAAACACCATGATAAAGAATGGAAAGGGCAAGGGAACATTCATCCATTCGCCACGAATTGTACTTTTCTGTTCATTCTGTGGAAAATCATTCAAAGAATCGAAAATTGTCTAGGCTATCGAACCTCGAAAAAACATACCAAGTGCCCCAACTGATTTGTGCAACATCTCACTTTATCGTACAAATGAACATGCATCGGATTCAATCCTACATGCCCATCATCGCGACAAGTGCATCAAATCTTCCACAGAATAGCTTCCCACGAGTTAGGAGCCTGTGACACAGTCATTGCTGTTGATGCACAGAAAGTCAAATTCCCATCTCTACTCTTTTTAGATGAAGAACACACAAAGGAAGTCAGAATTTGATTGTTTACAAATGGCTCACCAAGGTGGTATGTCTGCTGATGACACGGGCACAATGGAGATCAATAGTACCTACACTGGTCTTGAGCCATTACTATTTGAACTTCCCTCTGATTTCCTTCACCTCTGATTTCCAAACTTTCTATAGGGACCATCTTCAACACCCAAGACTTTCTCCACCTTCGGCCACTAGTGGCTCATCCAACCACGAGACAACACCATCATCAAGAAAACGAAGACAGGTTCGCCAAGATAAAGGAGAGAACAAAAAATAGCAGAAATTTTCTGAGGAAATGGTGGGCAAGCAGGGAATGATGGGTGCCTGACAACTCTGCATTTTATCACCAAGGACTATATCATCAATCAGGCAAAATGCAAACCTAATTTTGTGAAGCAAAAACGGAATTGAGAACTCCATCAAACTTCACAGTTGCGTCGTAGCTCACGTTTCAGAGAAAATATTGGAAAGATACACTACCAAGGGGAGAGACCAAACATTCTGCTCAGGTATTACCTAAAGCCTACTTTCATCTCAAAATTTCTGATTTTGGTCTTGTTTTTCTTACAGCCCTTCTAGCTGTCTCTGAGCAATTATTAATCCTAAAGAAGAGAGCAATAGCCCAAGAATCTGTCATTTTACAAAACATGAAGGTCCTTAGTTGGAATGTTAGAGGTATTGATTCCCAGTAAACAATAAGAATTCTCAAAACCCACTTTCTCTCGCATTAACCATATATCAACCTTCTATGTGAACTCAAATGTAAAACCCCATCCCTTGATCTTCTACCAAATCCATTGTCCACTACAATCAATTGCAATGATAAATGATATATGGTATTGAGTCACAATGTGGTTGTCATTGTTGGCAAAACTGACACCCTCTCCCCCTTCGACAACAAGTCCGATTCACTTTCAAAAACGTGGGAGAGATATAAGTCGTTAGATCTCCCAAATCGCGCTTGACATGACTCACAAAAGCGAGATGAAAATCAACGAATAAAATGGCATCAATCGACGTCTTATCAAACTATGTGATACATTGGATCGATACACGATTATATGTAGTGCAATACACTGTTTTATCTTGGGCTATCCAATCACGGGATTCTCGATTGAACCTTTCTCGCCAAACCACCCTTCCTCAGCACGCCTTTACATCAATCGTCTGAACGATACCTGGTGACGTGAAGATTTCCCGTTCATTCGATCGAACCCTTGACTTTAGATAATGCTATAGTGTATGTGCGCATGTGTGCATACTCATTCTTCATGTGTTGACCAATAAAATAAAATGTGATAGAATCTTCACCGATCTCGATAATCATTGTGCCACCCTTCTAATTCTTCTAATTACGTCCAAGCTCCTTCGATTTTATAATATAAAAATAAAATCCGTGTATAACTAAAATGACCCGAGAGCAACTTTTTCAAACTTGATTTTTGGTATTTTTCGTGCACCTATATGCAAACCTCCATATCTTCGTCATATAATATCGGAATGAGACTATTAAAAATGCATTGCAAAGAGGACTTGAAGCACTACAACTTCGATGTTTAAGGTTCCCCAAAATCTGCTATGGAACCCACCAAAATTAGCTTCAAAGTGAAAACTTCAACACGAACCTATGAGTTCGCCCCCGAAACTTCAAGTACACTTCACACAAAGCTCCCACACAATGCCAAGCATTGTTGCATGCCTTCATGCACTGTAAACATATTCAGATGCTGTTTTATGGTTGTAGTTCTTCCGAAACCTGCCAACTCACTGTCAGACCTTTCCGTACACTGTTGTAAAATTGTATCTCTGTCATTGTACTTCCACTACACTGTTGGACATAGTCGCACACTGTCATACACTTCCGAACACTAGGGCTGCAAGTTTGGCCATGACAACCCAAACCCTCCTGAACCCGCTCTGAACCCTGGCAGGGGCAAACCCGCCTTGAGCCCTGGCAGGGCTAAACCCGCTCTGAGCCCTGAGAGAGCCGAGTTAGGGCCCAAGTTTTAGTGAACCTAGGCAGGGTCAAGCTGGGCCTGGGTTGAAGCCTCGGGCTGAGCCCGGCTTGGCCCAACCCGACCTGACTATATAATATCTAATTATCGATTATTTTTTATTTTTATATATAACCTAAAAGATGCAATTTGTAAACCCTAATTCTCTCCTCTCTTTCATTCTCACTCTTTGGCCTCCGCCACCCACAATCCCACCGCTCTCTACCTCCCTCAATCCCTTTTGTTCTCCTCAAAACGTCAACTCTTCCCCTCCATCTCTGACTCTCCTCATCTCTCCATCTCCAGTCACAAGAACACGGTGATATTTCTCCAAATTTCTTCTCTTTTTTTTTTTTTATTTCTAATCTATTGGATAAAAGGAACCAAAGATTCAAACCCCTGCAGCAGATCAAATCTGTATGGAAAAATGTGACAAAAATTTTGGGAAAGAAGTACACAGATCATAATCAGATACTTCTCAGCTAGTTTCTCTTGATCCTGGTAAGGTTCATGAAGCTGTAGGTATTTAGATTTCTCAAAAGCTGAGGAAGGTGATGCATTTGATGTTTCTCTAGTTAGTAGGGTTGAAAATGAAAAAGACGTGTCACTAGAGCATGAAGTGCCTACTTCTGTTGATTAAAGCTATCAAGTTGTAGGATATTGGTTCTATTGTTAGGTACGCAATGTTATCGAAGTTGGTACATATTCTTGCCTATCACAGTCTCTGCAACTTAATAGAACTAAATTATGTTTGAAAAGGAAAAGGAAAAGGAAAAAACTCAAAATTGCTTATCCCAGTGGAGCCATTTGAATTAAAAGGAACCCATGGTCCATAGAAAAAGGTTTATAGGATCCGTATAAAGCATGGCTTAAAGATCTGTTTTTCTTTTGATCTCTCAATTCAAAATTTTCAGGTTGCTAATTAATGAACTATTTTTAAAATTTGATCTGCATTTGTGTTCATTTCATCTATAACTGTATAATAGCAAGTTTCGCTTCTGTTTTCAAACTAGAAACTTGCTTGTGGATTTCAGAAACCATAGCTACTATTCTGTTTATGAAAACTCCAAATTTCTGAATCTGATTTGCAATTCTGAATCTTGGTTTGTTTGCTTCTAATTCAGGGACCAGGTCAATCAGAGCCAACCCGACCCTGAATCAGAGTCAATCAGGGTCAACCCGGCCTGGCCTGCCCAGTCAAGGTCAATCAGGGTCGGGCTGGGTTAGGCTGAACCCTGACAGGGTAGGGCTAGGTTTGTAAATTTGTCTGACCTGGCAGAGTTGGTCTGGGCCTGGCTAACTTTAAGGCACTTAGGGTAAGGTTTGGGTTGGTAAATATTCGGCCCAACCTGACCCTGTTGCAGCTCTACCAAACACTGCCATACAAGCTCAAAAATTGTAATCTCGTACTGCTACCTCTCTACCTGTTCACTGCCATTGTAACTAACAACTGTGGCATTTCCACCACCACTGCCACTATCTAAATGCAGTACTTTATTGTATCACTTCTATCACTGCCACTGTCTGCACTCTGTGTGTTGCACAACTGACACAATATGTTGACAACAATGACAACCACAACGTGACTCAACAATCTCCCATTTTGGAATTGTTGGCAAAACACACAACACTGATACTCTCCCCCCCTTTGACAACAACTCCAAACGATGCCTAATTTGCCTTTATGCTTAACAATGTCAGGGAAACACTCTCCCGAGCAATCTCTCCCAATGTGGGATACCAGCAACTATAGGAGTGCCCATATGCATCTTCTCAATCCTGTGAGTGTGAGTGTTCAGACAACATAGGAGTGCCCATATGCATATTGCCAATCATGTGAGTTGAAAACTCAATTGCTCAACTAACTGTGATCTCCCCCTATCACAGTGCTTTTCTCACTCTCCTTTGACATCAATATCAAAGGGTACTGGACTCCCTTTGAGTCCAAATTTTGAGCTAAAGCTATAACAATAAACACCATGCTTCCCTACGGATCCTACCTCCATGCACTTGAATGCATGAAAGATGCGTCCACTCCCACACCCAACTTGGGTGATGTAAGAATAGTGAGGTTGACTACACACACACCTTGTGTGCCTCTATCTCTAAATTGAGTGACCAATGGCTATGGTCCTCAGTCTAGGCTTATTTACAGAAGCTCTCTCCCTGCACTGTCTCTGTCCATTCTGCTGAGTCTGTCATCTGCCTCTTACTATGTTTATGTCTCTGTCTGACCAAGCCAATTGTAGACCTCTCTGTGGCTGCTCATCTGATGAACTGAACTGTCTTTTCTCTCCACTTTGTCCACTTCTGTCTTGGCCATCTGTCTGGTCTGTCTAACTAGTGTGTGTATCATGATATGGCATTCCTTCTCCACACATTACTCAAGGCGATCTGAGATTGGTCACTGGACTGTGACTGCCCCATAAAGTGCCTTCTCTTGATTTGACTTCTAGAACTCTTCTTTTTCTGATTCTAGATAACTGGTACCATACATCCTTCTAAGTTAACTGAAGGGAAAGTAATACCTTGCAGTGCTTGGTCCAATGCCCACAGTTGTGGCATCTGAGGCACTCTACTGGCCTCAACTAAGAAGTTATGGATGTCCTCTCATGACTGCTGGATGTGCACTCTACACTCTTATGCCCATCTCTGCCGGCTAAGTAAGGTTCTATGCTCTCTCTTCTTATATCTCATCTCTTCTGCTCTATGCCCTCCTCTGTGGTGTGTTTCTGTGGTTTGTTCAACATGTCTCTACAATCCTCTTAGAGGACTCACTGCTCCATAGTTGAATCAGAGGTAATGATAGGTGGAGTACTAAGCTGACTCATCTGTGTCTCTATCAGCTGGGCTCTCAAACTGGTGATCTCCTCTTGGCTGCTGATCCCCCCATCTTTGCTAATGACTTGAGATTCTAATTCTTCAATAATAAACATACTCTTTCCTTTGTGCTTCCAGCTTCAGGATGATCTCATTTGCATTTTTAAGATCACTTGAAATTAGCTACGAGCCTCTTTCATTCTAAACTCAAATCATCTAGAGCTGATATAAGTTCAGCTTCTAGATCCACCACTACCTCTACATCTTTTCATCACAGGATCCTCTGATGATGAACTTCCTTTGTCATCTTCAGAACCACTGCATGAATGTTCTGAGGGTTCTCTACTATAGAATTCATAAAGATGATGGAGAGCTGACCGAAATGGGCACTAAATACTTTTCGAGAGATCTCTTCCAAATCTACTAACTGCTCACCATGTATCTTCTCTAATCTGTCCCACATAGACTTAGCTTATGTGCATGCATTGACCTTGACTCTCACACTGTCGACCAATCCACACATGATAATCTTTTATGCTTTATTGTCTGTGAGTCAAACTTGGATTGCTTCACTAAGGCTCTAGAACCCTTCACAACTGCCATCCATTACTCATACTCCATGGAGGTCAAATAAGCTTGCATCCTCCTCTTCCAGAGAATAAAGTTTGTTCCATCAAATGAAAAATCAGGATTAAATATAACTGCTTCCTTAGGTGCCATTTTGATTCTCAGTTCAATAAAAACTAAGCTGTTAGGCTTGTCTCCATATGGAACCTGGCTCTAATACTAATTGTTGTTCCCAGGGCCACTAAGAGGGGGTGATTCAGTGGGAGCCAAAACATGGGATAAAGGTCTCGACGGAGGACTATGGCTACTTGGGAGGACTATGGCTACTTGGGAACTCAACGAGCAATATCTCAAACTTCATTTAACATGACTGTCTCATTACATTGGTACTCATTGATCACCATACAAGACTCCATTTCCACTTCATTTGCATTTATGCCCCCACCCAACCAAAAACATAAAGAGTGATTTTTCGGGCGTCCCTTAATGATTCCCTTTTAGGAAACAAACTATAAAAGGGAGGGTGAAATAAATTAAAGAAATAAGGGGGATTAATACGTGGGGAAGGGGTATCATACGTCTCAACCAAGAGTAAGAGATGGAAGATAGGGATTTCTTAAGGAGAAATCCAAAAGAGCTGAAACTCTAAGAGTAGCACCACCCAACCTTGCTGTTGGATTTAAAGCCAGAAAATATTATTCTAATGGAGATTGGGAAGGTATGATGGACTAATTGCAGAAAAAAATCAGAAAACAGAGTACTGGTTTGATATTGCACTCTTTAGAGAATACGCCCAAGTTCAAGACCATAAATCATTAGACATTAATAGCAGAATCTTAACTACTAAGTCTGAGAAGAAAGTAATCAATAACGAAGAAGACATGACCATAAACAGATGGGCGAAACGTGGCTGAAAAGAGGGTGTCCATCCAGAACTAGAAACAGATAGAAAATAAGATAGAAGAAATACAGAAGAGAAAGAACAAGAATAGGAGACTAAGATTTAGCAGGGAGAGTGTGGAAGAAGAGGGGAGAATCACTGTTCGAGGTTTCGGTCGAAACTTGACCGAAACAACTCGGTTTCGAGCCTGGGCGAGACAAAACCCAGGCTCGAAACTGTTTTGCGCATGGTTTCGAACCGAAACCACTGGGTTCGACCAGGTTTCGGTCGAAACCCAGGTTTCGGTCGAAACCCAGGTTTCGACCCATAAATTTTTGGTTCAGGAGCTTTTAAGTGTCGAAACCTACTCCAAATCAGTAGGTTTTTGGAGTAGGTTTCGACACTTCATTCTTATTTTTCCCCCTTTTGCTCTCCAACCTCATTTCTCTCAATTTTTTCTTCCTAAATCTTCGATTGTTCAAAGGATATCAACTTTTGTCAAGATTATTCAAGGATCCTTGCTCTCAACTCATCTCTCTCTTCAAGGTAAGTCATTTTCTCTATTTTGTGTATATTTGAATGAAATGGTATGCAAACATCATGGATGGCTTCCAATTTTTTATATGTTTGATTCTAACACCCGATCTATGAATCCATGGAAGTAGTTTTTTTTTTTGATAAATAATTTATTTATTAGATTTTCTGTTTGAAAAAAAAGATTTTCCTACAACTATTTTTTGAAAAAATTACGTCTTACACATGTTGTATGGCATTCAATTAAATATATGTTAAACAAAATAAGGTGATCTACATTTTGTATGGAGTATTATTTTTGTATTTTTATTTAATTATTTTAATTTTCGGATATTGATAAAATAATTAATTAAATTAAAAATAAATATAAATAAATGATAAAATATTTCTGTTTTCACTTTGAAAATCTTTATAAATAAAATTATTTTTAAAAGTATTACTATTTTATGGTGGGTTGTTGTTTTATGTAATAAAAGTAATATGTACTAATTCTTTATGTTGATTTAAGGGCATTTTAATTACTGAAAAATTAATAAAATATTTTTAACTTATGGAAAAAATATAAATGCGTTAGAAATTATAATATGTTGCTGTTTTATGTAATAATGCAATGTAAAAATGATAAACCTATACTGTTTTTTTACTTTAAGGTGTATTATTTAGTTATAAGATATTATTTATGTAATAAAATGTTAGAAATGAAAATATAGTTTGTTTCAATTGTAGTAATTGTTGTCTTTTTGTTTCAACAGTATAAGTGTTTGAAATGGCTGATGCACCAACTGCAAGTGGTGACATTGCATGGAGGCATGGGATACCACTGACTACCAATAAGAAACAGTCACAACGTAATTATTGTGGCAAGCAGATAAAAGGAGGTGGTGCCACTAGATTGAAGTGGCATCTTGCTGGTGGTAACAAGGATGTTATGGGTTGCCCCAACGTACCAAGTGAAGTGAAGAAGGCTATGGCAAGCTTAATGAAGAGTGATATTGATAGAAGAAATAAGAAGAAGGCAGATAAACAGGAGTTTGAGGAGGCTTGTCTGGAGGGCAATCTAGGGGTTAACGAAGATGACATTAGCCTTGACAGTGATGAGGTAGACTAAGAAATGACAGAGGCAGAGGTGAGACAGCTGAAGAGAGCGAAGATAGCAAGTATAAGGCAAAGAGAGTTAGATCGACAAAAACAGTTTGAGAGGACTAGAGGAGCTGGGTCATCTAGAGAGGCAGCAGCAGAGGATGAGGGGAGGAGGCCGAGCCTGAGAAGTAGGGGTGCCCTTGAGATACCTTTTAGGAGGACTCAGAGTGTTAGGACTCCAGCTATTGCACAGGCACCACCACCTGTTCGTGACCCAGATCTTGAGGTCCTAAGGACGGATCCTGATCTATTTGTCAGACAGGATAGTAAACAAAAAAGTTGTCCCATTTTTAGACTGATGTCAAGACGAGAGTAGGAGACAAAATCTCCAAGTGGATGATGTACCATGGCATTGCAGCAAATGCTACCACAGGACCTCACTATCAGACTATGTTGGATGAAATAAGTAGGGTAGGTCCAGGAGTTAAAGGGCCTACAGCTTGGGAGTTGTACAACACCTACCTACCCAGACATAAAAAAGAAATGAAACAATATGTGGATTCTTTGAAGACACAATGGGAAAGATATGGGGTGACTGTGATATGTGATGGGTGGACCAGACCCACCAAAAAATCTCTCATCAACTTTTTGGTGAATTGTAATGGTAGAACAGCGTTTCTGAAGTCTGTTGATGCATCCAATCATATCAAGGATTCCAAGTACATTTATGGTCTCTTGAAGAAAGTGGTGAAAGAAGTAGGGATAAATCATGTGGTACAAGTGGTCACTGATAATGGTAGTAACTTCAAAAAAATAGGAGAAAGGTTGATGAATAATAAAAAAATACCGACTTTTTTGGACACCATGTGCAGCCCACTGTATTGATTTGATGCTGAAGGACATGGGGGAAATAAAATTGGTGAAAGAGACTGTAGAAAATGCAAGGCAAGTAACCACTTTCATTTATAACCATGGATATGCCTTAGAGATGATGAGAACCAAATGTAGTGGAGACTTAGTGAGGCCAGGGTTAACACGTTTTGCAACAAACTACATTGCCCTCAAGAGTTTTGACATGAAGAAGTCTAGTTTGAGATCAATGTTTGCTTTAGAGGAGTGGTTTGAGAGGCCTCAGTCTAGTTCTCGAGCTGGTAGAACAGCACAAGCAACTATATCCAGCGATAAATTCTGGGATGATGTCAAAAAAGTTGTGGCGATATTAGATCCCATTGTAAAAGTACTGAGAATGGTTGATGGACAAAGGAAGACCACTTTACCATACTTGTACGGTGCCATAGATATGATGAAGATGCAAGTAGAGGAAGCTTACAGACGCGGGAACTCAAAATATATTGTCATCATCAAAGATCGTTGGGAGCGACAGCTCAAGCACCCATTACACAAGGCTGGTGAGTCTTTACTTGATGTACTTCAGTTTCTCAACTAATTAAAATTACATCAGCTTGCATTGACGTAATTATAATGTTTATCAATTTTAGCATATTATTTGAATCCTAAGTATCAATACAAAGACAACTTGGGAATGCGTCAAGAATTGATAGATGCAGTACAAGAAGTGGTTGCCAAGCTTGAGCCAAACGCAAGAGCACAGTCTATTGTTTTGCAAGAAGTAAGACTTTTACTTACTTTGTTGTCAACATAATTTATAAGAATTTTATTTTTACTAAGACTATTACCCATCAAAATTGGTTCAGCTCAAAAGCTTTAGAGATGCCACTGGGAGTTTTGGTAGGGCGGCGGCTGAATCTGGTCGACAATCAACACCCCCTGGTACGTATATTTACTTTATGGATGTCAATATGCCATTGTGGGTTTTTTCATCATTTAATATTTGTTTCCTATGCTATTTTGCAGTTGAATGGTGGGTCCTATTCGGATCGGAGTCACCCAACCTTCGTGCAATAGCAGTGAAGGTGTTATCACAAACATGCTCCGCCACGGGATGTGAACGAAACTGGAGCACATTTTCTCTTATACATACTAAGCGACGAAACCGGTTAGGTGCAAAAAGGCTTGAGGACTTGGTGTATGTGCACTATAATTTGAGACTGAAAGAAGAGCACATACGGTTAAGCAGGGACAAAGATGCTAAAACCCCCATTGAGCTGAGTGAGATCTTTGAGTTGGAGGGAAAGGAAGTTGATCCTTTGAATGAGTGGGTTACAGATCGTGGTGAGCCTCAATTAGATGAGGCTGGTGGTCGACTAAGTCGTCTTATTCTTTGGAGCCTTGGAGGCCGATGTGGGAGAGTTTATGGCTACCGAGGGTAGAGTCCACGCACGGGCAAGACGTCCATTTTAGGACCGGTGATAGTGAGACCGAGAGTGATTCGCCGGTTTCTTCGGAGAAACACAAGTCACCTTTCGCCACCCGGGGTGGATCGGTACTAGTGGACCTAGTGGTACTGGGGATAATGATGATGATGGTAGTGGTGATGACAGATATGCTGCCTTACGCAATGAGTCCGATCAGTATGACCAACCACAGCAGCTAGATCCATTGCCTTTTCCCTTGAGATTCACAGGGGAGACTCAGTATGATCATGCTACACAGGATACTGACCACGGAGTCCCGCCTAGTGGTAGTAGTAGAGGGTACATTAGAGGATCACGCCAGCGGTTTATGCCACAGGAGGAGATGGATGAAACAGATCCCATGGATATATCGACCATGTCTGGCAGCATGACAGGGATGCATTTAGGGGAGAGTTCTCAGACTGGAGGGACTGGGCATTGGTGTGCACCAGAATTCATGACCACACGGACCTCGAGCCCAGCAATTCCTGAAGAGAGTGGCGGCGAGAGTATCGGTTCGACGGCACATGGTGGATTTGGATGGTCTACTACTGGGGCTAGTAGGGTTGGAGGTGGTGGGTATGGGGGTTATTATAGTTCCTACCCCAAAGAATCAATTTAGAGATGACTCGGCCTCGGGTATTGGCGTGGCGGCACTGTTGGATCATCGTTCGTCGACTCCATATTTCAGTATGTTCCTCCTCCAATGTTCATGCCTACTCCTGCTCCACCCACACACGCACTCGATCAGCCTTACCCTCGACAAAGGTACTTATATTATGTTGATGACTCTATCTACTCATGGGCTGTTAGAGACTATCAGAACAATTGGAGTGATACCATGTCCTGGGATACATACGTGCTGCAATCTGAGGAGCGTTATCGCCACCATCAGTGGTATATTACACGTGGTTTAAATGTACCACGAAGCTCCACATGGAACTAACTGGTGAGATTTCTAATTTCTAAGTTCAATCATCAATGTATTAATTTTTAATGAATATTGTTAATTAGTGGCCTAATAGTTAGTAGCTTAGTACATTACTACATTGTGACATTTGTGTAATATTTTAGCGTACACTACCAAACATTAGTCCACACCACATGTAGCTATTTTCTATGCCTTTTTTGCAAACTAACATTAGAAATAGGTGTAAAATGGTTTTAATAGGGTATACAAAAAAAATCAGACAAAAAAAAACATTTTTAAGCCTCGAAACCATGGAGTCATTAAAGCTGGTAAAAAATACCAGGTTTCGGCCTGGTTCGGTGGTTTCGCCGAGTTGTGTCGGTTTCGAGCCTGACCGAAACAGGTCTCGAAACCGGCACCTTGATCCATGGGGAGAATAACAGTAGCAGTGATAAGGAAGCAGAAGAAATAAAGGCAAAAACAAGATCTGAGATAAGAAGAAGAAATAGAAGAAAACAAGAGGGAAGAAAGTTCACAATCACAGGGAAGAAGAGGGAGAGAGAGAGAGAGAGAGGCAACCCAGGACTGCTCTGCCATGCAGGCACGCTCAAACCATAACTAAATTTCCATTCTTTTTTTACACTAGATAATTCGATGGGTATATGCCAATATACAGAAAAATAAATATGCAAAAAATCCTACCTCTATTACAAATAATAATTGAAGATAAAATATAAATAAGATCCTAATCTCCTACTGAAACCAAAAATATAAATTAAACTCGGAAACTAATAAATAAGATCCCTACTTAGTCTAAACTTTTCATTTCAAGATAAAGCCAAATAACGAAAAACAATCCCAATCCAAATCTTCCTTCGCATCAATTTGGCACCTATTTTTTTCATGCATTTTTACCAAAAGAATTTTGGCAGAAGGACCATTAGGATTAAGGACCAAAAATTAGAAAATCATCTTTTCAAGACCTATGCACATATTCAAACTAGAGAACGGAAACAAAACGACGTCTCATTATCGTCATGAGTGTTACATATATTTCATCGGCAAGCCAGGAATAACCAATTCTTTAATTCCACAAAACCAAATCCTACACCTCATTGCAAAATGGGGAGGTGATCTTTCTGTAAATTACTTGAATGGTTGAACCATGACCACCTAGCAGTCAACACCAACAGTATTGACAACATTGACAACAATGGTGACCACCCAATCATACTCACCAAAGGTAGTTATAATAAATCAACCAATGAAACTGAAGAAGGGGGAATCAAACAACAGTTATTGTTCTTGAAAGCAGATTCATAATTGCATTGATGGGTTATGGATTTGTAGGAGATTCACAAAAGTTGAAGCAAGGAGAATATCAAGCAACAAGTTGAATGCAGAATGCAGACAGCTGCAGACACTATGGTAATGTGAACAGACTCCAACAGCTCGTCAATTGGCCCATGGCAAAGACATGATTCCATTGGCCATGAGAGCTTTACCCACTGTTGATTGACATTTAATCTCTGTAACAATTTCATTGGCCATGAGAACTTTATAGCTTGTAAATCCTCCTCCTCAATTCTATTTCTGTTACTTTCAAAAACCAATACATGACTACAACATCTAGGGACCTCAATGAACTCAGGTTTGAATTTTGGAAATTGTTTAAAAGTCAAGGGAAAGGTTGTTCCGATCTGCCGACCAGAGCTGATTGGCAGATTTCTAGCACATGGAAGCTTAGTTAGCTCTTAAATTTTGTGGATGGCATGTCCGTATCACCTTTAAATTATGCTGCAAATTTAAATACAAAAGCATTCTACCATGTGATACAATCAACGGGTCAATTTTGGTTATTATTTGATCTAATAGTTCACTATATGGTGAGATATATAATTCACTTTATCATGAACTTTAACAGATGACCAATCCACGTCTTTTGGACTACTGCATCCAATGGCTAAAATTGCCACATTTTCTCTCCAATATTAGGAAAAAATTAAGTAATAAAGCTAATTCCATAGGTTTTGTGAGACTCACAATCCCTTTACTGGATTAAAAAAATATTTTTTTTTAAATATCCTATTATGCAGCACGTCTCACGATGCTCATAAAATTGTTCATATAGGGTAGGCGTATAAGGTCATTTTTAGTGAGGTTGGCAAGGTGCTTAATCTATTCACTGGTTGGATTGATGAAATCAGTCCACCAAATAAGAACCAAAGACAGCGCTTTAGAAAACTCACATTAAATAATTTCAAATGCCAGT
Organism: Protea cynaroides; assembly: GCA_028583415.1. Classification (NCBI taxonomy): domain Eukaryota; kingdom Viridiplantae; phylum Streptophyta; class Magnoliopsida; order Proteales; family Proteaceae; genus Protea; species Protea cynaroides. The sequence goes on from CM053269.1 coordinate 77,069,898, forward strand.
GATACACATGATCAACTTAATCAAATTGATTTGTGGATTTGATCATTTGAAGTCTCAACTAGATTGACCAGAAATTCAAAGTCTAAGTCCAATTTTTCAGGGATCAAAACAACCCCATCCTCTCCTGACCTCTGGTACTCTAATTCTATCGTACACCCACACAAGCAATATTTTCACCTTGGCATAGTACAGGTTTTTAACTCTTTAAAAAAAAGGGGAATGGTTCAGGTTTGAGTTAGGTTTAACCATTCGGGTTAGTCATGATTGAGGCATTGAGCTATGCAAATAGAATTAAAATAGACAGTAAAATTAATTTCCAAAGCATTTATTAACAGGTTGGGCTCTCCTGCTTTAGAAAACTTTATTTGGTCTGTAAACATTATCACTCAACAACATAGATGAGGTTGAAATTTTGTCGATCGGTAGACCCCAAGGTCCCTACTCACACGTGAAGTTGCAACACAAGAAGAGTTTGGTACTTGCAAAATGTAAGTTTAAGCAATTTAGGACTAAGAAGAGGGCGCATGGAAGTATATAGGAGGCTATATAATCGAATTCAAGGCAAAAATTTGATACATGGCTAATCCAAATCATTTGCTGAATATCTTAAAATCAAGATTACCACATCAGCCTTCCATATTGCACAATGAAGTGCATAGACTAAGTAGAGGTTAAGATAAGGAAACCTTTCACCATATGATAAAACATTATAAAATCTTGCTATAGTTTCAAAATAAACACTATTTCCCACTAAACTTCCTACCCATGCTACCATTTTTTTTTCTTTTCTTTTTTCTTTTTTTGAATTGCTTAATTTTTAAAAATAGAAGATTTTAATCATCCTCTTTTAATTTGTTTTGTCATTGTATTGATCATAAATCCAAAAAACAAAAATTTGTCCCATCTTTAGGGAACACCTCTTAAATTTGTCACTCCACTCTACCTAACAAATGAAAACAATAATTCAAAAACATCATTTTAGCTCTGCATATTCAGAGTTAGTATTCTTCCTTTTTTTTTTCCTTTTTTTTTTTTTTTTTTTTTGGTTAAAGCATTAAATATCCTGTACTATTCCAAGGCATTCATTTATTGCCCAATCTGAAAAAGAGCTCAAATAAGTAATAGTGAGAACTTAGAGGGTTTTTAATGCTTTAACCACTCCTTAATACTTAGTTTTTTCAAAGAGAACAATTATTGAGGGTCAGAGGGACAGATAGTGTCCTAAATAATAGGATGAAAATGATTAATTTATCTCCTAACGACTTAATACAGTTGGAATTGGATACTGTAGTTTCAACATCTTTCAAAAATCTTGAATAAGATCTTATGTGTTTAAGTAGAGGACTCCTTGTTAAAGAGGTGGAGGAATAGTTCTGCATCAGTCCACACCTCTAGGGCAATAAGCTAATCTACTTAGTCCCTGTCTGAGAGCTCTGCTCTTTGCTTAATGCTTATTGGGCTGATTCTAGAAGCCATATTCTAAGCTAGCTCTGAGCAAATATCCGTTACGAGTTTAGAACCAATGCACATCCTACCTCTCCTGTAGTGGTGTCAAAGCTTCCAGCTGAGATTATCAGCAGATGTTGATATATAGGAGAAGAGTGGGAAAAAAAATATTCCAGCAAACCAGGTAGCAGGAATTAATGGAGGTTAACAGACTATGACATTCTCAAAAGTAGAGTTTGGTACGAGTAGCATCATGATGCTGCAAGCAACCATGCCTGTAGAGGGTTTGACCTTCAAACTCTGAGCTCATGGACCCAACTAAAGAGGAAGGCTGCTGTGAGAAGAAGCTAGAGAATGCTTCTGTTTCAGAAATGGTGTCTGAAGATGGCTGTTCAGATCCGAGGGAGGCTCAGGATCATGTTGCTGAGGATTTCCCCCTCTTCCAAGTAAATATGATGCTAATCAGAAACTGCCTGATCCAAATCTGAAATGGAGTCGGGAAACTATTCGGAGGTGATAGGGATGCTCAGCACGAAGGTGATCGGAAGGCTGTTAAAGTTACTCTTAGATATATTCCACCAATGCTAGAGGTGAAGCAAACTGCCCTCCCTCAACCGTGCAAGGTGTTGTGGCTGAGCTTCAAAATTCTCTGGTGGGATTCTTTTTCGGCAAACGTCCTTCTTTCAACTATGTTAAGAAGGCTCTCCTTCAGAAATGGAATCTTAATGGAGTGGCTAATTGTTACCTTCTTATGAATGGAGGATTCGTGTTTAAATTTTCGGATGAGGAGGATAGAAGGAGAGTTCTGGAACAAAACAACTTTCACATTGGAGGCAGGCCGATCTTCTTTTGTTGTTGGGAGAGAACTTTGCCAGCAGGGAAGGTTGGATTGAAGTTTGTACCCCTCTGGGTTATCATTCCAGGGCTTCCTCTTCACCTTTGGGGTGAAGAATCCTTAAGCATCATTGGTTCAGTGATTGGAAGACCTCTTTTTGCAAATAAAAAATCCATTTGCAGGGATTGTCTTGCATTTGCAAGGATGGGCATTGATACCCACTGCCTGGCCTGCAAGTTGTTTGGGCATCCAAGCCCCCTTCTTCCTGCACCTCTAAAACTTCCCTATGGGTGGGGAGCCTATTAATCCAGTCCAAACCCTTCAACCTATTCCTCCCCCCTTTTATTTCCCCTTCTTCTCCAGCTAACCCTCTGCAACCTGAATCTGCTGATCCCGTTTCCCCTTTTCCGGCTCCTTTTAGGCGATCTGAGCTCTGAGGTTGGGAATGATGTGGAACCTGGGATTTTGAATTTCTGCTCTGAAGGTCAAATCCCGCCTTCAGGTTCTACTGTCAGCTCCACCATCCCCTCCCTGGAATTAGCAACTTTAAGCAACCCTCATGAGCTTAGGTCTGCCATAGGCCAAAAGGGTGCTTCGCCTCTCCCTAGGCAGCAAGATCCAGCTCTGCATCCCCTTGTTGCAACCAACCCCTTCTCTCCCCTTTCTGCCAAGGAAGACCTCCTCTATCTCTGTTTCCACGCCTCTTGCTATTACCCCTGCACCTGGAATTACCTTGACTCCCCCCTCCCCCAGGTCTCCCTGCCTCTTGGTTCTCCTAGTACAAACTGTCCTGCTCCTCTCGCTGTCCTCCCCTTTTCATCCCACACCTCTACCTCGCATCCCCCTGTTTTAGTCAACCCTACCCCCCTTATCCCTCCTGCTTTTCCACCCTTGAGCAGAGCCCACTTTCTTTCAATCACCCTTCCCCCTTGTATGACATCAGGTCCTGATCTCATCAACCCTATCCCTCCCACTTCTTCCTTCTCCTAGACTCAGTCCAAGCCCAAGTCCCCCCCCCCCCGGCATGGCCTAGTTCCTCAACCAATAAATTTCTGGGCTCCCCCCCCCCCCCCTTCCCTCCTTCGCCTCTCATTGGGTGCAGCCCTCTAGTTTCGTAAGCAGGGGATTCCATGGCCGATGACTTGGATAACGAGGACCTTGATGTTGGCGCTGAATGGATGACTACCCACCCCTCTCAACCTTCTTTGGACGGTGAAGAGGATCCTCTTCATCTTGGGGATGACCGAGTGGACTCTAACCATCTGACTAGCAGGGGTGCTATGATTGGTAAACATGTTCGCTTTGATGATCAAGTAACTGTCCACCATTCGGATTATTGGGAAATTCATGCGAGGACCTAGCGAGGTAGCCTTCAATAGCAATTCCACGGATAGTGAACGCTCTAAAAACAACAACAAAGCCTTATCCCAACTAAATGGATCAACGGATAATGAAGACTCTAGAATGGCCCCTAATGTCGAGTTCTTGGATTGGGAAGATAACAATGGCATTCTCCCGCTCCGCTCTACTATGAAAATTCTTAGCTCTACTCCTCCGGTGTTCCTAAGAAGAAGCACTCGCATTCATACTTCCCCAGTTGGCTGCGAAACCTTAAAAAAGAGCCGATTGTGTAGTGTCTGTCCTTTTTCTCTTTGCTGGGTCTTAATTATGTTGTGGCCTATGCCCAGTGTGTTGTTATTTTGTTTTACTGTTTTGGCTGGGCCTCTTTCAAGCTTCCAGCTTCTTGTGTTCTCTTCTTTGGATCAATAAATATCTACTTATCCAAAAATAATAATAATAATCATCTTTCAAAGAACTCTGTTTTGAATTAATTGGATATAAAAGTTTGGTATTACATCTTTCAGTGAAAGTTTTGAATTTTTGAAGTGGTCCATTCAATACTTTCGATATTGTTTCTATCTTTGAATTGTATGCATGTTTATACAAAAAACAACAACAACAAAGCCTTACCGTAACTAAGTGGGTCAGCTACAAGGATTCTTGTCATCCAATCAGCTTTGTTCAATGTCATACTTAAAACAAGGCCTAAGCCATGTATGTCTTTCCTCACTACCTCCCTTAGAGTCATCTTAGGTCTGCTCCTATCTCTTTTAGATCCTTCAAACTGAATCAAATCACTCCTCCGTACTAGAACATTTAATAGCTTTCATTGAACATGGTCGTACCATCTCAAACGACTTTCTCATAGCATATCATGTATCGACGCTACTTCCAAATCAACTCTAATACAATCATTCTTTACCTTATCCTTCCTAGTTTTGCCACACATCCATCTCAACATCCTCAATAGTATGCATGTTTATATTCTACTAAAACCACAAGCATTGTGCTTAAATTCCAGTAGGGTATTTGTGCCTCTGAACTCCAAACTTTTTCTTCTTTTTTTTTTTTTTTTTTTTTTTTGGGTGAGGGGTGGGGGGGATGTAGGAGGGGGAGGGGGTGAACAATTGAATACTTCTGATCAAAAGCAGAAGATTTTGGCCTAATATGTGGAAGAGAACTGATGCAACTTGAGAAATAAGTGGATTATTTCACTAAAATGGCCAATATATCACCACAGATATTTCAGAATATTGTACTTCCATCTAATGGACCATAAGTCTGGTTCTTGTGTCATTTCTGGTTTCCTCAAAAAGTCATTCTAATTTCCATGTTGATTCATAGTCTGAATGGTAAAGCAAAAGAGCAATCCACCATCCCACAGGTTTACCTGAGTGGTGACTGGTGAGACTGCTCCCAAGTCCCAACCAATCAATATGTTAAATACAGACAGAGAATCACTAAAAGGTTATCCACCCACCACTGCTACACACCTAAATATATCAAACATACAATGTCAAACCAAAAAGGGAAATTCTTTGGTTAAGACACCACCCAAAAAAAAAAAATAATAATAATAATAATAAAAAGAGATTTAACCATCAAACCCACAATATTTAGTTGGGCAGAGATAAACACACAATGAATCAACAGGTTGGATAGGTGTGTTATGTTAATCATGACCAAGGGTAGACTTTTTTGTTGAATTTAAACATGAACTTGGTTGATTCTACTGAATCTACCCCCTCCCCCCAAAAAAAAAAAAAAAAAATACCTGCCTATGCCCTGCTATTTTGAGTATCAAAAATTATGCACACATAACCAAAAGATTGAATATCCATTCAAAGTTTAGGTACTGCTGAATAGTTTGCAGATTTGCACTGTCTACATTGATTCCAGTTACATGGTGCTCAAAGTTGTGAGCAAAAACTTCTTGCAATGCAAATAAAATTTTCAATTAGGTAAATGGGATTTCCTTACTAGAATGATGAACTAAAAGAGGTACTGTTGCTCTGAATATTCAAAATGAACTACACGACTGGTAAAGTACCAACATGGAACAGTCATTGCTTCTTCTCTTCTGCTTTCCTTGGCTGGAAAAGGAGGAAGATTAACATAAGAACATGAAAAGCTATAACAGCCAATTCGGGGAACATCCAAACATATGCTTTTCTTAGCTGGAAAAAGGAGGAAGATTAACATAAAAACATGGAAAGCTATAACAGCTATTTTAAGGAACATCCAGAGTAGGACATATGATTCAACCAAGTCAATTATCTAAATGTAAACACAAAAGAATAACATTGAGAGAAGAGGAAAACTCTTTTGAACAGTCCAGCGTTGATAAGGTTATCAAGGTGGCCCATGTCATTGTGCCATGTGGATGACGTGGCAAGTTTGACCATTGGATAGCTAGTATACGGGTAGGATAGCCACTGGTTAGCTTTCAGAGTGTAATTCAATCAAATACCCTCCCGTACGTTGGCATGCATCCCCATGTATGTCCATGCACGCTTACGGTACTCTGACCACTATGTGCACTTTCCCATAGTCCTGATTTTCAAACCTTTATTTTGCCATTTGGTAAACTCTTTTTGGGCTGAAATTTTACATGTGAGCAGGAGACCTTGGGGCCTACCTGTCAACAAAATGTGGACCCCAACAAATTTACCATGTGGAAAATATTTGGGCCACCTTGGTGAGCTTATCAAGGCAGGCTGTTCTCATAAGTTTTGCCTATAAGGAAAATGAAATTCTCCATGTCCTTAACTGTACACTTGACAAACATGCAAAAAACTGGACCACCTTAGGTTTGATATAAGAGATTTACTAGTTCAGATAAAAAACCAACCAACAAATAAATGGGATAGATGGTTACGTTCATGACCTAAAACGCAGTCAGTAGATCAAGAATCCCATGCTTCCACAGTTTGTCTGGACAGGAAAGCCCAAGGGGCTATCTCACCTTTGCCCCCAATATATTACTTCTAAGATGGAGTCTGTGAAGGCACATACAATTTTTTGGGAAGGGGGGTGTTGTGAATACTGACGGGTTGCAAACAGCTAACAAACAAAATGACATATTTGAATGCAACCAACCATTGAACACTAGAGGGAAAAAAAAAAAAAAAAAAAAAGAAGAAACTATACTATTGTGATCTTGAGTGAATATCATTAAATACATCGCATAGAGGTTCTACTGAGACATTGTGAAGTTGTAAATGAGTCCAAAGCACCAAACAGTTTCATTGAGAAGCCTCCCATAATTTGAACAGACAGTGCATTAGCAGTTTCAACTAATAATTGAAAAGAATCCTCATGCTGAAAGCCACATAGAACTCTTCGTGGCCTAAACCAGTCACTCCTATTAGACTTAAAACAATGGATGAAGGATCTTATAGGAAATTTCACAGCCTCTACATGTTCTGAGATGGCGAAACCATGCAAAAGTAACCTCTGACCCTAGGAGATGTATCTCAACCCAAAAGAAGAAACTATACTATTGTGATCTTGAGTGAATATCATTAAATACATCGCATAGAGGTTCTACTGAGACATTGTGAAGTTGTAAATGAGTCCAAAGCACCAAACAGTTTCATTGAGAAGCCTCCCATAATTTGAACAGACAGTGCATTAGCAGTTTCAACTAATAATTGAAAAGAATCCTCATGCTGAAAGCCACATAGAACTCTTCGTGGCCTAAACCAGTCACTCCTATTAGACTTAAAACAATGGATGAAGGATCTTATAGGAAATTTCACAGCCTCTACATGTTCTGAGATGGCGAAACCATGCAAAAGTAACCTCTGACCCTAGGAGATGTATCTCAACCCAAAACAAATGTTGCTATGTAACTAATTCATCTAAATGCTTCATTTATAATACAGATTAAGAGCCATTACTGAGCTAACTGAATAGATTCAAGCTCCTACTTCCAATAGCCAATAGGATGCTCTTCTTTTCTAAATTATCAACAGAAATCTTCTCATTCCCTTATAAAAGTCCAGTATATTCAACTTATACTCATATAGGAAATAACAGTGGAAACAAAGATGGCTTTAACAGAAGCCATCTAGCAGGACATGGCTTGTGTCCTATTTGGCTAGGAACTTGGATCCAAGATACCCTGCAGCTGTGTGACTAGGGGAAGAAAGCCAAAAGCATATAACAAGTAATCAGACAAAGTGACCTTGGAAAACTGCTCAAGATGCTGACTCATCAGTACACCTTTACACTTATACTACAATGCAGAATAGAATTACTGTATGCACTTTGCAAAACAGGCATTGTAGAAAGAAAGCTTTATCAATTGGTAAATTATAAAAATTTGATATGAGGTGCAAGGGAAAATTTTATGTGATCCAAATGACAATGTTAACAACAGGGGATGTATTGGATGCTGGTGAATTTGGTTAAGATACCTCCAATTTATATAACATGTGTCTACTAATTTGCCAAATCAAACTTCTGACCCCAAAAACTCATGACTCCGATTTGTTAGCACGGTTAAATTAGAAAAGGTGGAATTATTGCAGCTGGTAACACTTGCAATCACTTGGAACCAGTGGACAGAAAGAAACAGGACAATGTTAATGATCAACTTGGGCAGAATCCTAAACTATGCCCTGATATTGGCTTTAATCGTCGGAGAAGGCATTTACTTTTAGCAAATTTCAAGATATTGAAAGAACATAGCAGGGAGTATAACTGCTAGTGGATGAGCATAATTTTTAATGTGTACATATGCATGCAGTGTTTAGTGTGTACACATGCTGGTCGTACACGTATTTTATTTCTTTTCTTGTGTTAATATTATTAATAGAAATCTTCTTTGGCCTAACAAAAGAGGGGGAAGGAGTCGAAGATTACACTTGAATGACAAATAGCTACGATTTGAAGGGGGTGGAGGGGCATCAATACGGAGACATGGTTCTTTCAGATCCGCCGGGAAGATAATTTGGCAATTAAAACAAGGCTTGAATTTGGAGCAAAAAAAAAAAATACTCGTTAAAATCCAAGAAACTATGTGTTGTGAATCACCAATATTGCTCCTAGACTGAAGAGCCCACTACTTAATAACATGGTTGCAGACCATAAAATAGTGTGTCCATCATATGTCCAACCAAATGCCCACCCAGAAAACGGCACTATAAGCAGTATTAAAAGAAGCCAGGCAAATTATAGGAAAAAGAAGCATAAGAGAGAAGGAAATTGCAGTGAATACATACCTTGGTACCAGGTGCCCGTTGGTTGAGTTCCTCTTCAGGGATAATGACAGGCCATGGCTCACCGGCATCACGAAACATTTGCTCGGTCTCAAGGTACTGACCTTTCTCCAGAATCATAGTCCTGATGTTCTGAGCTGAGGTGGAGGTGGCATCGATCACCTCTTCAACGCCGTTCACAAAGGTCACGGTGATCTGAGGAGGGTGGTCGTCCGTTCGCCGCTTCACCAGTAACTGACAAGTCGGGTTCGATTCCTTCGCCTTGCGTGCGTTGCACTGTGCCAGAAACTCCATGCATGCTGCAGTTCGAGTGTCCAGTGCATTGAACTCGATCTTCACCTTTGAAAGAAACTTCAACATCTCTGCCTCTCTCTATCTCTCATAGTTAGTAAGTTCAAGGATGGCAAAAATTTGGATACAGTTATGTACGGGTATTGAATAAGTCAAGACTTCAATACAGGGACCAATAATCCGGGAAAAAAATGCATACGGCATTAACACGTACATGTTTAATACGGAAGCCTTTATGAAATTTTGGGAGTAAAAATACGGGAATATATCCACTATGCGATAGATATCTACATCATTCAACAAATAGAATAATAACAGACAAATACAAATTATTTATAAAAAATAAAAAAAATAATAAAAAATACTTGCAATTGAATAAAATTTTGGAGATGCCACTTTGTCTACCATTAAAATATTATCATTGACAAATGGCTTCCCTTTTGTTCGTTCTGTGTGTGTTAATTGACACAAACAAGGCAGATGGTGCACATGGGTTCTATCGATGTGCTCACTGAGACAGAAGAGATCAGGAAGAACTGTGAGGTGAATTACGCTCACCTGGTCCACTGTTTTTGTTCCTAAGGAACTTTTTTTTTCCCTTTGTATTTTCTCTTGCTGGTTTGATTTGTTCTTTTATTCTCCAATCACAGGGTTATCAATTTAGCATTGCAATTGCGTTTTTTCTATTAATAATATATAGCTTCATGTTTGTATTTTTCACAAATATAAATTCTACCATGTTTATGTTCGGAAAATGACAAGTTAAATGACTGTTGACCTTTTCTTTAAACACGAATTCCTGCCAAAATCTAAAGAGATGATTCATGCACAGTTGCACACCCCATCTATACCTACACATATGCATTTTCTCTGAGCCTATTATAGAGAGATATATACACACAGAGCTCAAGAAAACACCGTAACAGAGAAGGAAATATATACAGAGGGAAGTCAGAGACAAATCAAATTAAATCAATGAACGGCATAATTGTGAGCGGCATTGTATAAGTGAAGAAGAAAGAAACAAATACTTTTCCAGATTTTCAGTGGAGTATTCAAGAATCAAGATAAAACACCAAGAAAATTAACTTAGCGTAAACACAATAGGGAAAAAATTGCTTGAGTCCACTCAATAGAACTCCAATTGACCCAATCTTTCAGGAGGATTTTCCCAAAATCCAATCCTCTTGAATTGGTTCAATAGCAGGACAAAATAGCAAGGATGAAGACCGAAAAAATAACTGAGACCAAATCTGGCGGCAGGCCTGCAACTTGGTTTAATTTCTTAATTGTTCTACACAACAAAGATGACTAGCAACGATGATGATGACCAGCGACAGGGTATCCAGGTTCCGGATAAGGCAATGAAAACGATCGATGCACTCAAGACTCAGGAGGGCGATGGGTTTTGGTTTCAGGGAAGAGAATGGTTTTGGAGCTTAAGGGAAGCCGAGCTACGAGACCTGAAAAAGCCGAGCCGTGATAAGTGCTACAGTGTTAAACCTTGTTGTGAGCTTGATTTGCATGGTATCTTTTTGGAGATTGACTCGATGGATAGTTTGTTATTTAGGCTCTCTTTGGTATATATTGGATGCATTTGGTAACGTTCTGTTACATTTTTTTTTAAACCGGTGTTCTTTTCAAGAGATGGTCTTTTCTGTTTATGTTCTGAAACAGTGTTCTTTGGCTATTCTTTTGGCCTTTAGCCTATTTGGAAAACATGTTCCAGAACTAGTCTAAGTACACTGTTCTGATTAGTTTGTTGTTTGCTAACATTTGTTCTAGAACATTTTTTTTAAAGAATTCAAATATTACAGAATTACTACCAAACCAATATCTTGCCAAATTAATTTTTATTAATGGCATTTAATTATAAGTTATACCTACGGGTGGATGGGGATAAGTTGATCAATTAAACAGTGATTGCATTATCAAAATGTACCCAATGCAAAAGGTTCACATAACTTGCTGCTATACTGTCATAGGGACCAGAACTAACCCGTAAGGTAGGTTCACAAAATCCAGCAACGTGGGTTTCTGAATTTTCACGACTTGTTCAATGTGGAATATCGGAATCAAGATAAAGAAGGAACAATTAGAAAAACCAAATGAAAGAAGAAAATCAGTCGTACCATTAGCCCCAAGTCCAGGAGCATTGAACAAGGGAAAATTATAGTCTCACCAACCCCTCAAAAGAATACAGAAAATTCCCACTGACTTGTGTCTAAGGATTAAATGAAGCATTTATATGGTCAATGGGGATGCTTATACAACTAATCATTTATGACCAAAAGATATTATTGCCTAGAAAAACAAGAGACCAAAAGACAACTCTACCAACCATGTTTTTTTCGGAAAAACTTACTATGGGAACCATCTAGCTACATGGTCTTGACTCCACCATAGGCATGGAGCTTTTGAATAACTTTTGGACCTCAGACTCACACGCCCTGTTATTCTCCCAATAGACTATCAATGAATATCTAATGAAAAACTTTTGCATCAGTTTTGGTACACTTTCTTACCTCAACCATTTTTGCAAACGACCTGAAATGGAGGACTAATGCAGTATTAACTATTAATACAGAACCAGTGAAGGCCAATGAGGGATCAGTTTGTGACAGGATTGCAGGTATAGGAATAGATAGACCCAGGTTTGAGAGAAACCAATATAAATCGATTTTAACATTTTTGATCAGCCTGAAATTCCATTTGAATGAACAATACAAGCAGTAGATTGAGTCTATAAAATATGATCTGAAGCAGACGAACAGATTTGAGGTAATGAGAGAATCTGATGGCAAAGAGGGTTCAAAGCAAGTCAAATTAACAAGCCTTCTTTGCTACAGGATCTTAATTCAGTCCAATACAAAATCTGCAGAGAAAAGTAATGAAGAAAACCACTTATCTTGAAATCTAACCCTTGCAATCACTTGAAACTTGATGGGAAATACTCTTTAGGATGTACTTGAAGACATATCCAAAGTTGGAGATGATCCGATCACAGATGAGAGAGATGTGATTTTTTGAAAACTACCTATCATCCAAAAACGGGACTGGTTTAGTTAGAGCTGGTCGATATGATTTTAATCTTTAATCCCACGAGCTTTCGTTGATCAAATCAGCACTTAATGGTATCGCAATTCAGTATGCAATAATAAGAACTTGAAGGAATTAACAAAAGGACAAGAAAACCATAAAACAGAATATTTGGTTGAGTCCACAACCTATGAGACTCAACCAGAAAACAAGAGCAAACTCTCTTCTTTTTCCGGTCTAAATCTATCTCCTGCAGCCAGTCTGCATTCTCTTTATTTATAACTTTGAAACATTACAAATAAAATAGGAAAGAACGAAATTTAGTAAAACCAACCTTCCTTTATAATTTAGGACGGTTCTAAAACAACAAAAATAGGAAAGTTTCTAAAAACTGGAATTAGGAAACTAGATTTTAGGCAAGTCTTAGTGTCCAAGCAACTAAGACTTATAAACTAACTAGCCTAATTTTTAAGAAACTAAACAATGAAAATAATTAAACTGAAAATTAGGAAACTAATAAAAAAAGTCATAATTAATGCTGTTGGTACTGTTCACGTGAACAGTACCGTGAACACTGTTCACGTGAACAGTGTGGGTTGGTCTTTGGCTTGGTCCAATGGACTAATACCGACTGGTTCTTTGGACTGACCCATTATCGACTTGAGCTTGGGCCTTGGGCCTTCTTGGACTGCATCAACTCCCCCCCACTTAAAATGAACTCGTCCACGAGTTCGATAATGATGGAATGATTTCGGTGGGTTCGGTAGGCAACGCCTTCGATTCTGAAATTCGGCTGTGTTTGCAATGTTGGAAGAAAATCCATCACTTTGGGTCCACTTTCTTCAAGATATTTAGACGGTATCACAAAGTCAATATGCTCAACATCTTGAGGAAAGTCAAGTAGAATCGTGGTATTCATGGGGACTATCGTGTTCAACTCTTCATCTTCCGCAATTGTCTCCATAACACCGTGGTCTTCATCAAAACCGGGTCACCTTTGTCAATCCCCTGGAGCTTTAGCAAAAGCATCAAAATTATCCACATCTACTTTTGGGGCAATCAAAATCATACTGCTGATTATATGGATTCCATATGAATCCTCACCATCTTCCATGACATCCGTATTAGGAATAGAAGTGTCATCACTTTGCGGCTCACATACGTGTATCCGGATTGGCCCGATTGCAAAGAACTAAGGAGTTTACCTTTAATTTTTGTGGACAATCTCAGCAAAGGATCATATGCATGCGGTGATAGGATTGCACATCCATAGCGCTACCATGGGAGTTTTACCTTTATCCGTTGTTGGAGTAGCATGAGATGTAGTCCCTATGGCTTTCCCGTTTGGTGTAGGGTGCTTCAATTCATAAGAACGGAGGTGGGCTTTAGTGTTGACTTCAAAAGGTCTTCGGCTTGGAAAGCTTTATCAACACGATCGTTAAAACTAACAATATCAACCACACCCAAATTTTTCTCTAATCTCGGTCGCAAGCCCAAACGAAACCGAGATATCATTTGATCATCATTGTCTCGTGAACCGACCGTGCACATAATTGATCAAATTGGTATACATAGTCTTCCATACTCATATTACCTTGACGAAGATTGTTCAGCTGGTCATGCAACCTTCTTTGGAAAGACCGAGGCAAATACTTTTCTTTTAATTGTTCCTTCATCCCCTCCCAAGTAGTGGGTTCTCTACGACTCCTCATGAGACTATATTCATGGTTACGCCACCAATCACGAGCACCCCCACTAGTTTAGAGCGGGCCAATTGCAGCTTTCTAGGTTCGGGTAGGCAAACCGATCAAAGAGTCATCTAGGGCATTCACCCAATCATGAAAAACTTGGGGGTCTTGTCTTCCATGGAACTCCTTAAGATCCATTCGCACCTTATGGGTTTGATACGAATAGGTTGATGCCACATAGTCTTCATAGGTTGGGTCTTGGTATTCTTCTCTAGAGACTCTTTGGGAGCCCTAGGAACACGCCTTGGCATTAGGTTGGCTATGTGAATCTCTCTAAGGGCTTCTAGCGGCCGGTCCAGGATTATCCCGTTCCTCCAAATTACTTATTCTTCCATCCATCCCGCAATTTGGCATCCAATTTGGTCAATTGTTGGAGAACCAAATTAAAAGGTCATTGAGATTATTGGTGATTAGGAGAGTTAGAACTCTCCTCGCCATGCTCGATACCAATTGATGGCAAAGAGGGTTCAAAGCAAGTCAAATTAACAAGCCTTCTTTGCTACGGGATCTTAATTCAGTCCAATACAAAATCTGCGGAGAAAAGAATGAAGAAAACCACTATCTTGAAATCAACCCTTGCAATCACTTGAAACTTGATGGGAAATACTCTTTAGGATGTACTTGAAGACATATCCAAAGTTGGAGATGATCCGACACGGATGAGAGATGTGATTTTTGAAAACTACCATCATCCAAAAACGGACTGGTTTAGTTAGAGTGGTCGATATGATTTTAATCTTTAATCCCACGAGCCGTTGATCAAATCAGCACTTAATGGTATCGCAACCGGATGCAATAATAAGAACTTGAAGGAATAACAAAGGACAAGAAAACCAAAAAACAGAATATTTCGGTTGAGTTCACAACCTATGGACCAACCAGAAAATCAAGAGCTAAACTCTCTTCTTTTGGTCTAAATCTCTCTCCCGCAGCCAGATGCATTCTCTTTATTTATAACTTTGAAACAACAAAAAAAGAAAGAACGAAATTTAGAAAACCAACCTCCTTATAATTTAGGACGGTTCAAAACAACAAAAATAGGAAAGTTTCTAAAACGGAATTAGGAAACTAGATTTTAGGCAAGTCTTAGTGTCCAAGCAACTAAGACTTAAAACCAGCCTAATTTTTAAGAAACAAACAATGAAAATAATAAACGAAAATAGAAACAAAAAAGTCAAATGCTGTTGGTACTGTTCACGGAACGTACCGTGAACACTGTTCACGTGAACAGTGTGGGTTGGTCTTTGGCTTGGTCCAATGGACTAATACCGACTGGTTCTTTGGACTGACCCATTATCGACTTGAGCTTGGGCCTTGGGCCTTCTTGGACTGCATCAGAATCCTTTTGAGGTTAGGTCTTAAAACCAAAAAACCAGAGAACTTGATAGCATAAGTTTTACACCTCTTAGGAATTGAAACTGAAATGCAATTGTGGGAAAGAAAAGATAGAAAGGATAAGATCAGGAATCACCACCTAATCTGCAGGGCTAGAATCACTACAGAACTAAAGGCAACAAGCCAAATTCTATACTCAATTTTATTGCAGGGCTGTAGCCCCTTGCAAAGTTAGCAATAATTTCTTCTTTGGATTTCTGTTACTGCAATGATGGTTTTTTTTTTTTTTTTGGCTTTCCCTTTAGTAATTTTTTCATGGATTGAAACCTTATGTTAATGTAATGCAGGTGCATCTAACTGGTGGATACGAAGATGTCTCACCTGAAGTCTGTCCCAATATCTAATATTTGTTTTTGCTTCTTCGGAAATGTAATTACCCCTCTAAGAAGCAGAAGACTTATCTACATTTATTAATTTTGAGTGCAGCATCAACATGGAATGGGTGTATCAGAGTTCCATACAGAATCAGATGGTTAATTCTTTCCTTTGTGTTTAAAAATAGTTGGAGCTTTGCAGCGGAGCAAAAAAAAATTTCATATTCAAACTGCCTGTGTTCTTAAGCATAATACTAGAAGAGATTCTGATGCAAATGCATACCCTATTTTCACTGGATTTGTGATCAAAACCTAGTCACTAGAGTAGAACAAAAAAAATGATTTTGTAAAAAGCGGAAAATGAGATAGCGAAGAGAGCGAGAGAAGGAGAGGGAACGAGACATACCTCGAAAAAAATAGGAACCTGTTGCAGCTACGAGATGACGGATGAATCAATCGATTGCAGCGACGATCGAGAACTTACAGGGAAGATGAAACTGAATGCAAATCCTAAACCACAGATTGGAGAAAAAATTGCAAAAAAATCCGTGAGTTGCAGCTCGAAATCCGTCGATACATCAATAACAGACTCCGTTGAGAGAGAGAGGGAGAGGGAGAGGGAGAGAGAGGGAGGGAGGGAGAAGACATACTTTTTCTAGCAAATTCATGAGTTGTAGAAGAGGGTCACGGGGCAGAGCAGAAGAGCGCACTGAAGTAAAAGAGGGTCAGCGTTATGGGTTTTTTTTTTTTTTTTTTTTTTTTTTGGATCGGAAACGATTTTAGAGTTTTGTAAAACCTGTGTTTAACGGATTCGGCTCGTCTCGAACTGGAGATTTGCCAACGATGGGCGATGGCCAACACCTGTTTCCTTTTAAATCCAATGATTAATAATTAAATAATTATTGTAGTTGTTTGGTATAATTTATGGTATTTATTATATTTAAAATAATTTGATATAATCTATATATACAAATAGATTAGAAGGTATTTATTAATATTGTCATAATATATTATTATTTATTTAGGTTTGATGGCATTAAATAATTATTATTTATGACTCATCATTTATTCCCAAGAATAATTTGTAGTAAATAATTAACTTATAAACATAAATATAAATCATATTAACGAGAGCCTAATTGATGCCAACTAAGGATGGATGGTCTCAAGACATCTTTGGTATAACATTTGATATTCTGAATTGATCACACTCATGGTTTTTAGTTCACGGTATCAGTATCATTATGGTTATCGATATCGATATATGGGTGAGCATTGATATCAAATACGAGTATAGGTCAGCATACATTTTTGGTATCGATCAATATCGACTAATATTGGTCATGTGTCACCCAACATTGGCCCACATCAGGATCGATACACATCTGATTCCGCCAACTGATCTCTGAGAGCTACAAAGTACACCTCTTCTGTAGAGATAGATAGTAACCTAACCTTTAAGAGATTGCTCAAGGGGGGAGGAGTCCACCTGTTTAACGGGCTCAAATCCCCATCCTCTTCATCTCCAAATTTTAACGACTCAAAATCTCCGTTGTCCGAGACATAACCCTCACAATATGTTGAATACTTTTGATCAGAATTTGTCCGGTTCATAATCTGAATTTTGCGATCCAAAGATTTGCTAAACCTCAAAACATCCTCCTTGAGGAGAGACATATTGCCCTTTTGACGCATCCTGATTTACAATCAACTAGATCTACAATCACCTTGTGGTCAAGCCTACCTTCGACAACCCCTGTCATTTTCTCCGCTTGAGCGACTCACGTGAAAGCCCCTGATCTACGACCACTCTTCGTTTGCTGGATTACAAAGAGAGAACAAGCCATAAACAATAGAGTCAACAAGCAAGCTTTTTTGATACCGTATCGGCCATGTATCAATATCAATCATGGCAAATACTGATACGGATCAACCCTATCCACCAATCCAATACGGATACCTAAAACAATGGTCCCAGTAACACCTAATTTCATATAAAGTGCCCCCAGCCCAGTCCTCAATGTTAGAAATATTTGACAGGATTTCATTATATAACCCAATTTCCACACACAGATACCCACAATGAGAGAAACAAGTAAGTTAGTTAAATTTGTCATACCTCTTGTAGACGATTGATTTTCTATCGTTACTTGTGACGATCCTTGGGTAGAGCCTTCCATAGCCTTTCCAATAGATCTTCCTTCTCCTCTACTATGGGTGATGATGAAGAGATCACAATAGTGGCAGCGGGGACTCCATACCTAGTATATATATACTATCCCATAATCTTAATTCATTCCCACAATGAATAGGGAAGATTTATCTTTGGCAGATAACAATTCAAGGCTTAGACTAGCCTACCAAATAATGTGAGATTCCTACTGGTTAATTAGATAAGTAAATAATGTTGACCAACTAAGATATCTAATAAAGATCTTACACTCAGTCCTTGTTTTTGCATTTGAGGGACTTGAACCAAGTCCTCGCTAAGTTGGAATTTAGAGATTTTACCTATAGGCCAAAGATGGATTCTCATTATTACTTGAATTCAAGGACAAAATTTGTAATTTGTGGGAAGGGTTTCATGGTTTGTGACTTTGTACATAAGTAGTTATGTATATAACAATGGAATGTGATGTTTTTAAAAAAATCATAAGAGAAATTTGAATTATCCATTTGTTAACGATTTTTGTATCTAAACGATCTATTGAAGTTCGGAGTTGGTTGAGTGCATAGTATGCCCAGAGTACTGGTATAAATGAATGAAAGTATATGATTGAATTAAACTTTGAAATGTAATACATGGCTAATCCAATTGTCAGAATGGACACATTATTTATCTACATGATAGAATAAATGCTTTTAAACATTTGAAAAATAAATAAATCTGTTTGACAATAATAATAATTCCTCTTTAAACTTGTATTGATTGAATTTGTTACCTTATAGAATGAAGGGCTTCTTAGCATACAGCCATCCTCTCCTGTTAAAAATATGACTAAGAAAGCTTACAACGTTATTAGTCACTGTAACGGGTAACCTCAGCTTCTCTTCAGAGAGCTTGGAGTGGAATTGATCAAGGGTGGGAAATTCAAGGGGACTGTTGGGCTGGCAATTTGGATAGATGGGCCGCTTATCTTTGTACAGAGTGTAGGGCCCATATATTCGGCCTAATTTTAATTTTTAGGGTTGTGGTCCCCAGTTATGGACTCTGCTAGTCCCAAGCCTACCCAGCTTTTTACAGTAAATAAACATACAAAAATGATAAATTGACGGCTACAGTAAAATGACTTGACTGTCCAATTAATTAATAAAAATGTCCTTTAAGTTCTTTCTTAGCCTCTCCAGTTGTTGAGGTTCCAGTGTTGGCCATTTTAGGCTCCTGTTTGGTCGTAAGTAAAATGAAGAGAAGGAAAAATGAAATCAGTTTTGAAAACAAAGAAAAGTTTTCTAATCATGATTGTGTGATCTACTTAAAACTCTTACCATAATTGGTATTATAATTTTCAAATGATTATAAATATTTTCACTTTAGTATTGATTTGATTTCACTTTTCTTTACTTTATTTCTCTTGCAACTACATAGAGGCTTATTGTCACAAACTTGTGGGTTTACCCCACCTTAAACAAAGAAACTATTCCATTGGGCCAGCCCACTATGAAGCCCAATACCTACATACTTGAAGGTCTTACCTACTAGAGTCTTCCACACTTGCATAGAAATGAAGAAGACTCTATAAAGGAGATTAGATATTTAGAGAGTAGTAGAGAAACATCTAGTAGTATCGAAAGTTCTAGAGATAATTCTAGACAATTATTTACATCATTGGATTAATAACACATGTACAAATCGTAGCCATTCATTTGTAAGGCCTCCAAGTATAAATAGGGGTTGACCACCCTCATTTGAGATAACAAGAGTTGAGTATTCTCAAAGCATTCCAAGCTTCATTTCTAAAAGTGTCTTTTGTTCTCTCTCTCTTTGTGTGCTAGTAAGTCTTGAGGGTCTTAGTAACAAGGGAGCCTTGAGTGAGTAGGCTGACTTGTGTGACGAATAAGAGGGTTGCACGAGTGCCGCACGGGCGAGTTAGCTTCTTCAAAGAAGAAGTCCGTGACATTATGCTACGTTTGAATGTCAAGAAAAAAAATTAAATTAAAAAATATATAAGACAAAAGTAATAATAAAACAATGATGAGTTTATGTGTCTATCTAACCATATAGTATCATAAGATAGCTTGTAATTACATGAAGATCACAATGTCAAAATTGTTGGAATTTTTTCTCAACTATATGGTTTATGTTTTGGGTTTTTCTCCTTTTCCTTTGGAGTTATGACCTTGTCAAAACAAATTTTGAAGCATCATTCTACAATACCTAATCATGTCAAATTTTACTAAAAGCAAATAAAATATTGTCATACGAATACGAATATAATGTGAATATGGTCATATGGCAAATGAGAAACTAAAACAAAAAATGCCTTAGGGCCTCTTTGGATCCATTTTTATTTCTATTTTTATTTCAATATATATATATATTTTTTTTACTTTTTTAAGTGTTTGGCATCATTTGTGGGTGCTATTTATGAGAGAAAGAAAAATGAATATAGGGAAAAAAAATCAAAAAGAGGTCTTGACCGTGGATTTCGCACTTGGGGTGTTTGGTTACATCTCATGGTTATACTTCATTTTCATTACATTCTTTGGTAAACCAAATAATTATACGGCGAGTTATTATTATCATAAGAGCCCGTTACCTTTCTAAATGTCACAAGTTATCTATTTTGCCACATGGATAGATGATGTGTCTATTCCAATCGTTGGATAGTAAATACATTGATTAAATTAGTCATATTTCAAATTTCAGATTCTAATTCAATCATAATCCCCTTTGTATTGACATGCATCCTCATGTATGTTAGCTCATATATATCAATACTATTGACATTAATATTGTACATTCTTCAAATTTGGAGCACATGAATTGACGATTTAGATTAAATACACATTATTTATGGATGACTCAAATTTATCTTGTGATTTTCAGAAACATGAAATTCCATTATTACACAGATAATTGCCTTATCTGTAAGTTGATTTATAAGGTTTTACTTTCCATTATTTCCTTCAGCATGTGATACCAATTAAAATTTTCCGCCCTCTCACTCTTTGGGCAACCAAGCAATCCCCATCATAAAGTAGTATATCAATTAAACAAAAATGATTTTGAACCATTTTTTTATTATTATTTTATACTGTTAATTTCTATCTAAGTCCAGATCTTCTCCCCTATCCGAAGAGCTTCAAAGGACCTCATCCCAATCTATGGGGTGCGGGATCCACTAGATAGGTGTGGAACCCACTTCCATGGATGGCGATAAGGTCATGTACAAAGCTCTCCTTGCGGGGAAGAGGATCAACACTATGTTTCTATGTGGTAGTTTGGCTATAGGTGTTCGAATTTTAATGGTATGAATCTTATGAGATTCAAAATATTAATTATTTTACTATTTTATTATTGGATTACTAGTGATATGTCTGAATGGTCAACAGATGTCTTACAGTAGAGACATGATATATATGCATGCTCTTTAGAGACAATATTTGGTGGTATCTCTTCTTTTCATTAAAATAGAGAGGAGTTATAGCCCAATTTAAGATATGACAATAACAACAACCAGGTTCCCTCAAGGTTCCCTCCGTTCATTATTGGCATTGATTTTCACCTATTGAGTATATATAGTTTTTTAAATCTCTGAATAAACCTAAGAGTGAGTGCAACACTTTTTCGATTTCCCATTGAGAATTGTTTTCTCTTGAAGGTTGAATGCAAAGAGACTGATGTGCACTAATAGGGGGTGTTTACTACCTTAAGAATAGTACTTTTATAGAAAAATTACTTTTACACCCCATGAACTATGCCTTAATTCCATGTACTACCCAATACTTTCTAACAATTACATTTGTTTCCATTTAACTGACGGTAGAAACCTAAATAATTAAAGGACCAATTTACCCTTATGGGATTTAGGCTGTGAAAAATTGAAAAGACAATTTTAACCCTCTATATATATAAAAGGGAAAATTTCACGTACTACCCAAATTCTTTTAGAAACATCACCTACCACTCAAGTTTTCTGAAAACATCACCGACCACCCAAAATTCCCAAACGTTACCCCATTAAATGACGTAAGAGAGTTGAAATTTTGTCTAGACGTTTAAACCCTTCTCATTTTAAACTGAGAAACAGCACCTACCACCCATTGGTTCCTTCTTTGGTAACATCCTACCACCCACTGATTCTTTCTTGGGCAATATCGAATCTCTGGTAAGTGGTTAGTTTTTTTTTAGGGGAGAACAACTGCTGTGCGCCACTGTTGTTTTTCAACGATTGAGGCCAAGCTCTTCATTCTCAGACTTTAGATCTGAAACATTGCCGGAAGAGCTCCTTGAATACAAATCTGCAATAACCCCAAGTTAGGCACTTTACATAGAGATGAACGAAAGGAAACAAGAGGTAAACAAATTAGTGGGGTAACATAGTTCCCATACCACTGGACGATGAAGAACCACTGCTGGAGCTGCTTGATCTTGTAAGGCCCGCACTCCACGAACCCTATCTAAGCATTTATTTTGTGTTGTGACAGGTCTTTCAATTATAACTAGACCCGATAAGACGAGTGGATGACAATCAGGTATGAAAATAGATAAAATAGGTTGATAATTTTTATACCGGTCTCATGATACCAGTCTACATACCGATCAATCGGTATGTCTGCGCTGGCAGACTAATTAGATCTGGAAACGGACCTCTGTGGGTCTCACTTGTCAGATCTCAATCTTATGGACTTTCCTAACGTAGGAAAACTTCCTAAAACCTTACCTAGCCTATTTGATGACCTCTAAACCTCCTTAAACCTCTTTGATTGATTCTCACAAACCCTAGAGAGGAGAAGGAGATTTGAAGAGGAGAAAGGAGCTGAGAAAGGTTGAAGAGAAGTCTCCGTTAAAAGAAGAACATTGTAGTTCATAAGCCAACGATAAGTGCATGTACCTCTTCCTAGTTATGTTGTTGTTGATAATGATCAATACCATGCAATGCTAGGTATTGATCTAAAACCCTTAAATCGTTGATAAATCCTAGTTCGACCAATGATCTAGATATGAGTTCTAAACTAGGGATTTTTAGAATAGGATTTGGAATGAAGGATAAAAACAAACCCAATACATTGCTAAGGCCTAGAATGCATAGGAGGAACCCTAGAAGTCATGTGCGATAATCGACGGAAGATGAACACAAAGTTGGTGGCCTTCCAGAGGCATACCGGTCGACCATACTGGTGGTACTAGGTGCGATTGGTATATGCGACCGATACCTCTCGGGTAGCCTGCCAAGGCTGTCCAGTCGACTATACCGGTAGTCACGCCACTATACAGTGACCTGCAACCGATAAGTCAAGAATGGGTTGGCTTTTGACCCAGTTGGTTTTCGACTAACATAAAACCTATGGAACTAATTTTAACTAAACCCTAACGTCGTATAGGACCTTGTGATAGCGAGGTTGGACTCTATGACGCGGAGCAAGCTAATAATCAAGCATCAGGTAAGGGAATCAAATTCAAACCCTAATTAACTAATAACATTAAACGTTGCTAATAATTATCTTGTTCTATGGAGTGTTGCTTGTGCATATTAACATGTCATCTTTACTTTCAGTTATTATATTCTATTTATAAATACTCGCTATGCTAAGATTATATATTAGGCATATGATTGTTTTCGTTGGTGTGTATAATAGGAAGGGTCTGGGGTCTTGGATCATTCCTCACCCTGGAACCTTTTCGTATTGCTACTATCTTAGCATGCTTGGTGCGGGTAGGATATCAGGGGGAGGATGTGACACTGTGGTCTCCGACCTGACCACCAAACTAGAACCCTATCTCTATGCCGTAGGGAGCTGTGCTGGGATAGGGCCTACTGTGATGACATATAGGATTGGTTAGTGACGAACTCACTTACAAGCCCTTACCAATAGGGGTGTAGGTATTAGTACGGTGTAGGGTATCAAGGGGAGGACGTGGGATGGAGGCGCAGCCTACCCACCAGACTCTAGCTCTACCTCTATACTAGAGTGAGTAATGTAGGGAGACAACGGTGTGTGGTCCATTGGACATGCTCACACTCCCGTGCATGGAGGTGCGGTGGCCTCCAAACCATACCATAGCACTATGCAAGTATACCAGACCAAATGTGAATGTTACTCATGCATATTGCTTACTGCATTGTCTGATTTTCTTACTGAGCTAAGTTGTGAGCTCACCCTTGTGTATATACTATTTTTAGATGTTGATGCAAGTTATACTGTGGAGGACTTCATTGCTACTCCATCATATGAAACTGTTGTTGCCCTGGAAGTGCAAGCAAGAGAGGACGAGCATGACGCTCCATGCAAGTGTCCTTACCGCGTGTACCTCTAGGATGGTTTAAGTTTATTTTATTTTGTTTCTAGTTGGATTTATAAATGATGTAAAGATATTTATTTACATTTTGATTTATTGAATAATTGGATAATTTATTTTATTTATCAATAGAAGTACTCAGTTCATTTAATTAAAGACTTCTGCTATGTTTATTATTCTGATCATGGTTATATGCAATGGTTTGTGTAAGTGGACATGGTCTTATCGAGATCCTGGTGTGAACCGTTGGTTTAGTGGTGGTTCACTCACACTTCTGGTTCAGTCGAAATCGGGATGTGACATATCTACTGGCGTAACCACCAGCGTCCTTCTTGATTTCTACCGGTGGAAAAAGTTATTAATTGACATCTCCTCCCCAATATCCACATCCTCTTTAATAATCTCCCCTTTCTTAATCTTCTTCGCAGTAGCTGTAGTTGAAGTTGAAACTGCTGAAGCGCTTTTGCTGCCTCAGGCATCACACTAACAGGGGACTACAAAATAAAAAACAATGATCAATGTCGGAAAGTAATCACTAAGTAGGCAAGCATCAAGCAATTGGATCCTACGATTACAAAGAAAATGTCTTTACCTTGGTGCCTACAAGGAATCTGTTAGAAAATGTCTCTACTTGGGGTAGTGCCGTAGTCATTTTTGTTTTAGTGGCGGTTGGTGCATTTGTTAATGTTTCCACTCATTTGTTTGATTTTGTTCTCAATAATAAAAGCTTCCTTCCCATTAACAACATATTATAGGAGAAGGATTCGTGATGATTTGATTTATCTTTTTCTGAATTTGTAGTTTGTTGAGTCTTTTGATCATTCAAACACAAGTCTGTGATTATGGGTTCGGAGTTTGTTTTCAACTATCCAAGTCACAGCCGCTTATCTCTGGTCATTATTCCAAATTTGGTTTTCACCTTCTTCTTCATAGCCCACATGCTTTATTACTCTATGAACTACAAAATGTTTCATTCCAACTTGATTTAGCCACCTGTCCCTTGTCAACTACCAAGGATCTTTAATAAGGGTTAACAAGTTTTAATGTGGGGATTTCCGGTGTCAAGCTCTCATTGATACAAACGCTGGGTCTCAGAACTCAATCTCTCCTCATCCAAATATCAATTGGCTCAAAATAGAAATGAAACCTGAGGATCCCAAGAACTAAGGAAACGATGAGATATAAACGGTTGTGAGTTAAGATGGTTCAAAAGTCAAACAAACTCTAAACCCACAATCCTAGAATTGTGTTTGATTGATAAAAAAATAAAAATAAAAATTCAACAAACCACGGATTCAAAAAGTGATATTGCATCCTCTAAATTTGTGATTTTTTGTTGATGAGAAGCTTTTCTCATGAGCAATCCTGAACACCAACTTCTTAAAGGAGAGTCGAGGTAGAGAAACAGAGCAACAGAGAGGAAGAAGAAGATGATTGGGGGGTAGGGTTAAAAATTACTAAAGGGTAAACTCGACTTTTCCCTTTAAAATAAGGATACTGTTGTCAATACAAAAACGGTTTTGAGTTGAAATCAGCATCAAACGGCTCTATCTTAACGATTTGGGTCTTTTTGATAAACATTTTGGAATTTTGGGTGGTAGTTGATGTTTTCAGAAATCTTACCTGGTATGTCATGTTTTTAAAAGTATTTGGATAGTACAGGAAATTTTTCCCATATAAAATATCCCCATCGTTTTATCACTCCCAAACCCTTATTTCAACCCAAAACTTTGTGATTTTTTATTTCTCCCATATCTTTGAAAAAAAAAAAACCATAAAAAAAAAAAACTTTTCTTTTCCCCAAAAAAAGGGGGGGGGGGACCCCCTTTTATTTTTTTTTTCGGGGGGGTGAGAGACTCCTCCCCCCCCCTTGCGCCCCCCCTCCCCTCTTCCTTTCCCTCTTCTTTTACGAGCGAAGGATTCATCCGACCTCCACGGGCACCAATGGTGCCACCCTTGCGTTGACTGGTAAAGCATCGAGCGTGAAGATATCACATTTGTTTGCACCTTAGAATCTTAACCTAAATACCGATTTCCAACTATTGATGTTGGATTACCTTGAGTAGGCATCGCCATTGTATAATCCCCCACCTGGACTCCATTAATGACGACGAAGAGTTGAAATGCTACTTTCGAGAAATCCAAAGCGAAACGCAAAGCTTATAATCTCTCGCCTTTCCGTGGTTCTTGTTCTCTCAAAGCGACGAGCTAAGCTTCAGAACGAGTTTCAATTCTCTTTCCCAGAATTTAGTTCTCTTGACACCAAAACTCCAACCGATCCTTTCAGGCAAAGAAGATGTAGAAGTCGCGGAAAGAAGTACAAATCAAGAAAAGATCGAGAGACTCATTAAGAAACAAAGGAAGATGAGAAGGATGAGTAGCAATAAGAGCATATCAGACCTGGAATTTAAAGAGTTAAAGGGTTCTTGGATCTAGGTTTGTTTTCTCAAAAGAAGATAAGGACTCAAGTTTGGTTTCTATCATTTAGGTTGCAGAGATTGGAAAGGAATCAAATGAAAAAAAGACTACCGTTGCCAAATATGCAATTCCAAGACCTGATCTTTCTGACTCTTGGGATGATCTTGATCAAAAAAAGGAAGATAATCACTTAGATAAAAAGATATGCTTTGAGATTTCCTTTTATTTTTCCTATTGTAATTTCCCTTTGAGACTTGTCTCTCTATGAACCTGGTCAGTCTTCATATGTGCCTGCTGGCACATCTATGGCTTGCATTTGGGGCCAAACAAACTATGGCTTTGATGAAAGTGGCCGAGGAGGATGCCAAATGGCTGACTGTTGTGGGCTGGCAAGTGCCAAGCCTGGGGTGTCCCACCAACACCTTAGCTGAATATGCTTTAAACCAATACGGTAATTTGTGTCAAAAAAAAGAACAAGAGAGAGAGAGAGAGAGAGAGAGAACTCAAAAATGAATTTAGTATATTATGATGAAAACGTGGGTTTCAAGCTACTTATATGACATTTACAATACTATTAAATATAAGTGTGACACGTGTGATTACACGACACTATTACTATTCTAACATGTCCCCTCAAGTGGACAGAGGAGGAATCCGAAGGCCAAGCTTACTTATCAAGATAGTTAGTGAGCCCTGGCCAAATTCTCTATTAAGATATCAGCCATTGCAAGTTGGATTGAATATGATAAGTTTGAAGAAGCCCACTTTGTAATTTATCCCGAATGAAGTGACAATCCACTTCAATGTGTTTTGTTCACTCATGAAAAATTGGGTTTGCTGCTATATGTAGAGCAGCCTGATTATCGCAATAAACCAAAATAGGAAATGGGTATTGTAGACCCAAATCAGAGAACAAGGACTTTAACAAAGTAATTTCGCATGCCAATGTAGCAAGAGCACGATATTCAGCCTATGTCGATGATCGTGACAAAGTAAGTTTATTATTTGTTTTCCATGAAATTGGAAGTCCCAAAGAATGTGATACAGCCTATGGCAGACCGCCTAGTAAATGGACAACTTGCCCAGTCCGAATCACAATAACTAGACTGGAGCAATAAAAGAAGACACATGAATGCCAAGAAAGAGAGTAATCCTCTAATATATCGAAGAACACAATGTGCAACAAGTAGGTGAGGTTCATGCAGATTGTGCATAAATTGACTTAAAATGTGTACTGAGTAGCACAGGTCTGGTCTGATAACTGTTAAATATATAATTCAAGCCATGTTTGGTCAAGAAAAATGAAAATCTATATGGTTAAAAAATATTTTAGTTACATACTTATAGTGCTCCACCTCGATTTATTCAGCCTGTAACCTGGCGAAAGCCACCGCTATGTTGGAGTAAAATTAATATTGATGGTCGCTCACTTGGCAACTCGGGAGATGCAGGTGTAGGAGGAGTTTTTAGAGATGACAGGGGCCGAGTCTTCTATGCTTTCTCTGAATATATGGTAGATGCAACAAATTATAAAGCAGAGTTGAGAGCCAAAATGGCTACGATAGAAATGATGTCTATGGAATGGACTACATGTCCTAATTTTATTGCTAGAGACGTAGTTTGGGACACCATTTGAGCGTCCAAGATTTAGATTAAGTATGTAACTTAGTATATGTCGATGGTAGGGTTCTGGTGATGGCAATGCCAAAGGTAAAACTTTTACTACCATTGATAGTTTGTAATTTCTTTACCTTTTCTTATTTAATATAATACATTGCTGACCTTTACCCAAGAAAAAAAATAACTGTTAAATATATAAGTTGACCAATAAGTCTTCGATAGAATATCTAGAGCATATTTTTGTTGAGACAACATCAGACCATCTGAGGTATAAACAACCTCAATACCCTAAAAATAGGTTAAGTTGCCTAAGTCTTTGATGTGAAAATAATATTGTAGTTGGGCCTTTGTAGCAGTAATATGGGCTTCGTCAGACCCAATAATTATTATATCATCGACATAAACCAGAATTGCGATATGAATGGGCCCATTATTGAAGACAAACAGGGAAGCATCAGCTAGTGCCTGTTTAAAGCCCATTTGAAATAGGGCATCAACAAACTTCTTATTCTATTGTCTAGGGACCTGTTTGAGCCTGTATAGTGACTTACACAAATAATACACCATACCAGGAGAAGCCTGGAGAAGGAACCATATAGATTTTCTCGTTGGGATCCCCATGCAAAAATGCATTTTTGACTCTAATAGATATAGAGGCCAATATCGATATGTTGCTATGGCAATTAGGCTACAAAAGGTGGCAAGTTTAGCTACTAGGGCAAAGGACTCATGAAAGTCCACGCTCTCTAGTTGGGTAAAGCCCTTAGCCACTAAGCGGGCTTTAAACCTTTCAATGGTGCCATCTACATGTCTTTTGATTTTAAATATTAATTTACAACCAATAGCACATTTTCCAGAGGGTAATTGTTTCACAGTCCATGTATTATTATCTGTTAGGGCTTTTATTTCATCAGCCATGATAGATTGCCATAATGGGTCTTTGTAGGCCTGATTGTAGGTCCGTGGTTCAGTTTGTAAATACAAAGTTGTCAATAAGGTCTTATAAGGCAGGTCAAAGAAAAATGATAAGTAAGATTGAATAGGATAAGTGGATGTACCTATAGTAGCTGAAAATATGAGAGGAGTAGGCAGAAGTGTGACAGATTTACATACAAAATCTTTGAGAAAAGTGGATGGTTGGTGGGCCCTAGTGGAGAGGCACAGTGGATGTGGGTCTAGAGATGGATGTGGGTCATGAGATGGATGTGGTTCAGGAGATGGATGTGGATTAGGAGATGGATGCGGTTTAGGATATGGAAACGGGTCAGATGGAGAGGAGTTGTCAACAAAAACATGAAATGGTAGCACAAGTGGGCTAGAAGATTCAGGTGAAGAAAAGACTGAAGGTAAAGAAGAACCAAAAGGAATATTTGTTCGTAGAAAATGACTTCTTTGCTGGTTAGATAAGAATTTGTAGAAAGTTTATAAAGCCAATAGCCTCGATGATTGGAGGGATACCCAACAAATATGCATGGAATAAAATGGGAAGAAAACATAGGTTTCTGAGGATAAGATTTTCTAGCATACTATAAGCACCCAAAAGTACGAAAATGAGTATAGGAAGGTGGTTTTTGAAATAGATTTTCATAAGGATATTTCCTAGTTAAAAGACAAGATGATAGTTTATTAAAGATATAACGAGCAATAAGAACACAGTCACCCCAGAAATTCAAAGATAAGTGAGACTGAAAGTGTAAGGCCCTAGCTACTTGCAAGAGGTGCCTATGTTTACTTTCAATTTACCCATTTTGTTGTGGTGTATAAACACATGTCAATTGATGAATAATACCAAGTGAATGAAAAAGAGATTGTAAGAAGGCATAGTCAATGTGAAAGTATTTGACAATGGCTGAAAACTATGTAGAAATCATTCGAAAAAACTAAGATAAGAAAACTATGTTTTAGATTTGTGTTTCATCAAATATACCCATGTAGTACAAGAATGGTCATCTACAAGGCTTAAAAAATATTGACATCCAATGTTAGAAGCTGTAAAATATGGTCCCTAGATATCATAATGAAGTAGCTCAAAAAAAAAACAGAGGATTTAGAAACACTAGTAGGAAAGGGGAGCGGAAATGCTTAGCCAAAGGGCAAATTGTACACATGTCTATATTTGAAGTAATAGAAGAAATATAGAAAGAATGGGGGGAGGGATGACCTAACCAAAAATGCCATGTCTGAGGGGAGAGATTACTACAGCAGTAAAGAATGATGGTGCTAAAGTAGCAGGTACAAAATGATACAGTCCATGACGCTGTTGGTTCAGTCCAATCACCATCTTCATTGACAAGTCCTGAAAAACACAGAAGGATGAAAAAAAAAGAAGTTACAGAACAACATAAAGAAGCAATGAGCTGACTAACTAATAAAAGATTAAAAGAAAATTTAGGCACATGAAAGACTTTATCTAAATGTATCTGAGAAGATAGTTGATGATGTAAGACCCACACTCCACTAACCCGATCTAACCGTGTCGTGTTAAGTCTTCCCATCATTGCTGGATCAAGTGAACCAATCGTGTGAAGAAGGATCACGAGACAGGTATGAAAATCGACATAAAAACACTAAAAACCAAGTGTATGGTCGATTACCTGGGTAGGTATGGTCGACCATACGATGGGAAATAAAGACCACTGACCAATAGTCGTACAATCGATGTTTTCAAGCATATGGTTGATGGATTTTGCGACCGTACATCCGACCATACGACTCTAAATCAGACTTTGAGTTTGGAAACTTTCCAAATAAAGGGGGACCTCTTTCCTATTGTTGGAGAACTCTATATGGAGAGTTTTTCTCTATATATAGGACGTTCCTCAATCCTTTTTTACACTTTTAGGACATTAGCAAACCCTAGAGGAAGAGAAGGAAGAGAAGGAGAAGGAGAGAAGGCTAAGAAGAAGGTTGTATAGAGAAGGTTTTGGCTCTCTACTGTAGGCCAATGTATGAAACTTATCTCTGAAGATGTAAATCCTATGGAATAAGATTTTTATTATGGATTGGAGATGTCAAACTATTATGATCCTTGTGATCTTTGAGTAAATCCCAAAGATAACTATAAGGGATGAGTTTAGTGATAATGGTTGGTGAGAAATCATAAATAATGGCCATAGGATAACCTTAGGATGAACCCAAGTGAAGAACTAAGAAATTGACTTAGGAAGAACTCGGATTGAAAGTATGATTTGATCAGAAATCATATGGTCGCAGCTACGGTCAACCATAGGATGACCAGAGTATCGACTATAGCCATTCGGGAAGAATTCAGAAAGTGTATGGTCACAGGTGTGGTCGCATATAGTGCGACCGTAGGGTATTGATTGTACGTGGTATGGTCGACACAGCATGAGACCATAAGACCAATCAGATATCTATCAGTGATCTGCTTTGATTTTCGACTACTGTAACATATTACCTATGAAGCCTAACTTAAATTCATATAACTTCTAGGTTATTAAAGTGATTAAAAGAGAGTTACAAGGCTTGGAAGGAGATTGGGTATTGCTAACAGGTGAGGGAACAAGACCTAAACAAATTGGATTGTCACACCCCAATTCTAACCTAACCAGAAGTGTAAGTGAACCGCCACTGAACCAACGGTTCACACCAGGATCTCGATAAGACCGTATCCACTTATACAAATCATTGCACATAACCATAATCAAAATACGATTAAATACAGCGGAGGTTTTAAATTAAATGAACTGAGTTCTACATTGTAACCATAATCAGAATACGATTAAATACAGCGGAGGTTTTAAATTAAATGAACTGAGTTCTACATTGTAAGTATAGTAACCAATTATTCTCCACACCAAAGCGTAAATAAAACATCTTTACACAATTTATGAATCCAACTGAAATAAAATAAAATAAAATAAAACCATCCTAAAGGTACACGCAGAAAGGTCACTCGCATGAAGCGTCATGCTTGTCCTCCCCTGCTTGTACTTCCAAGGCAGCAGTACTTCCATACACTGGAGCATCCACATAGTCCTCCACAGTGTAACCTGCATCAACATTTAAAAATAATGTGTACACAAGGGTGAGTCCACAACTTAACTTAGTAAGAAAATCAGACAAATGCAACACACAACATGCATGAGTAACATTCACATTATGATCTATAGTTTGCAATGCGCTATAGAAAGGATTGGCGGCCACCGCACTTCTATACACGAGTGTGCGAATCCCCCAATGGATCAAACACCACTTTCATCCCACATGCACCCACCATGAAATAGAGATAGAGCTAAAGTGTCCGAATCATACACCGCCAATACTTCCCCTGATGCCCTACCCATACCAACACGTAAGCCCCTATTGGCGAGGGCTTGCAAACTAGGCTCACAACTAACCAATCCTATATGTCATCACAGTAGGCCCTATCCTAGCATAAGTCCCTATAGCATAGAGATAGGGCTCAAGTCTAGTGGTCAGGCCGGAGACCACAGTGCCACTTCCCCCCCTGATACCCTATCTGCACCAAGCATGCTAAGACAAAGCGATATGAAAAGGTGCTAGTGTGAGGAATGATCCAAGACCCCATGCCCTTTCTATTCCACACACCAATGAAAACAATCACATGCCTAACAATCACATCCTAGCATAGCGAGTATACATGAATAATATAATAACTAAAAGTAAATATGACATGCGAGTATGCACAAACACCATTCCACAGAATCATAATTACTAACAACGTTTTATTGTTATTAAGTTATTAGGGTTTAGGTCCGATTCCTTTACCTGACGTTTGATTGCTAGCTTGCTCCACGTTACAAAGTCCAAACTTGCTATCACAAGGTCCTACACGATGTTAGGGTTGAATTAGAATTAGTTTCTTAGGGTTTACATTGGTCGAAAACCAACTGGGATTGAAAACACCCTCACAGTGCATACCGGTCGCAGGTACCGATCGATTGCAGCACTGTGGGAAATGGTGCGGCTGGTATGGTCGACCGGTCCCCCACAGACCAACTCCCGAGAGGTACCGGTCGCAGTACCGATCGCACATAGTACAACCGGTATAGTCAACCGGTATGCCTCTGAAAGACCACCAACTTGGTATTTACCTTTTGTCGGTCATCCATTATTGGTTCTAGGGTTTCTCCTATGCATTCTAGGCCTGAACAACGAGTTAGGGTTGTTTCATGTTCCATTCAAGTCCTAGTTCCCATGATTCATCGCCGAGAATTCGAATCTAGGGTTTAACGAACAATTAGGGTTTAACGACAAAATAAGGATTTTAGATCAATACCTAGCCTTGCATGGTATTGATCAGTCATGATCAGTCATCTATAATGCTTAACTTAGAGAGAAGTTCAAGCACTTACCGTTGGTTCACAACTATGGTGTTCTTCGTCCAACGGCGGCTCCTCTTCCACCTTTCTTAGCTCTTTCTCCTCTCTAGGATTTGTGAGAAACAATCAAAGAGGTTTAAGGAGGTTTAAGGGTCCTTAAATAGACTAGGTTGGGATTTAGGAAGTTTTCCTACATTAGGAAAGTCCCTAGGCTAGAGATTTGGCAAGCGAGACCCACAGAGATTCATTTTCGGATCTAACTAGTCT
Source organism: Protea cynaroides (assembly GCA_028583415.1). Taxonomy (NCBI): domain Eukaryota; kingdom Viridiplantae; phylum Streptophyta; class Magnoliopsida; order Proteales; family Proteaceae; genus Protea; species Protea cynaroides. The sequence continues at coordinate 77,103,604 of CM053269.1, forward strand.
GCCCGCACAGACATACTGGTCAATCAGTATATAAACCGATACCATAAGACCGGTATGAAAAATATCATAACTTTAGGTCTGTTTTCGTACCTGGTTGTCATCCGTTCGTCCTGTCTGGCCCAGTGATGATTGGAAGTCCTATTACGACATGAAATAAAGGTTTAGATCAGGTTCATGAAGTGCGGGTCTTAGAACTCCCCCACCCTTAAAAGAAATTCCATCCCCAAAATTTGCATGTAGGTTTCACATAGATAATAATAAATTATTTTATTTTACTGAGTCCAATGCCATAATTAATTATATGCTTGTATGCTTGTAATGTACATCTCACATGTCATCTAATATTTCTGTTATTACTGCTCATGCATATTTATTTCTATTTATTTATAACATGATGATGATGATGATGGTAAGAATAGACATGTGATTGTGTGTGTGTGGTTAATGTGTTGGATGCGAGTGGAGCATCAAGGGGAGGACGTGACATTGTGGTTCATCCTGGTCACTAGACTCTAGCTCTATCTCTATTCAAGTCATGCCCACCGACATCGTCGTATTGCCATTACCTTAGCAAAACTATTATGTCGTAGGGCATTAGGGGAGGTGGTCTCAGACCGTGTGGTCTTTGACTTTGTCGGGGGGCCTTAGCTCTATCTCTATGGACGTATTGAGGGATGCTGGGGTAAGACCTTGGATACATTTGGATGGCATTAGGATTGGTTAGTTGAGAGCCCAGTTTATAAGCCCTCACCAATAGGGACTTACGTGTTAGTATGGATAGGGCATCAGGGTAAGTGTTGACGATATATGATCCAGACAGTTTAGCTTTATCTCTATTCCATGGTGGGTGCATGTGGGACGACGATAGTGTTTGATCCATTATATGAATTCACACACTCGTGTATAGAGGTACGGGGGCCACCAATCCTTTCTATAGCACATTGCAAACTTAAAAATCAAACCAAAGATATGAATTGAATGCATGCATATGTTTGCACATTGTTTTGTTTGCTCACTGAGCCATGATGTGTGCTCACCCTTTCGACATCGAATATTTTTAGTTGATGATACAGGTACTACTGTGGAAGATTACGTGAATGCACCATTTTATGGACACATGGCGGCTATGGACATAGAATCTATAGAAGATGCGCATTATCTGTCATGCAAGTGCAACCAATGTGTCTTTGATTAGTTTAGCTACTTTGGTTATCGAACATGTAATTGATTATTTTATTTTATGTCTTGAGTTATTTAGAGATAATTGGATTAAATATTTATTTTATCACTGTTAGATACTCAGTTCATTGTTTATAAAGACTTTCGCTTATTTGCTTATTATCTCTGATTGTTATTATGGAATGTGTGTGTCGTTTGATATGGTGGGTACAATCTATACGAGATCCTAGTTGAACCGTTGATTTATTAACGGTTCATCACACTACTCTGGTTAGTCCAGAATTGGGGTGTGACAGATGACTACCAAGCTGATGGATAGGATATGTGGAGCCATCAGGGAGAGTTACAGGGGAATGAGGAAGAAGAGAAATGGGAATGAAGAAGAAGAGAAATAATTGAGGGATTAGTAGTGGATAAGGGGAAAACGATTGGTTGCCCCAAAGTCTATGATTCTATGCATGGATGTGTAGGTCGTGGAATTACCTTCGAAATGAGATCATAATCACTTAATTCCAATGTCAAACGAAAAAGATATTGCGATTTTAGTTGGATTGAAATGTGCATAAATATTCTGGGGACTTCTCTATCAATTATCATAAATTGAGTATTTTTGGGTGAATTATCGTAAATTGGATTGATCAAACTTCAATTCACTATATTTTGATCATCTGACGTCTAAATTAGGCCATTTAAGAGCCAGTGTGCTCCATTTTCAGTCTCCTTCAAAGTAAAAGTGAAAAATTCGGGATAGAGACCGTCGAAAAATTTCGTAAAGCAGATGAAAGCCGAAATGCCACATAAAATGATAAAAAAAGATAATGAAAACCAACTCAACCTGACCCAGCTCAACCCAAGTCGGTCCAACACAGTCAACCTTGACCAGTCTTGCTTGCCTAGTCCAAACCAATCCAGATCGAGTCAGGTCAGCCCATATGCATTATATATATATATATATATATATATATATATATATATATATATGTGTGTGTGTGTGTGTGTGGGGGGGGGCTCGGGGAGATAAAGAGAGAAAGAGAGTGAGAGAGAGAGAGAGAGAGCGATGAATGCCCTGCTCACCCAGTTGTAACCACCTCCACCTTACTCCCTTACCCCATGCCACACCTCCCTCTCCATCTGGCTAAACACTCCACTGACCCACACTAGCCGCAGGCCACCTCCACCTTACCACCATACCTGAGAACCCAACCCCATGCCCTTATCACCTCCACTGAGACTACCCAGCAACAATTCACATACCTTGAGCCTCCCACCATGCACCATCCCACCAGCCGCAAGACACATCACCCAAACCCATCCCTCATTAACTACAACCTACCACCTCACACAGCCACACCATGACACCCATGCATCCCCTCACCTTGAGCCACTCACTGCTACGCCATGCATAGCCACAACCTACTCCACCAAGAACATCTCCTTAACCAACCCTTCTCATCACCTACCTACCCATGCTACACCATCGACACCTCACAATCTGCTCCTTCACCACCTACCCGACAATACACTCCTGCGATAACCATCCCTTACCCAGCCATAACCCACAACCATACCATGACCCATGACTAATAAACCTCATAGACCGGCACCTCTACTTAGAAGAGAGGAACCTGCTGATAGCCCCGGGCCGCTGACCATCGAGAGGGACTAGAGAGAAAGAAAAGAGTGAAAAAAAAAAAAAAAAAAAAAAAACTTTCTGCTGACCATCAGGAAGAGACCAGACAGAAAGCAAAGGGAGTGCAAAGAAGAATGGGAGAGAAAATTTGGGGAGCTTAACCAAGAGTTGGGAGAATCCGTGAGAAAAAAAATCTAGGGGGGAGTTTAACCGAGATCAATTTTAGAGCAAGGAAAAAAACTAAAGAAGAAGGGAAGGGGGACTGAACAAAGAAGAGGAGATTGAGAGAAGTGAGAGAGGAATCTGATCAGAGTGCTGGGTAGTAGTAGATCAAAGAGAAGATTAGGAGAAAGAAGAAGAAGCAGGAGAAAAAGAAGAAGAACAAGCAAGAAGAGGTAAGAACCTTTACCTCTGCAACTTACCTACTGCACCGATCACCATCAATCTACCCCATGGCCGAACCCATGCATACCATCATACCTGGCCTTCAATACCCCCATTACACATGCTCACCGAAAACCCATCGAACTCTCTACTGTTTACACCGAACCCTCCATGCATGCACCCGATATCACTTCACCACCTCCATAACCGACCTTACAACCAAACCCCACCTGCATCAACCAAGAACCATCCATCTTTATTACACCCCATGCTGCCACCTGTTGCATCCCACTGTTATCACTATCCACCACCTAATACCATCTCACCACCACCTTACCAACACTAACCTGAGACCTATCAACCTCCTTACCTAGCCATGCACCCATGACATCAGCTTACCAAACACCCCCACATGTACCTCAGTACATGCACCCGACACCTGCTACCTACCATTAACCAATACCCACTCCACCATTCCTCCAATACATCTCAACCTAACCTGCTTACTGCAAGCCTTCGGCCAACACTCATCCTCTAGTCATGTGTTGCCATGAACCACTTGTACCCAACTTCAAAACCCCTCACCCTACTGTCACAGTAGACCGAGCACTTACCAGCCAATACCACCAACCTGCTGTCATCACCTCAGCCTAACCTGCCTAATCCTCATCAACTCAGCACCTCCACCTAAAATCCTACTCCTGCCCATAACCAAAGGGTTCCTTCTGCAGCACCATCACCTTCATTACCATCCCCTTCCATACCTCATAAACTTGATTTGCTTGCACCTAGCACCACACCATCGAATGTCACAGGTGGCTGCAAGATGGGCATGGTTCAGTTGAGAGAAGCAAAGGGTTTGAGAGAAAGGGAGTGTTAGAAAGAAGGTTTCAAAATTTGTACAAGATTGTCTCTAGGCCCAGCATGTATAAGACTTCTAATATGAAGCAGTGACAACTCATAGGAAAAAAAAATACTTTAGTGCCAAGTGTTGATGCTCCTTATGGATTCTAACACAGTTGCAAGCTTGATATAAAGAATAGATCATCCTATGCATAGAGGAAGAGAGAGAAGTAATGGATAGGGAGAGGTTGGGCAATGAAGAAAGATAATTCATTGAAAGCTTGTAGACTCCATATTTATCAGATTCGTTGGGCTAGGTATGCAAATCCATACCTATCATTCAGAGTTTCATTCTCTTAGTTTACTATCCTTAAAGGTAGATTCCAAGTTTATGATACTCGAAATTGCTGGTTGCATCTATGATTCCATTACATGCTTGACATTTTGATTATATGTTTTGCTGATCGTTTTATATATATTTAAGTTGATATAATCATAAATATAAGCCAATTTATTCTGTGTTTGGTTGAGGACATTTAAACATTTGGATTGGTCCAGCACTATGCTTAGTTTCACTCTCAGGTTTAAACTTGTTATTTGGATCTACATATGTCTAATTGATTCAGAATATTGCTAATTGGTCCAATTCCACAAATGTGGGATTTTCGAAGTCCATCTCAGGAGGGATCTCTATCCCTTAACATTTCATTATACTCAAGTCCATTTTCGTTTATGAGGGCCCCACACGCATTGTGGTAGTTGAATCTGCTTTCAAAGATACATTCATGTTGCTTCTTATTGCTTTCAAAGATACATCACATGATCAAAAATTGTTTTCTTTAAATTGCTTTCAAAATTGCTTTCACATATCCTTTTCCATCATTACACAAAGGCCTACAGTTGTCAGACATGTGGTTATTGCTTTCACACATACTTTCAAAAATTGAATGCTCACAATGGATATTGCCATATCTATCTGCTCGCATTCTCACTGCATTGTTTGATGCTCATATTCTCATTACTATATTTGATGCTCATATTCTCATTAGTGCATTAGATTGACTCACATGCCCAATTGCCATACTAACATGTTTGTGTTTTTTAGACTATTGCGTAAATATTGTCATGTTTGGATTATTCACATGTTTACTATCATATTTAGTCTAATTACTATCTACCATACTTGAATAATGTCTGTTTGGCAAGAACTTAATTTCCACAACACCTTAGTCGAATTGCCATGTATGTACTTAGCAGATAAGATTAGGTGTGGGAACGTGCATATAGGCACCTACAATCATGGTAAGGGCAAAAAGGAAAATAATCTAAAAATCTTAATGAAGAAAGATAATGCTTGGCTAAACCTTCCAAAATTAAGGTTTTAGGAAAATGGATAGTTTAGGATGATCCTTCATATCTCATCTCCTAGGATATAGTGACCTAAAATAGGTACACTTAGAGACTTGACTCACAGGAGTCACATTTTAAGAAAGATCCCCATCCTTTAGAAAATATCAATCTTTACCCTCAAGGGTATAATTGTCAAAACCTTCCAAATCTATTAACTTGGACTATCATATCATGAATCTCGAATTACGCAGATTCTGATTCCTAGGGCAAACCCCAGCATACGTACGTAATTTAAGAAGATTCCTAAATATGGATCTATACCTCTGTCCACATGGACTATCCATCAACCCAGTAGGGCTATCAATATCCATTATCCATATCCATACACCTGCTAGGGTTATCCAGATTTCAACCCGATTATTATCCATTCCGAACTATGCGGGGTCTAATTCTTAGGGCAAACCTTAGGACATGTAGGCGATTTGGGAAAGATTCTAAATACAGTCCCAAAGCTCGATCCACATGGATCATCCATAGATCCACTTAGATATCCACATTCACAGATCCATTAGGATTACCTTAGTTTATAATGGACTATCCATTTCAAACCCACATGGGTTAACTAACCTTTACTCGGATTCTTATCCGACGGTCGAACTATGCGGATCTTGATTCCTAAGGCAAACTATAGGATACGTAGGCAATTTAGAGGAATCTCCAGATTCGGATCCATGGTCCATATGGATTATCCACCCATTGGGGATATCTATTTCAACCCACATGGATTATCCATTCTTAGATCTACTAAGACTATCTATCAGTCCACATGGACTATCCAGAGCCTGACCCATAGGGTTCCTCACCCTTTCAAGCATAAACTTCAACTTGAACAATGAACTTAATCATGTATAAGCATAAATTACATGCATAAATTTTAATCACACTTGAACTACGATGGTAAACCTGACTTTCGAAAGAAATCCACGATACGTATGTTAGATTTATGGGCTTCATTAATTATTAAACTAGTTGATTAGTAGGAGTTTGATTGATACGGTATAAACCGGTTTGATTGGTTTGCCACTGGTTTGAGATTGATAACCCTAATTCTAAGTATGGGAAGGAATTAGGGGTTATGACAGTATTTACTATAAATACTGATCAGGGTCCCCATAGCCACAGTTAATGGAATAATTCTCTCTGCACCAATTAACAAGAGAACTGAGATCCTCTAAAGGCTGTGGAAGACCGTAGTCGAGGGATTATGATCAAAGCTTCGAGACTCAAGTAGAAGATTAAACTCAAGAGGTATATATCTACATTATTGATTGTGATTATTATTCTCTGCAAACCATTATGTTCTATGGATCTGTAGGTCAATAATTCTAACAGTTGGTATCAGAGCTAGACCTACATACCTAAATCAATGGTAGAATATTAAAATCATATTTACCTATGAGTTTAATGAATCGAATGGAAAATTTTTTAACCCATTCAAACAAACATAGCCAAATCCCGTTCATGGCTGAAAGAAAATTTTTTTTGACTTGTGAAATGTCAATATTTTTATATCAGATTGTAAATCTCGTTGAGATGGTCATGATGATATAAATTTCGTGGCCGTCCGACGCCGGATGTACCTTCACGCGCGGCTGATAGTGGAGAGTGAGATGCACTCTCCGACAGGTTAAAAAAAAAAGGTTTTGTTAGCAACCGCGACTCAAAAACCCTAACGAGTCGGAACGACTAGTCGACTGGGCACACCTATGGGTCAACACGAGTGACACAGACTGTTGACCCAGAGACCCGACTTGGTGACCCGTTGCCCAAAAATCTTGACCAGAAATCTTGACCTGTTGACCCGACCTGAGATTTTAACCCGACGACCCCCCTAAGTGGTCGGACCAGACCGGTTTGGTTTATTCCAAATCAGGTCGATTAACTCAGACCAAATTGATTCGGTTTCAGACCGATTTTCAAGGTCTGAACCAGTTCTTGGAGAGTGGGCTCACACACCTCTTTAACTGGCACGTACCAACGTGTGGTAAGTCCGATCGACCTACGGTTTGTTCCGTCAGATTCGTCTTGTCACGCTTTTTCTTCTAGTATATTGTATCGACGATTTTCAATCTTTGTAGAGGGTATTTTTGATAAAAATTATACCTGTGGGACACTTTTGGAACACAATTTGTGGTTTTTATGCAGTATTTGTTTTAATTTTTAATTACCAGATGCATGATGAGATTTATGGTGCATGATGTGAAATTATTTAAGTTTTATGAATGCTTAAATATGTTTAACATATGTGTTAAAATTCCCATTTAGCTGTCCCATTCGATTTTGTGAATATTATGATGGGATTGGATGGTGACCACCAAAGTGGCACATTCAGTTTTTATTATAATGTTTTTAAACTCAAAATATTTTAATATTTATTGACAGTCCAGTTAGACAATGTCCAGCCAAAGGTGGGGTTGTCAAGATAAAATAAGGTTCATGCACATGGTTTAAGGGGTATTGACCGATGGATTTTTCATTTACCCAAAAATGGTAGAATTTTGATGACCATTATTCCTTTGCAGTTTAGCACAGATATTAAAAAAGACTAGTGCGTATAACATCCTAAAGGATGTATATGTAGTTCGATTGACTTTTCAAAGAAAATAAATTAGCTTGCTCATGTAGTATAGATATTTATCTGCTAGCTAATATTTTGGTATTAATCATGGAATCATAATCATATACTTTGTATTGTAGTTGACACTCATTATGATGATTAAATACCATAGAATGTCTATTCAATCAAGTTACCTAGCCACTGTACCATGTTGTCTACTACAACCTATAAGAAATGCTTAGGGAACTTAAGATAGCAATTGGTCTCTCTGACCTGGACATAAACATCACGAAAAAAAAAATCAGAAGACATAACTGAAAATAGTACTCATGCTGAAATTCAACATATGAAAAAATAGAAAAATACTAACAAAAAGTGTTCCCTAGTTATTCAGAGGACTGTCCCAGAGTCTATCTTAGATAGTATTCCTTATTTGGACAATGCAAATAAACTGTTGGAAGTTGTTCAAGCTAAGTATGAAGCTTCTGAAACTGGAAAAATGGATGAACTGTTGACTATTTTAACTGGTACTAGTTTTGACGAGACTGGGAGTGTGAGAGATCACATAACTTATTTGGAAAGAGTGGCTGAGAAGCTCAAGGGACTAAATAATCCAATTACTTAGGATGTCCTGATACACTTTGTATTGAATTCTCTACCAGAGCAATACAAACATATAAGGACAACCTATAAGACTGCCAAAGACAAATGGACACTGGATGAGCTCACTTCAGTCTGTACTAAAGATGAGAAATTGTTTAAACAACAGAAGGTTGATGGTGCTAACCTAACAACCTACAAAGGTCAATATGATAAGAATAAGAAAAAGCATGGATTTAGGCCTCAGAGGAAAGGAAAAAAATAATTGGAATAAGGGCAGAAAACCCTATGATAAGGGTGCCAAGGAATAGGAAGAAAAGAAGGATACGAATGTTGTTAAGTGTTTTTAGTGCAAGAGATCTGGCCATATGAAGAAAGATTATAGGGCCAGAGCAGCCTGGTTAGAGAAGAAGAAACCGAATACTGGTATTTATCATTCTTTTGTCTATTTTGAATCCTATCTAACTGATGCTCCTATGGATTCTTGGTGGTTTGACTCTGGCTCCACTGTCTATGTTACTCATTCCTTGTAGGGTTTTTAAGCAACAAGACGCCCAACAAGGATGAAATCAGCTTGTATGTGCGCAATGGAGTGTGAGTGAGAGTCGAAGCCATAGGAGTTGTTAGGGTTTATTTACAGTCAGATTTTTTCATAGACTCAGTGGATACATTTTATGTACCTTCCATGAGAATGAATTTAATTTCAGTTTCAAGGCTTACTTTGGATGGATACAATGTTAATTTCAATAAAGATGGTTTCATTTTATTACGTGATTATCTTTTTATTAATAGTGGATGCAATATTGACGGTTTATATAAATTGAATTCTACTACCCCATTGGTGTTGAATGTTAGTTCTAAACATTCTATGTTTAATAGCAAATCTTTTATGTTATGGCACACACGTTTAGGGCATATTTCTGTTGAGAGGATGAGAAGGCTTATACAATGTAATATTTTGAAACCATTAAATTTTGATGATATGCATGATTGTGTGGATTGTATGAAGGGAAAGATGATTAGATCAAGAAAGAAACTACTGTACGTAGAAAATTTTTTTTGGATCTTATTCATATAGATATTTGTGGAGCTTTCTCTACCCCTACCCTTGGTGAATATAAATACTTTATCACTTTCACTAATAACTTTTCTAGATATGGATATGTTTTTCTTATGTCAGAAAAATCTGAATCACTTGATTGTTTTAAGATCTTTAAGGCTGCGATGAAAAATTTATTTGATAAAAGGATAAAGATTGTCAAGTCTGATAGAGGAGAATATTATGGCAAATCAAGTGACTCAGGTAGCTCCCTCGTCCATTTGTAAAGTTTCTTCAGGAACATGGAATAATAGTTCAATATCCCATGCCTGAAACTCCACAACAGAATAAAGTAGCTGAAAGGTGGAATACAACCCTCAAGGATATGATGAGGAGTATGATTAGCAACTCTAACTTTCCTGAATCTCTATGGGATGAAGCGTTAAAGACTGCTGCATATATTATTAACAAAGTGCCTAGTAAATCTGTCCCAAAGACACTTTTAAACTTTGGATTGGTAGAAGACCTGGTTTAAATCATTTGCATGTTTGAGGATACAGGGCAGAGGCAAGGTTGTATAATCCCCATGAGAAAGTGTTTAATTCCAGAACTGTTAGTTGTTATTTTATGGGGTATCCAACCAAATCTAAAGGATTTAGGTTTTATTATCCTGGTTTAATAAATAGAATTGTGGAAACTAGCCATGCTAAATTTATTGAGAATGAGGGTGAGGAATCTCAACCAAAGAACCTAGAATTTGATGAAAAACAAGTTGAGATTGTTGTTGAGTCATCTCATCCAGATGAAGCTTTACCTGAAGCCATGATACAGTACCTGAGGTTGTTCATGTTCAACCTGATATTCCAGTTGAGGATTCTGCACAAGAAATGAGAAGGTCTACAAAAGCATGTAAACCTGCTATACCATATGATTATTTGCTCTACTTGACAGAGGCTGATTATGACATTGGTCATGAGAAGGACCCTACAAGTTTTCAAGAGGCTGTGAACAATTGTAATGCCCAAATGATTGGAAGCCATGGAAGATGAGTTGATATCTATGGATAATAACAAAGTACGAGAACTTATGGAGTTGCTAGAGAACTGTGTACCCATAGGTTCAAAGTGGGTATACAAAACTAAATGTGATGCCAATGGCAAGATTGAACGCTACAAAGCAAGACTAGTAGCAAAAGGGTTCAAGCAAAGAGAAAGAATTGGCTACAATGAGACATTCTCTCCTCTTTTAGCTAAGGATTCCTTCAGGATAATAATGGCATTGGTAGCATATTTTGATTTGGAGCTTCATCAGATGGATGTAAAGAAAGCTTTTCTAAATGAAAAATTATTGAAAAATGTGTATATGTTCCAACCAGAAAGTTTTGAGGTAAAAGGCAAGGAGAATATGGTATGCAAACTCAAGAAGTCCATCTATGGACTAAAGCAAGCATCCAGACAATAGAACTAGAAATTTCATCAGGTTATAACTTCGTTTAGTTTTATTGAAAATATCAATGACCAGTGTATCTACATGAAGGTCAATGGTAGTAATTTTATATTCCTAATCTTATATGTAGATGATATTTTATTGGCCAGCAGTTATATGGGATTACTTGTCAAGACAAAGAAGTTTCTATCTGAAAATTTTGAAATAAAGTATATGGGAGAGAGTACATTTGTACTTGGTATTCAAATTTATCATGACAGAAAGAAAGGTCTTCCAGGATTGTCTCAAAAAGTGTACATTGATCGTGTTCTCAAACGGTTTAATATGTCTAACTATTCTACTGGGGATGCACCTATGACTAAGGGAGATAAGTTGAACAAGAAACAATGTATAAGAAATGATTATGAGAAGAGCTAGATGGCAAACAAACCTTATGCATCTGTAGTTGAGAGTTTAATGTATGCACAGTATGCACTCGTCCTGATATAGCCTTTGTAGTGAGTGTGCTAGGATGGTTTCAGTCAAATGCTGGAGCTACTCACTGGATAGCGGCAAGAAAGTTATGTGATATCTGCAAAGCTCTAAGGACTACATGCTTGTTTATGGCAGTAGCGATACCCTTGAGTTAGTGGGATACACAGATTCAGACTATGGAGATTGCACAGATGATTTGAAGTCTACATCAGGGTATGTTTTTCTATTAGCAGGAGGTGCTGTTTCTTGGAGGAGTGTGAAGCATTCAATTGTGACAACATCAACTATGCATGCAGAGTTTATAGCTTTATATAAAGCTACTAAGCAAGCTATTTGGTTGAAAGATTTTATTTCAAGTTTAAAGATTGTAGATTCTATCACCAGACCCTTGATGATATATTGTGATAATGAACCAGTAGTGTCATTTGCAAAGAATAACAGGAAGTCAAGTGCTTCTAAGCACATATAAATCAAATATTTGATGGTAAAAGAGAAGATGACTGAAGGTCTGATCACGGTCGAGTACATCTCGACAGATTAGATGATTGTTAATCCTCTAACGAAGGCTTTGCTAATGGGAGTCTTCAAAGGACATGTACTTAGCATGGGTATTATTAGTTCATTTGATGTGCTCAGTTAGTTGGAGATTTTACATTTACTCCTTGACTTTTATTTATAATTTCATTCAGACACAGTCATTTATAGTTTGAATGTTAATCATGATCATGTTTACATTAACATTTAATTGTTATTGTTGTTGTTATTGCTTATTTGACATGTCATAAATATGATGCAGTATTTAGCCAAAGTTTCAAGGTAGTATTTAGTTAAAAATTTAAGGTAGTGTCTAGCCAAAGTATGATATTATAATTTCAGATTATTTAAATACCATGTTATATTACCCATAAAAATTTTGGAGCAATTTTGATTAAAGGTTTTCAATCAAGTTTGGACTCGCATAGAAGTTTTACTTTCATGTATTATCTCAGGTGATCTATTTATTAAGTATACCTCTATTATGGCTGACAGAAGGTTATACACCATATGTTAATGTGTATTATCCACTGTTGCTCACATTGGTATGCTTGATGGATGAGTCAAAGTTTTGTGGCGGTTTAGTGTCAGATTCCATGGTTACACTGATTGATGATAGTTTTATAATTAATTTTACCCAAGTGGGAAATTGTTAGATTTATGGGCTTCATTAATTATTAAACTAGTCAGTTAATGGGAGTTTGATTGACACGGTATAAATCGATTCGGTTGGTTCGCCACTGGTTTGAGATTGATAACCCTAATTCTAATTATGAGAAGGAATTAAGGGTTATGGTAGTATTTACTATAAATAATGATCAGGGTCCTCACAGCCATAGTGAATGAAATAATTCTCTCTGCACCCATTAGCAAGAGAACTGAGATCCTCTAAAGACTGTGGAAGACCGTGGTTAAGAGATTATGATCAAAGCTTCCAGACTCAAATGGAAGATTAAACTCAAGAGGTATGTATCTACATTATTGATTGTGATTATTTTTATCTGCAAACCATTGTGTTCTATGGATCTGTAGGCCAATAATTCTAACAACGTAGGCAATCCGAAAGATTCCAGATTCGGTTCAATGACATGAAACCACTTGGTTGGGTTTAGTTTAATAGATAGAGTAGTCTTGTAAGACCCGTATCGAACTAACCGGTCTTACCACCTTGTACCAGGTCTACCTATCATGGTCGAGCCAAGTGGACCAAGTGCGTGAAGAAATCACAAGACCAGATATGAGTCTAACCCAAAAACAGTAAATGTGAGGGTAGGGTCGCATGCCTAGACAGGTAGGGTCGATCCCACCTCAGCAGAATTCCAACCCATGACTTTTTAATCGTAGGGTCGGATGACTAAGAAGTGTAGGGTCGACGGATCCTGCGACCCTACGTCCGACCCTACGATGACAGAGAGAAACCATAAATTAGAAAACCTTCCTAATTCAAAAGGGGTTCTTTCTTAAACTCGATGGGACTTATTTTTGAGGGTTTTTCTCTATAAATAGGACATCTCTTAGCCTCTTTCATTCCTTTTAGAACCATAATTGAAAGTGAGAGAAAGAGAAAGAGAAGGAAAAGAAGAAGAGAAGGAAAATTGAAGAAAAGACTAAGGAAGAGGAGGAAGTTCAGAGAAACCTCTAAATCTCAGCCAACTTCAGGTATGAACCTAATTCCCTTTATAAATTAAGAGCCTATAATAGATTATGAAGAAGTTAGGATTTAGAGAAACCCAAATCATCCATCCATGGACGAGTTCCAAAGGAATCCATGGAAGTAATCATCATAGACAATGGAACGTGTGTAAAACATTATAGTTTGAGTCATAGAACAATCATAGAATGGACCATGAAAGTAAGCCAAAGGATCCAAACGTGAAGGAATGGACTTTAGAATGAAAGGTCGACTCAGGATACGTGTGGTCGCACGTAGGGTCGAATGATATTCGAGCCTACAAGACCACAGGATCGACCACATGCCCTCGGGAAGTCCCAGGGAGGGTGTGGTTGCACGTAGGGTCAAATGGTATCCGACCCCACGTCTGACCTTACACCCTAGGGTCGCAGAAAACTGCTACCCTAGATGCTACCCTACCTGCGACCCTACGATTTCAGTTAGTCTAAATTTATTGGAATTAATTCTAATTAAAATCTATCAACTTGTTAGGTTTTTCTAGTGATTTAAAGGTGATTCATAAAGCTTGAACAAGGATCTACACTCAATCAAAGGTGAGGGAACAAGAGCTAAACTAATCGACTAATAATAAACTATTTTTGTTTATTGAGTTCAACACCATGAATGATTCCATGTTTGTATGATTGTAATGTGCATATCACATGTCATCCAATATTCCTGCTAATATTGTTCTTGCATATTTAATTCCGTTTATTTATAACATGATGATGATGATGATGCTAGGAATAGACATGTGAATGTTTGTGTGTGGTTAGTGTACTTGATGTGGGTAGGGCATCAGGGAAAGTGTTATGCTGTGTTTGATCCAGACACTTTAGCTCTATCTTTACTCAAATCTTGTCCACTAACATCGTCGTATCACCATTACCTTAGCCGGATATTAGGGGAGGTGGTCTCGGACCGTGTAGTCTCTGACTCTGTCGGGGGACCTTAGCTCTATTTCTATGGATGTATTGAGGGATGCTGGGGTGAGGCCTTGGATATACTGTTTGACATTAGGATTGGTTAGTTGCGAGCCCAGTTTACAAGCCATCGCCAACAGGGGCTTACGTGTTGGTATGGGTAGGACATCAGGGGAAGTGTTATGCGGTGTTTGATCCGGATACTTTAGCTCTATCTCTATTCCATGGTGGGGTGGATGTGGACGATAATGGTGTTTAATCCGTTGGGTGGGCTTACACACCCTGTGTATAGAGGTGAGGCGGCCACCAAACCTTTCTATAGCACATTGCAAACTTATGAACCAGACCAAAGATATGAATTGAATGCATGCATATGTTTGTTGCATTGTTTTGTTTGCTCACTGAGTCGTGATGTGTGCTCACCCTTTCAACGTCGAATATTTTTAGTTGATAATGCAGGTACCACCGTAGAAGATTATATAAATGCTCCGATGTATGGACATGCGGCGGCGATGGACGTAGAAGTTATGATGGAGTCGCATGATTCGTCATGCGAGTGCAACTCATGCGTCTTCGATTAGTTTTTATTTGAATTATTCAGACGATGTAATTGATTAAGTTATTTTATTTTATATCTTTGTTATTTGGAGATAATTAGATAATTTAATTACTTTATCACAGCTAGACTCTCAGTTCATTTAATATATAAGACTTCCGCTATTGTTTATTTACTCTGATTATGGTTGTGTATGTGTATGGTTTAAACAAACGGACACAGCCTATTTGAGATCCTGGTTGAACCGTTGGTTTATTAGTGGTTCATCACACCATTCTGAATAGTGCGGAATTGGGGTGTGACAAGTTTAGCATAGGAAAGGCATAGGAGACCGATCTCGATCGGATGGTTTCGGTGTATAACCCCTTCCCATAACCGTAACCTGACGCTTCCCCGATCTCTGATAGACTAAAAAATCGATCTAAGGGTCATGAGTCAATACAAGTTTTATCTTATGATGAGACTACATTTGAAGTTATAGACCTTAATCTAGGTGGCGACTTCAAAAGAAATATCCCCAAGGATATCAAATTCCCTCGTATGTCCTCACACTAACGGATTGGGTTTGTTTGTTCCATCTTTTTGAAATTAGGGGTAATAACTGTAATTGTCAGAAACTACTAGGTGGTACATGGAAGTACATGGAATTACGCCATAGACCAAGGGATGTACAAATAATTTCCCTACTTTTAATGACATGATTCAACCCTACTATGCAACATTATATGTCTATATATACATTGGAATATCGGTTCATTCTTGAGATTCAATAGTACTCTCGTACAGATAAGTTCATATATCTCTTAGACATTATTTTTTCTAACAATTGGAAATTAAACAAATAAGATTTTATTTTTTTTTAACCACCTAACTAGTGCTTCTACTTGTGTCTGGTTTTATATGTGGTGTTAGGACATAGTCTCCTAGAAAAAATATATAAAAGCCCTCTGACGGAAGCAGAAATTCAGATTACTGATTGAATCCCACACATGTGATACTTAAGACCCTACGGACAATATATCACGAGAGCACAAATAATGGGAAATTTAACATTCCTGCCCATCTGATGCTGCTAACTACTGGATGAAATGGACGGCTATATATGACAACCAAAGCCCTCTCTCTCTCTCTCTCTCTCTCTCTCTCTCTCTCTTTGTGTTACAGACATTTCCAAGATTAGGTCGTAGCAGAGGGCAAGAAACAACAGCAGATGATAGCAAATGATTTTATTAGAAGTTCACGAGACATACTGATGGGAAAGCATTCCTAAAACTCACCCACAAACACCCCCACACCTTCTCTGTGAAGACAAAAAAGCATAGAGGAAGTGGACGATATAACCAACTGCCAGCGCTTCTTCATGCATGAAACCAGGAGTCACAAGATCAATCACACATACACAAGCCCTTTTTCCATTGGTCATGAATATCTGAATAGGGATCCTATGGTTCATGTACGTTTCTTTCATTGCCTAATCTCTGCCCTCTTTTTATTTTCAGAATATCTTTGTTTTCATCCGAAAGAAGAAGAAGATTACTCCTTTGTATTCTTTGTTTAAAGACAAAAAGAAGGGTCCCATGCAGGCTAACAGGGGCATGTGAGTCCACATGTGAACGACCACCACCCTTCGCTGTCATATGTTGCACTGCACATGGATGATAGAGGACGAGCCTCTGTGAAACCCAAGTTCCTCCTATCCAAAAATTTGTGATTTTACTAAATTACCCTTTTCTTTCCATATACTATCCA
This sequence comes from Protea cynaroides, assembly GCA_028583415.1. Taxonomy (NCBI): domain Eukaryota; kingdom Viridiplantae; phylum Streptophyta; class Magnoliopsida; order Proteales; family Proteaceae; genus Protea; species Protea cynaroides. Next base: position 77,120,600 of record CM053269.1, read on the forward strand.
TGCATGCCCTTATATATACCTTGCATGCATGGTGTGTAGCATCTTAGGGTGTCAAAATTGGATCCAAACTAAAAAATCTGAAATTGACCCAGCTCGATTCAATTCTGATCAAACCGAAACATAACTTTACTGGATCACAATTGGTTGTGTTCTTAAATGCCCGTGAAAAACAGAAACAAGACTGAATCAATTGATAAGTCTAAACCAAATAGACCCAATATATCCAACAAACCGAACCTGCAGCCACCCAGTGACACCCCTAGTATCATCTCTCTCTAGATTTATTTGTTTAACCCAGCCCCATTTTGAGAGGAGCAGCAGGAACTAAACTAATGCATGTTGGGATGACAAGAAAGCTAGGTAGCTGAGATGGGTAAAAGAAGTCATTTTACATGAGTAGCCATATTTGTCCATCAACCAACCAAGGGGTATGATCGTCATTCATGAAAGAGAGGGCACAAGGAAACATAGGGTTAATTATCTACTGGAAGCACCACAAGATCGAATCATCATATTCATGCTTTGGGATATAATAGGACTTACACCATTAAAGAAAGAGACGGAGTATGTGGCCTTTTTGCCTTTAAAATATGAAGAGGATGGAGTCCCAACGGCCTATAAATACCTTCTAACTTCCTTTGCAACACCTTATCCAACCACATAAACTTCTCTTCTCTGCCTTCCCCCTTCCTCTAGGCATCTCATCTTCTCTAGCTCTCTCTTCTTCAAGCTCAGCAATGGCAACCAAATCAACCATTCTCCTGCCATGTCTTGTGATGATACTTGTTCTACTAGTAGAAATTCAGGTAAGCCCTCCCTAACCTTGAGGACATTTTAGTCATTTAGCTAATGGTATTCCATATTTAGCAATTTCAGAAAGCAAGCTATAGGGTCCTCTCATTCTCAATGAATTATTATATATTGTCATAATATCATGTTTATAATCTAATTTACATGGCTAATGATATGGGATTGTTGTTGTTTCTAGGCAAATAGAACAGAGGTTCCAGCTGCAGAACCTGAACCAGACAACAACTTATTCATGGTAACTACTTACTATGATTCAGTCATGATCAACCACTTTATTTTTTCCTCTTGGCATTCATGGGTAACTCCTTTTGGTTCCTTGGATTGCAGCATGGTGTTACCCAAGGCAGCCTTCAACCCCAAGGTGAGTGACCAATTATTCTCTCTCTCTCTCTCTCTCTCTCTCTCTCTCTCTCTCTAACATAATCATGTGCAGAGTGCTCGCCACATTGCACAGCCCGATGCTCGGCAACAGCATACAAGAAGCCATGCATGTTTTTCTGCCAGAAGTGCTGTGCCAAGTGCTTGTGTGTGCCTCCTGGAACATATGGAAACAAGCAGTCCTGCCCTTGCTACAATAACTGGAAAACCAAGAGGGGAGGACCCAAATGTCCCTGAGGATTCTAACTCTAATTAACTATCTCACTCTCTTCTTCAGCTATGTCTAATTGTTCTTTGTATGTATTGTCTTTTTATTCATTTCTCCTCCTTTGCTTTTAACAATTTAAGGGACTGTACTGGCTTCCTCGGTCTAGTACTGTATGTTATTGTGAAATTAATTAATGTAAGACCCATCCTTTCAGTACTGTAAATATATATTTCCATTACTAGTTTCTATCCTAAATGTGCTCTGTTTTGAACCTTTCTGTGCCTCTATGGCCATATTTTAATGGGTGGTCCCTTTGTACCGACTACTTGTTTCATTTTGTAATCATTGTCAGAAATCAGAAAGGTGGAGAGGGAGCGCATGGTTTTGTAGGGGTGTCAATATTTGGCGTATACCGTGTTCTCCGAATCGATCGAATGAGAACCTGGACCGATATGCATGGTTTACTAAACGTGTCGGGCTTAGGCCTGGACCAATTTCTAATGGGTCATTCACGGTGTAAGCTAAGGAGCAGCCCATAAGTCGCCTGACCGCACCGACTGATAATGGACCAAAATCGAGACCGATCGATCAAATGATCATTAAACTAAATCCCTAAATGGCTAAATCTCTCTCATTTCTTCTTCTCCATTTATGTTACATTCTTTTAGTTAAAAGCTTAAAACAAGCCATTATATTGTGAAGGTAGAATATATTACACTAGAACGTGAGCCAAGGTTGTGCTTTTTTTCGTTGCGGATCGGTTTGTAGGATTGGGATGATTAGCATTAGACCAAATAGCATAACCAATTATAGACCGGTTGGTTTGCATCATTGAAGCCCATTAATAGACCAATTAGATCATTTAACATAAGATCGATTAAGAACCAAGACCAACCAGACCAAATATAAACGTGCCCATGTTTCGCCAATGAGGACCGATTTACTAAACATGACAATCACAATGTAAGGTATTAAATTGATGGTGACTGACTAAGCCCGACTAAGACCAACCAATTAGCACCCCCAGTTTTGGATCCAAATCTGTTCAGCCAATACATATTGGTATCAGCCATGGGTCACTCTGTCATTGATTCAATAACAATTGAATATCATTTTGTATCAATTTTTGAAGGAACCAATACCCGTTTAGAGAGAGAGAGAGGGGGGGGTGTTTCGGTCAAATCAGTTGGGTTGGGGCGGGGTGGCTCTACAATGAAAGAAATTGGAAATTGGAAATTGAAAACCATGACACGCACCGGAAGGAGATCGTCTCCTGCGGCAGGACGGTCCTGTGATTGATCCAAGGGTTTGGGGATCAGTCTGGCCGCCTGCCAATACATTGGGGGATGGACCGATTGAAATCCGGCCCTTGGCAGGCGATAAAACCGCAGAAGACGATTTCTATGCGACCCGGGTTGGTGGTACAGGGGGAGCTGCCACGCATAACAAGCTCCCAGGAGGGAATTGTTTCTTACCTACAACCTGATCTTTTGTTTCCATAAAATATGTGTGGTTGCAAACTGGGGAACTTTCGACCGTTGCTTTAAGTAGGTCGGCTAACCTAAAACTCTATTTATCTGTCTAGCACTAAGAATAAAAAAAAAAATGGGGCGTCCGATTTCAATCCTTGGATGACAGAAAAGTATTAATGAAAAGTTTGTTTAATAACAGGAGAGGGATAACTATGCTTGGGGATGTATCGGTATTTCGGTATGGTATATCAGTATCCATATAAATGGTATGGAATTAAGGTTTCGATATATATATATATATATAATTAAGGTATCAAATGGACATCCTTAGCCTATATTATTTTATATTGGTGTCTTGTATGTCAAACCAATGCAAACATAAGAAATCCTTGAGGATGCATATTTACGGGACCCACAGAGAGAAGTGTATAAAACATTGTAAGAGCATATGTATTAGGGAAAAAAATCTTTTGTACTTACTGTTGTCTGATAATGAGGATCTTGATCACTTATAATGTATTAATATATGTCTTAATGCATTATGAGCGATCAGAATTTCATTAAGTCTTGACAGTCATTAAAGAGGATTCGGATCCCATGTACTACGAGTTTGTGTATATCATATTTTTTTTTCTTTTAATTATAATTTGGGTAATGTAATTTGCATTGTAGGTATCTTAAATTTACCATTTGGCATTGAAGGTGCTTTCTTTCTTGATTTTGCACGGGCATATCTGTTTAACCATATTTTTTAAAATTATTTAAAATAGATAAATTTATATTTCTCATATCCCAATTTTTACATAGTTTATTATTTTTAAATCTTTGATTGGATTATGATTATTTATGTATTCATGTATTCATGTATTCATGATCACGAACATCTGATTTGTATCATGATCAAGCATTTTTAGATTCTGATAGTCTGCTGCTCTGATTAGAGATGCTTCTCTTTTTCTCAAGAGCAGCACCATTGATTATTCCATTTTAGAATCTGTGTGATGATATATGATGGCATGGTGCACAGTTTGGATCTTTCCATGCAAGTTTCTTTTTTGGTAGAATTCCATGCAAGGTTTTAGTATTTGGATAACTAGGATTGGAGATTGGGATTAAGGATGTTAAATGGTGTCGTTTTTGTTTAATGTTGCGGTTTAGTTTCAGTTCGATGTGTAATGGATTAAATCAAAACCAATCTATTTACTAAACGGTTTCAAAATACTTATCAAAATCGATCATTAATCAATTTTGATTTTTTTGACTTTTAAACAATTTCGTTGATGGGAGGGAAATAAAGAAGGTTAGAAACAAAGAAGAGGGAAAGTTAATGAAAGCATGAAAAAATTTTAATCATATATGAAAGTGGACTTACGATTTTAAAGTATGCCATGTGGAAAGCATCAAAACAAAATTTATTTCTACAAATTTAGGCATTTAGCACTAAGGAATAAAGTAAAGGTTTAGTAGGTTTTAATTGTTCTAAATAGTTGGTTTAAATAGTTTTATTTTTTAAACCAAAATCAAACCATTTAAAAAGTGCTTTAAATGGTTTAGCTTTGATATCATTTGGTTTCATTTTTGACCCCCTTAATTGGATGGTCTTTACCAAAATGATTTCGATTGAACCAAAGAATCATCTAGAATTGGCCAAAAGTCATTGAAATTGATGCCGAGATCAAGAATATTGCTTGGCCGATACCTTTGGAAATTCATGATTCTAAATTCAAGTATCGAAAATGGTATTGATCAAGTCTGTTGATAACTGAAATAAGGCGCTCTTAGCCCACCTCCTCTATAAAGTCAAGCTATATTTTTAGGCTCTGGCACTTGTAGCGCCCCGTCGCTGCGTTAAGGGGAAACTTGTTAGGATGGAGGGCTGACTTCAGAGGGGAAAGGAAGCCTATAGGCGCGGCGAACGCTACCTTCATTCGTCTACGGCGATTTGCCCTATTCGTAGCGACCCCGCCGTTGTAGCGTAAGTCTAAACCGTTGGAAAACATTACAATAGTCATACGTACGATGTCATTTTGATTTTGGGGATGTAAATGTTGCCGTTCACGGAGGGAGGCTGCAAGCGGGCTTTGAGCAACGAGCGCCGCTATCGTAGCCGGGGGTGTAGAGCAGCCTAAGAATGGCTGCCTCACGTCCAACCGAAATCTTTAACTCAATACTTCTCGTCTTTAGTGAGAGATCTTTATTTACTATGATACGGAACAACTTCCTTTCCAGCGTTTATTAGGGAGGGAAAAGAGCCTTTGGTAGGAACATCACCAAGATGTTGTGATGTTTCCGACGTTGAATTATTAGTTCGATGTACGGATCTAGTGAAAATGTATCATATATATAAGGGAAATTGACACATATTACCCCTATAGTTAACCTGATTCCAGATACTTTAATAAGTTGTTGAACCGGACTCATACTACCCTTCCACTTACACCAAAATGACAAACCAGTCCAGCCATACGGTTTAACCCATTTATTCTCTTAAAAATGGTCAAAATACCCTTTAGTGTCAACTGAGATAAGGATGATCTTCCCCACTCCGGCAAGACATTAGTACCTTCGTCGGCCATGTCGGCACTCCATCTTTAATGAATGTAGATATTTTGATTCTAAACTTTGGAATGTTTGGTTTTGATTCTTTTTTAAATTTTTTGTAATCTGAAAGCTTTGATTCGAATCAAGAAGATGGCAGGTGATTGTAAGTTTGGAAGAAGAATCGGTAACCAATATCAGCTCCTAGACTGATGACAGTGACAACGACGGCGATGAAGACGATAACTCCATTTACCAACATAGCCCTCAAATCACTCTTCTCAGACCCCTCTTCTGAAATCACCACAAGTCCTTTACCAGTTCTCCCTGCAAGTCTTTCAAAACACTTCTCATGCTTCAATGCATCTCTCGCCCTGATTCCTCCACCAACTTCTCCGGCGGCGAAGGCTCAGGTTCAGGCTCAGGCTCAGGCTCAAGTTCAAGGTCAATTAGGCATTCAGATTGGCAAAGTTCCTATGCCATCCTTGCTAGCAAAGTCGCCTCTTAGCAGCAAAACGCCAAGACCAGTGGCAATGCCGAGATCGCCACTGTCAACGGTCACCAAACCCTAGATCTGATCCTTTTCAAAATCTCCCCAAACCTTTGACCATAATCGATCTCTCCTGTCACACCCCAATTCTGGTCTAATCAGAATGGTGTGATGAACCGCCAATAAACCAACGGTTCACCTAGGATCTTGTATAGGTCGTACCCACCATATCAAACCAAACACATATTCCACATTAATAATCAGAAGTAATAAACAAATAAATGAAAATCTTACAGATAATGAATCGAGAGTCCAACAGTGATAAATAAGTATTTAATCCAATTATCTCCAAACAAGACATAAAAATAAATAATCAATTACATATCCGATGTTCAAATTATAACTAAACTTAAGCAAAAACACAGTGGTTGCACTCGCATGATGAATCATGCACATTTTCTTCAGCTTCTACATCCATCGCAGCAACGTGTCCATACATCGACGCATTCATATATTCTTCAACCGTAGGACCTGCATCATCAACTAAAAATATTTGACATCGAAAGGATGAGCACACATCATGGCTTAGTGAGCAAACAAAACAATGCAACAAATATATGCATGCATTTAATTCATATGGTCTGGTTTATAAGTTTACAATGTGCTATAGAAAGGTTTGGTGGCCGCCGCACCTCTATACATGAGTGTGTGAATCCGTCCAATGGATCAAACATCATTGCTATCCCACATGCACCCACCATGGAATAGAGATAGAGCTAAAGTGTTCGGATCAAACACCGCCAACACTTCCTCTGATGTCCTACCCATACCAACACGTAAGCCCCTATTGGCGAGGGCTTGCAAACTGGTCTCGCAACTAACCAATCCTAATGTCAAACAGTGTATCCAAGGCCTCACCCCAGCATCTCTCAATACGTCCATAGAGATAGAGCTAAGATCCCCAGGCAGAGTCAGAGACCACACGGTCCGAGACCACCTCCCCTGATGCCCTACGACGTAATAGTTCTGCTAAGGTAATGGCGATACGATAATGTTAGTGAGCAAGACTTGAGTAGAGATAGAGCTAGAGTCTGGTGACGAGATCGAAGACCACCATGCCACGTCCTCCTCCTAATGCTCCACTCGCATCCAACACGGCAACCACACATATACATCACATGCCTATTCCTAGCATCATCATCATCATCATGTTATAAATAAATATAATTAAATATGCATGAACTAGTAATATCAGAAATATTGAATGACATGTGAGATGCACAATACAAGCATACAAGCATAGAATCAATCATGACATTGGACTCAATAAAAATAAATAGTTTGTTAATATCCAATTAATTTAGGTCTTGTTCCCTCACTTATTAGCAATACTCGATGTCCTTTCAAGCCTTGAAATTCTCTTTGAATTGATTTAACAACCTAAAAGTTATATGAATTTAAGTTAGGGTTCATATGTGACATGTTACAGTAGTCGAAAATCGAAACAGAACACTGATAGGTATCTGATTAGTCCTATGGTCTCATGCTGTATCGACCTTACTGTCTAAGGTCGATACCCTACGATCGCATATGGTGCAACCGTAACTGCGACCATATGATTTCTGAAATCTTCCCGAATGCCTATGGTCGATCCTCTGGTCATACTGGTCATGCTATGGTCGACCGTAGATGCGACCTTGAGATTTCTGGTCACAGTCTACATGCAATTCGAGTTCTTCCTGGGTCAATTCTTCTGTTCTTCAATGGGATTTATTCTAAAGTCATTCTATGACCATCATTAGTAATTTCTTATCAACCCTAATCATCAAATTCATTCCTCATGGTTCTCCTTGGGATTTTCTCAAGGAAATCACATAGATCATAATAGGTAGATATTGTCTATTTTTCATAGAAGTCTTATTCCTTAAAGTTTACATCTCCAGAGATTCGTTTCATACCTTTGCCTGTGATAGAGAGCCAATCTCTTCTCAGCAAATTCTTCTCCTTAGCTTTTTCTTCTTCTCCTTTTCTTCCTTCTCTTCCTTCTCTTCCTTCTCTTTCTCTAGAGTTTACTAATGTTCTAAAAGAGTGAAAAAGGACTGAGGGACGTCCTTTATATAAAGGAAAATTCTCCATATAAAGTCCTCTTTCAATTAGGAAAACAATCCCTTAGTTTAGGAAAGTTTCCAAAACTCGGAGTCTGATCTGGGTTCTCACGGTCGATCATATGGTTGCATAAACCGTCGACCGTAGGGTCAAAATCATCGACCATGGGGTTCTGGATTTGAGATTTTTGGTTCCCTTCCTTATGGTCGACCATACCTACCCAGGCATGCGACCTTAGGTATGTTTTTAGTGTTTTTAACTCGATTCTCATACCTGATTTGTGATCTATCTTCACACGCTTGGTCCACTTGGTCCAGGAATGATGAGAAGATCTGACATGACACGGTTAGACCAAGTTAGTGGAGTGCGGGTCTTACATCTCCCCTGCTCCTATGCACGGCTCCTAGCTTCGTGTAGCCTACCAAGGCATACCATGAGAGCACAGCGAAGCTGCCGCCGGCAAAGCTTACCCTGACTGCGAAGCCATCCCCTGCGAACAATTAAAGTAGCTTTCCAAGCTATCGAGCTTTGGATCTCAAACAGAGCTGTCCTCTCCATTGAAAACTCTCTCGACGGTAATATTCATCAAAACTGCGATCTTCTTCTCTGGCACCACCTCAAATGTAATGGATATGTTCTTCTTATCCAGAAGTGGGTGGAACTCTAGAGCTTGGATTTGTCTGGCTAGAAATGGGTGGAACTCAGTTCATCATTGTCTCAATTTTGTCTTTTGAAGAAAAATGTTATTGTTACAAAGGGTAAAATTGTATATTTACTTTATCTGTTTAAGATCGGTTGAACCAGGGGATAACTTGTTCGGTTCAACAACTTATTAAAATATCGGGAATCGAAGTAAACTCCAGGGGTAGTATGTGTCAATTTCATTATATATTAATATTAAAACATGAATCAGAGATCAATCAGATTCATATCCGATATAGCCGATGTTGCCGACCAGATATCGATTAGTTGAACCATGATCGGAATGGGCCTATTTTATGAAGCTAAAAGTCTAAATGTTTTGCTTAATATGTTAATAGGGAACTCTAAATTGGGCGATCTTTTTGTTTTTCCTATTGTTAATGATATTAAGATCCTTGTGGCAACAGGATTAATGTTTCATTTTCTCATGTTCAAGGACTGCAATTGTTTTAGCTCATTCTCTTGTTATTAGGGTTTTAATCATTTCACCGGTGGTTAGTTGGCCTTTATCTACTCCGTACTTATAAACATCTTGTTGGATGGACACCACGGCTGTACCTTTGTTTTGAATGAATAAATTCTTCATTATCATAACAAAAAAAAAATAAAAATAAATAAATAAATGTTTTATCTCTTATTCATTTAAAAAAAAATCTAAATGTTTTATCTTTTATTCGTAAAAAAATCGTCTCTCACGCCCCAGCCCTCCAACTCGTTATCTGACGGATTAAAATGCATCAATATATGTATTGATGTATTTCAGTCTGTCAGATGATGGACTAGAAAATCGACGCGAGAAAATCGACGCGGGTGATGATTTGAGTCCCTTTTATCCATTTTTTTTTTCTTTACCTTTTTCAAAATGTTTGATTTCGTTTCTCAAAGCATTTCTCTTTCTCATTGGATACTCTGAAACGAGTTGTCTCTCCCGAAATGAAGAACCTCTCCTGCGGCTGGAGGGTCCTGCGGTTGATCCAACGGGTTAGATCAGTTAACCGACCTACCAATACAAGGGCTGTTGTATATAAGGGCATTTCAGATCTTATCGATATGACCGCTTTACAAGGGTTACAGCTATGTCTGCAACTCTAAAGTTATCTCAGATCAAGTACGGTTAGGTATTTATAGAAATTTCTTTCCTTTAAGCTTCTCTTAATGATGTGTCTCTGGATTATGTTTGTCGATGTGTTCTAGTGGAGTTATTATGCTTGAATGGGTGCTGCGGGTGTGGGGTAATGTGTTCTGAAGCGTATGCAAGGGTTTTTCCGGACGGACTTCGGTGCTTCTGAATCTGAACCAGAAAAACGTGATAGAGAAAGGTAAACCCTAAACCTTGTTGCGTACATGTTTGATTTCGAGTGTTACGAAAAGTTAGCATTGGCTGTCTCGATTTTTATTCTGGTTTTAATTCCAGGAAAGAAAACTAAATTCGGTTGCTTATGCGCTTTTGATTACACAGGTATGAATAAAAAAACGTAATACTTCACTGTCAATCTTACTTTATTTTATTTTTATCATTTTCTCAAAATTAAGACTAGGTCAATTTTAGATAACAGGGAAATGATAGTGAGTTTATGCGAAATAGGAGCTTATTGCTGCGGCTGAAGTCAGTGGACTATACGTGATTGTATTTGTCAATTTGTTCTAGATTATTGTTGTTGTTTTTCCAATTTTTTCTTCTTTTTTTGTCTGTTGTAATCTTCGTAAGCTGTAAGGCATTAGGGGTGAGATTGATTGTCTTTAATGAATTCCTATATTCAAAGGCCAGAAAAAGGGAAAGGGAAAGGAAAACTTTCCGGGTTTGGAAGTCGCCAAAGGAGCGGTATGTGGATGTAGTTGCATGACAACATTGATAATGAAAGGATTGAAATTGAGTTGCCCAGCAAAGTATTACTGTAATTTAGTGTTTCTCTTTTTTTTTTTTTCCCCTGTACATTTCTTTGGTATTATTCCAATCTCCTTCTGTTGTATCATTTGAGTTTCTCATTTGATTATATTATAGAAGAAAATCTACTTGTGATGATCTGAAGTACGACAATATGACTTTTCGAGGGGGTTAATGTCTCTTTATGGAAAATTATTAATTGCTAAAGAGCTACCATGAGGAAGGGTGGTGTGCTGCACCCTCCTTGGTGTTGTTTCCTCGGCATGACATGGATGAGAGTGTTGTAGGTCTGGCAAACCTTCGGTATACTTCATGTGGAGCAAGATACCTCCATAGTCATTGAGTTTGGTATCAATGGCACCTTAGGTGCAAGCATGTGCTTGGTCGTGGCCTTGACCTGGTGCGGTATGGCCTGCCTTGTGGCAACCCCATACTAGTGATGGACTGCAATGACGAGGGGATCCATCGTGTTAGATGAGCATCTATATTGGGATGCAGGGAAGTGATTTCTAGGTGGGGAGCTTGGTCCATCAAGTTGCCCTTAATATTGGATGACTGTCAATGAAGTGACAGTGTGGGCTAGGTCTAGCGAGCTTTGTTGTACTGAGTGGCTTGTTCGCAACTGGTGTCCTAACTATTCTTGTGAAGATAGCCCGGGTGAATGCTAAGGTGGCATGGATGGTGTTAAGATGACCTTTTTCTAGAGTTGGTTAAGACGCTGCACAAGCAATTTTGATCTCAAAAAGAATGTCTATAATAATGCACCCTCTTGGTAGTTCTGGATTTGGTGCTCTATTTGCCTATTGGCCAATTTCGGTGGGGCTGAATCTTGACAAGCGAGCTGAGAACCCTGGTGTCTATCTTTCCAAAAAATTCTAACCATCCGATGTACCACGCGGCTAATATTTTTGCTGTCCATAGATATGCATACTAGGAAAACTTTCCTGTATAAAAATGTAGAAAGAAAAGAGGGAAAGGTGAATGAAAGAGATGTTAATATATTGCTTCTTGCTTTGTTTTTGCACTTTAAAGTAAGATGGGGTTAGAGAGATGGGTTTGTTTTTTACAGATGTATAAGTCCGTCGATTTTCCAGAATGGAATTTGTTGCCGTTAGAATCCGCGTCGAGATCTTCTGAGGTGGGACTGACCTGCAGACGACAAAACAGGGCAGAGGAGGTCGGGCTTATAGCTCTGGGGTCACTCCAATGCTTAAGTCAGGACTCTAGGTAACAAACAAATAGTAAGGGCGGTCCTTTTGGGAAGACTGACTAGAAGTGTGATAAGAATTGGGGTATGAAGTGGCAATGATGGTAAAAGTACCTAGATGTGTAGTTACTGAGGTGATAGAACGTATAATATGATGTGTCAGAGTGAGATAGTAAGTTAATGTGTAAAATATTCAAGTGATTTGACCTTGGTGGTTGGGTCTATTTATAGGGACAGTTGAGAGGGTGTCAGAAGTGGGCTCCGCGTGCCTTTGGAGTACATTACCGAAATTCTAAAGGTTGGTTCCACCCCTGAATTAAGTTGGTAAGGATGGATATATCCTTGAGAGTAGCTTTTTGGTAAAGAGATGGTTTTGCCCCCAATTGCTTGGGGGATGTACATGTGTTGTGCATTCATTGGGCGGTGGTATATGTATGGGATAAATAGTATCATCCAATGATGCCTCGACACGTGGAAGGTGTCCGTTCTCCAACTCCTCAAGGATAAAATAGACTATCTACAGTAATCCATTCAAAGGGGTATATCTGTCATTATTGGAAGAAATTAGGGGTAAAATTGACCATATGAATTCTGGCATTGTACTCCAAAGGCCGCGATGACATCAACAATAATGTAGAATTATAAATAACCCCAACAACCAAAGTCAAATCACTTGAATGTTTTATGAGCTTTGATTCACTACATTTGATAACATATGACCCTTTGTCCCCTACCTCGGCCAGCTTAGCTCAGTTCGGTATACTTACCATCATAACCTTTGCAACCCCGCTAAACTATCTTTGCGGTTGGCCTTCCCGAAAGGCCCGACCCTTGTCTTTTGTGGCCTAGTTTCCTAACTTAAGCATCGGAGTGATCCCAGGGCATTGAACCCAACCCCCCTTTGCCTTGTTTTGTCGTTTACAGGTGAGACCCATTGCGGAAGACCCAGGCGTGGATTCTAGTGCCAACAATATTTATACCCATAGAATTCTTTCTAAGGGATTCCTTGGATATTTTGATGTTGCTTGTTTGATACATTGTACTAAGAAATAAAGGATTAATCTTGATTAATTTGCATGGAATAAAGCAATTTGGTGACTTTATAAACTTTACTTCTATGTCATTAATCTTTTGAAAGTTTATTCCCTGTTTAGTTCAAGGATTTTCACCTTTATTATTTTCATCTCTGTAATGGTAATTGTTTCGTCTTTGAGATTGTAAATGTTGGACTTTTTATATTGATTTGTAATTTAACATTTTGTTTTTGTGGGTCATCAAAGCTACAAGAGTATGTCATGGCCACTGGTCAGTGAAAGGTGCATAGAAATTTTTTATGCTCCCCCTGGATATCCTACTTGGAGATTCTGTACCATCTAATTTTTAAATCACTGGCTCTGGAAAATTTAACTACCATTTAGTTTGCTGAGGATGTGTAATTACTTGAAGGGTCAAAGAAACTTCTTATTTATCCAGAATGTCCTATTGGGAGGTTCCATAGGCACCTGAATTTTTAAGTCTTTGTCCTGGAAAATTAAAATGCAATTTCGTTTGTTGATGATATGCCATTGCTGGATACATGTCTAATTGTGATGATTCTTTCTGTAAATGAAACTCTGAGCTATTTTCTCAGTCTGGGTAATTTCTGTTATATCCTTGAAGGATGGCACAAGGATCCCTTCACCTTCTGATTCTTGCTCTGTTTAATGAGTCCATCTACTTGACACCAGCTTGTAGTGGCCCTTTGATACTGATCCCCTTTTATGGGATGACATTGGACCGTCAGGGAAACCTCAAAATGGATGAGGGGTTTTTTTTTTGCAAGATAACGGACACCGGTCGCTAGCGTCAACAGTCATTATCACCAGATCAGTGTCAATAAGGTTATCCCCTGTTTAATTTCCTGAATGAGGTCAAGTGGGTGAAACTTAATGAAATAAATGATGAGTAATGCATATTTTTTACTTTTTATGGTGTATGACTGCCTTGAATTTTCATGCCTTTTTTTTGTTTTTTTGGTAAAGGACTTTCATACCATTTTAATGCAGTAACAAATACATTATTCCCAGGTCAGTAAATGGGTGCCAGAATATGGCTTAATTGTAAAATTAGGACTATTTCATTATTAGTTGAGTTCTGATTTTGCTACTGGAAGGAATAGATGGGTGGTCACATGTTCGAATTGGGAAACAGCCTCTCCGAGAAGTGGGTAACATCTGTCTCTCCCAAGACCCTGCAATGGTGGGAGTTTTATGCACTGGGTACACCCCTGTATAAACGGTGTACAAAGTAGTGTAATTTCTTCGCTGCACTGAATTATATGATGATGAGGCTATGTATTTCAAGACACACTAAATGTTGTACTTTATTGATCCAAATCCTCATGCTGTGAGGAATGAGCATTCCAGCAAACAGATGATGAAGATAAGCAGTCCCAGATAGGGAGAAAGAAATAATACAACTGAACAACAAGGAACAATGGCTTCAGTATTACCTCAGGTGGGCCACTCAATCTAAAAAGTGTTAGGAACGTCTCTTGAAGCAGAGAAAGCTGTGGATCGCCTTGAGCCTAAAACAACAGGTGATAAATCCCTGTGGCTGTGAACTTGCTCTGTTTGAAGTGTTGCACCTTTGAACTTGACAGTTTTTTCCTGTGCAGGGGCTGCTTTGTCAACGGTTTCAGCTTTTGTATCTCCAGCCACAGGCAACTGAGGAGGTGGAAGCAAATCATTGGGGAAGAAGTTGTAGTTAAGTGTTCCTTCATAAGGTACTACTTTTTGGGTAACAACTTGCTTTCGGGTCTTATTTCCATTGACAGGCAACTGCTGAGGAGGAAGAACATCAGTAGGAAAGAAATTGAAGACAAGTCTGGACATTGATTCTTAGATGAAACTTGGGAAGAATGAAAAGGTTGCTGCTGCAGAAAGTGCAGGAGGAACAGATTTTCAACGGGGTTTTTGGTTTGCCTCTTACCTTCAACTGGGTTTATATAAAGAGCAGAAATGTCATATGTCGTGTTGGCGTGGGCTCTGAGTTAGTTTCATTGAGAGTTGTGGAGAGACCAAAGACTCTGGAATTGGAACCTTTGGCAAGAATAAGAGGCATATGCTGTTTCATCTAGAAAATAGGAAGAAACTTCTGAACGAAAAGTCTGCTGAAATATATATATATATATATATATATATATATATATATATATATATATATATATATATATATATATATATATTTATAGGTAAAAAAAATTATTAATATTAGAGATGCAGGGATCTTTCCCTAAATCTCTCTTTATTTATTTTAGGTTTATCTCCCCTCGTTGGGTCCGCTTGAGCTCCATAAAAAAAGAACTTTCTAGTGTTTTGAATCTTTCTATGATAGTCCTTGTCAAAAAAAAAAAAAAAAAAAAAAATCTTTCTTGTAGTAATAATAATGATGGAATGATTTTTCTAAATACATGCCATTACGTGTAGAGTATGTGGCTGAATTAGAATCTAAAACTTCACACTCGGCCCTATTCAAAATATCTTTTTTTTTTTATCTAATAGTCAAAATTACCATATCATTTTGTTACTTGTTAAAATTTTGGGGACTTGGGAAGGAAAGTTTGTCTTAATTGATGGGATAGGAAGTGGCATTTCTCCCTTTTAATGATACTAGATTTTTAGTGTTGAAAAACCTGGCTAGAGTGACTGTTCTGACCAATCATATGTTTCTATTTGGAGTATCAATCTCAATGCATCATTCTTTTTTATTTTTTAAAATTTTTAAATAGAAAAGGTAAAAAATAAAAACAGGGATGGTTTTTATACACAGACTGTGCATGAACGTGTATACGGTCGATGCATCGGTTCTTCATTCCATAAGGGAGGATAGTTTGACATTATACCTCTTTTTCCCTTTTTATTTCCATTCAACAGTTGAAAATACAATGTATGAAAGCTTTTGCCTAGCTACAACAGGTCTCTAGGAGGTATGGAGCCAAAATCTTGTATGGGTAAATCCGAACATGCTTTGTTTGTGTTAAATGTCAACTACATTGGAGTTGATTAAGTGGTAAAATAAAGTATTAAAAAATTTAGGACTAGGCATGTCAATGCTTAAGAGTAAGGAGATACTTTACCACTACCAAAAAATGTATATGACAATAAATAAGATGGTCTATGATTAATTTAAGTATGAAATTTAATAAGTTACTAATCCATTGAGTGGACAGTAGATTCATATCATTTTTTCTGATATGGAAAAATGAAGTACATGCATCTCTCTTTTTTTATATTTTTATTTTCTTCATTAACATATAAGATTCAAGGATTCAATATGTTCTGCCAATTTCTAGATCATTCTTCCCTTACAATACCAGCAGCTCCTTTTGGGTAGAGTGAAATCTTTTTTTTTTTATTTTTTATAATATTTTATCTGACTGAAATCGTTCAATTTGACTCGGAATCCATCTCAGCCGATTTGATTGAATACATGGAATTTGACTCAAGTAGGATAGCATTCAATCCTACCCCTTTAATACAAAGAACCTTCTATTGACATTCTAAAGTTATGTCACCATGATGCATGAGGACTCAATGTGGTTGATTGGATCGGATCCGTATCCTCTCCTCCCAGTGGTCTGGGAGGACAATGATAATCTATTCCGGATGGTTGTCAGGTGGTTCTCGGTGAATCTAAGATCTACGTCTGAGCCGACAAGCCAAGCCGACAGAGGGTGTCGGCTCGGACTTGGGTCTCGGATTCACCGAGAGCCACGTGGCAACCATCCGAGATAAGTTGCCACTGTCCTCCCAGAACCACTGGGAGGAGACGATGTAAATCCGATTGGATCTCTCAATTAAAAGTATATAATATGATTAAATTGTAAGAAAACTATAATCTATATGTATATTTATGCGGAATAAGATTCGACATACCCGTAGTATAGAGATCTATTCTAGCCGGTATCTGTCCAACCGATGTTGTCTTCTGATGTACTGCTCCACAAACAAAAGAGAAGAGAGAGGGGAAAGATTTCTATGCACTGACTGTATTCTCAAACAGAGAACGTGATGGAGTTCTCAAATTTCTATCAGTGTGCACAGGACCCTACCCATTATTATTTATAGACCAATCATCTCCTTCCATCAAGGATGGACGGTGATTTGGGTGCCACATGTCATAGGATCCTAATGCTAATCATCCAACTTAGGTGGGACCAGATGGCATGTAGGCCACCCAACTTATACTCTCCTACTTGGCCCATATTGCCACATGGCAAGCTACTTTATGATTATTAACATGATGTATGACCATACAGTAATTTTTGGATCCTTCTTTATGGATTTGTTCTTTATGTTCACCATAAAACTCCCAACCCATTAATCATGGTGGTGCATGTCCCAATATTAAAGTACAATGGAAACACTTCTTTCCATGTATTACAATAGATTATTTATTTTACGATGAACTTCAATTGTGACTACCCTACTTTATAGAATCAATTCAATAATCGATTCAAGGGTCAAACTTTATTGCCTAGAAAACTTTATAGGCATCTGTTATTCCAAAACTTTATATATACAACCAAATAAATGACAAGAAAAGAAATAACTTTATTTCGAGTCGTCAAAATTTTATATTGCAATATCATAAATAAAACATTCAAAAAACTTAATGATTTACATAGTCCCTTATGATCCACGTGAACTACATAAACCTTGGGCGGAAGCCCTTTGGTGAAAGGATCAACTATCATATCATCAGTGTCAATATATTCTATCTGAACGCGACGAACTTGAATGTCTTCTTTAACAACAAAATACTTTATCTCAATGTGTCGGCAGCGACTCATTGAGCATGTGTTGTTAGAGAGATGTACTGCTGCAGTATTGTCACAGTAGATCCTTATAGGTCTTTTAATAGAACTTATGACTTCAAAACTGTGATAAACTGTCTCAACCATAATACCTGAGAAATTGCTTTATAACACGCCACCACTTCCGCTTCAATAATAGAAGAAGCTGTCTTAGGTTGCTTTACGCTGCCCCACGACACTACTCCTCTAACAAACAAAAATGAAGCTAGAAGTATGTTTCCTTGTATCTCCACATTTAGCAAAATCTGAATCTAAGTAACTGATTAGCTTCAAAACATCAACATGTCTATATATGAGCATGTGATCCTTGATGCCCTATAGGTACCTCAATACTTTCTTTGCTATTGTCCAATGTGGCAAACTAGGGTTCTTTCGAAACCTACCTAATACTCCCACTGAATATGAGATGTCAGGTCTGGTACAGAACTAAACATACATCAAATTGCTTACTGTTGATGCATAAGGGATATTTTGCATTGCCTGTTGTTTCAGATTGGTCTTCGGACATTGCTCCAAACTAAGTCTATCGCCTTTAACAAGAAGTGCTACACTTGATGAATATTGCTTCATCTTGAACCGTTCCAAAACTTTGTCAATATAACCCTTTTAGGACAGTCCTAAAGTCTTGAGAGACCTACCTGTCCATGTGAATCTCTATGCCTAAGACATAGGAGGCTTCACCCATATCATTTATATCAAAGTTTTGGGTCAAGAAATATTTAGTTTCGTGTAGCATCTTTAGATCATTGCTAGCTATAAGGATGTCATCCACATATAATACTAGTATGGTGAAACTAGTCCCCTTGATCTTTATGTAAATGCATTGATCAGTTCGATTCTCTACAAAATCGTAGTAAGTAATCGTGCTATCAAATTTCAAATACCACTGTTAGGAAGCTTGTTTCAATCCATATATGGATCTCTTAAGTTTGCATACTAGATTATCTCCTTTATCCGAAGTAAAACCTTCAGGTTGATCCATATATACCTCCTCAATCAGATTACCATTTAAAAATGTTGTCTTGACATCAATGTAGTGCAGCTTAAGATCATAGTGAGCCACCAGTGCCATGATGATCCTCAAATAATCTTTTCTAGATACGGATGAAAATGTTTCTTTATAATCAATGTTAGCCTTTTGATTATAACCTTTTGCCACGAGTCAGACCTTGTATCTTTGGATATTGTCGTGTCGATCTCTTTTAGTTTTGAAAACCTATTTACACCCCACAGTGGAGGTGTCCTTAGACAATTCTACAAGTTCCTAAACCTGATTCTTTGACATAGATTCTATTTCATCTTTCATGGCATCATGGCATAAAATGGATTCTACACAACCCATAGCCTATGAAAATGATGTCGGATCATCACTTATTCTAACGTCAGTTTTACAATCTTGGAGATACACTTCATAATTTGAAGGGATTGCCTATTTTCTCTCTCTTGATGATCTCCTTATAAACTTGTGGCTCATTGTTGGTTTCATGATTCTGGATCACAGGTTCAACGACAATTGGTTCCTGATGTGGTGTATCTTGATGTGGTACTTCATCATGAGCTTGTGGTGTCTCATGAACCACATGTACCACTGGTAAAGGGATAAAACCCTGACCACCAAATGTGGAAGGGATTGTCGATACATATTATTCATTAAACTCAATGTTTAGACTCTGTATACTCTCACTGTTGTCACCATCCTCTAGAAACTTGGCAACCTTAGACTCTACAATGGTAAAACTATATGAGAGACAATAAAACTTGTAACCCTTAGATCTTTCAGAATAGCCAATGAAATATCCACTGACTGTTCTAGGGTTCAACTTATGAAGATGTAGATTGTAGACTCTTATTTTGGCTTGATAGTCCCATATGCGAGTATGCTTCAAACTAGATTTCCATCCATTCTACAACTCAAAAGGAGTTTTAGGAACTGACTTGGATGGTACCCTATTCAAGATATATACCGCTGTCTTAAGAGTTTCACTCCATAATCTCAGAGGTAGATTCGAGTTAGTAATCATACTCCTGACCATATCCATAAGTGTATGGTTCTTTCTTTCAGCAATACCATTTTGATCCAGAGATCCAGGCATGGTATATTGTGGTACAATACATTGCTCTTGAAGATACCGTACAAATGGGCCAGGTCTTTGACCATATTTTGTGGTTCTACCGTAGTATTCTCCACCTCTATCTGATCTCACGATCTTGATCACTTTTCTAGTCTGTTTCTCTACTTCTGTCTTAAAGTTCTTAAATGCTTCTAATGCCTCATCTTTATGAACTAAAAGATAGCGATACATGAATCTAGAATGGTCATCAATGAAGGAGATAAAATATCTCTGACCATTTAGACAGGGAGTGGAAAATAGGCCACAGATATCTGTATGTATGATTTCTAGTAGTTCAGTTGACCTTTTAGCACCTTTTTTGATTTTGTTAGTCTACTTTCCCTTGATGTAGTCCACACATAACCCCATATCAGTGAAATCAAGAGTCTCAAGGATTCCATGATTCATTAATCTTTTAATTATGTCACTAGAAATGTGTCCTAATTTAAGATGCCACAACTGAGAAGATTTTTCATTCACATTCATTCTCTTTATGCCAATATTGTTTACAAAGAGTAAACTACTTTCACATGTTGGATTTAGATTCAAGAGAAATGAACCATCAACCAAAGAACCTAAATTGATGAATACATCGTTTTTTTTAAATCCTTATTTCTATACCATAAAATTTTAACACATAACCCAAAGGTGTTAATCTAGAAACAGAAATCATATTCTTTGCAAAAGATGGAACATAAATGGTTTCTCCTAAATCCAACACATATCCGGATTGCAATATCAATCTATAGACACCTGTAGCTTCCACTTGAGATTTCATCCGATTTCCTGAATGGATATGTCTCTCAGTTTCTTTCAGAAGTATTGTCTGCAGAAAGCCTTACAATCAAAAAATAGACCGAATGCGTTCGAGTTATTGGCTCGTCCGACCCGGCAGCATTCATGAGTCGCTCGTTCAACTGTCCCTCGGGGACACGGTCGAGAAGTGCCATGCATGGTTGCCCCCCGTCCTTTCTTTCTCTCGGTCCCACCCAGTGGAAAAACTAGCGCGCGCACTTGGGCTCCATAAAGCTGATCTACGACCACCATTGCTTGCTCGGCTCAGCCAAAAAGCCGGGGGCGCTCAAGCAAACGATGCAAACTACGGAGCGAAGAAAACGCCTTACCTTTATATAAAGAATCAACTCCATGAGCCCAATTATGAGTAAGGCGCGCGCAACCTAGTTGCGCGCTCCCGTGTTAAAGCATGCTAATGCAGCAAGAAAACCAAAACTCTAACATAGCGTGCTAACGCGTCAAAGCATGCTAACGCGTCTTAGTAATAGGTTTGTGAGCTGATCATAGAGCACCCTTGCTTCTTTGGTCCTAGATCAGCTAGGGCGCGAATCCAGCAAGCACTTGGCCTCCGTCAAGCTGATCGTAGAGCACCGTTGCGCTAACGCGCACGCTGTAGTTTTTCAGCTTGGTTCTAGTGTGCGCCTGACTCTCCATTGGGCTCATCCCTTGCTTGTATTATAGTAGGGCTATTGCTTGTGTTGTAGTAGGGCCTGGTTAGGCGTTTTCTTTGCTCCCTAAAGACTAAAAGAAATGGATAAAAAAAAGGGGACTTCTGCAACGGGCTATGCCACCCATTACTTATGAGGGAAGTCGCATCCGTCCCATCACAAGCACCTACAATGTCATGATCACATTGGTTTACCCTTTTCTCTTTGGTAGTTCAACGGACGGCCGCCCCTCCAACAAGAAAAGGTATAAATATTGAAACTTCTCTACCATTTGGATCGGAGAGTTTATGGAGGAAATCGGGTTTTAAATTTCCAGAAACCGCACGATTATATAGCCAAAGGGAATACACTGCGCCTAAAATCGTCCCAAGCGCTGCTAATGTGGCTACTAAGCTATTTCGTTGGAAAGCTCCTACTGAGATGGGAAATTCTCCGATAAAGCTGCTAGTACTAGGTCAACTCATATTGGCCAAAGTGGAAGAGAAGGAAATGGTAATGAGATTCGGCATGGTGCTCACTGAGCCTCCGTAATATCTAGCAAGTCGAGTCTTATGTCGGTCATATAGAACACCAACACATAGAAAAAGGGTTGAAGGAACTGGTCCATGACTTGACATCGGTGGAATGCTACCTCCAATTCCCTGTATGTTCGATAGAGCCAAAGATTCCCCCCCACTGATCGGAGTACGCCGATTACCCCCCGAACTGTACAAGATAGTTACCACCTATCATACGGCTTTCTAACTGAACTTCTTTTTCTGGTCGTTCCGCTCTGTCGGATCGATGGTAGTTCTGGAGATCTGTAACCCCCCGACATTTTTGACATAATGGTTCTTGCTTCCTACCCATAGTTAGCATGTATCTCCTTGGGTCATACTATAGCACTAGTTATTTGAATGAGAATCAACCAAATTTGATTCATAACAAACCAAAATTCTTTGAGCTGAGATGTCCCTCATGTGCATGATATAGTTACACACATCATCTTTACCATTGTTACTTAATGAGTCTGATTTTTTCATTAAAGTGCTTACTAACATCTTGTTTGAACTCACAAACTGAGCATCAATTGCCGTCATGTAGTCAATGACCTTCTTACATTCAGGAATTGATCCTTTAATGCTCTTGTTGATATTGTTCATGACAGACATCAGGTTTAAGTGGTTAGACTGCTCCCACTTATCATAATGAACAATTTGGACTGACGTATTGGAATCCTTGAGAGCAGCGGGCTCTTTTATATGGAGTGCCATATCCAAATCCATGCACTCCAAAGTCAAATAAATCTTCTATTTTCAATTTAAATAATTTTCCCTAGTAAGCATTGGGAGACTAATCTGGTTATAAACTACAAACAACAATAAGGAAGTTTAAATTTATTGGCGTATAACTTTATACTGATATCAACCCATGTCAATAATCAGTCACATACTAAAATTAATTATAATCTACCTGTGGGCTAAACTTATAATCAATTTCAGCATGTGAAATTTTACACTAAGTTAATTGACATCAAAATTAAGTGACAGACTGATATATCCTACAAAATTACTTGTGGGCTAAGATTATATTTTACATATGTCTAAGCCTGTATTAATAAGACTAGAATGCTACACTACAATTTAGAAGGTTGTTCCACACCTGTAGGCAGAAGAAGCTCCCACTGTCTTGCAGTTTCACATTCTAACTTATTCCATCTTCTCACATAAGAAAAGAACATTTCCCTGTGGGGATAATATCCAGTCTCAATGCAAAAGATGTAATTTTTTGATGCCTACCACTAGAAAGGTATTTCAGTCTTTTATGACATCCTTAAATAAGCACTTGTATGTGTTAAAAAAAATAAAACTAATTATTTTCTTGATTTTAACACAAAACTTTATTATAAGGGCATATTAGTCATCTATGACATCTTGAAAAACACACTTATATGTGTTAAAATAAACCTAATGATTTTCTTGATTTTTAACACGATTTTATTATAAGGGCATTTTAGTTATTTATAGCATTCTTTAAACAACCATTCATAAGTGTTAATATAAGCCTAATAATCGTGAAGAGTTCCTAATGGCTTATTCTTTTATTTAACACTGATTTTTAATAGCGTTTGTTACTGTCACTAAAACAGTGACACAAAACAACCTCACTGTATTCATATATTAGTGGCGTTTAGTTTCTAATGTCACTGAAAAGTAAGATAAATCATTCTGTTATGTATATCTAACTATATACAGTGGCGCTCTGTCTATTAATGTCGCTAAAACAGTGCTTAATTCATTCTGCTATTTACATAGATAGAGTGACGCTCTGTCTGTAAATGTCACCAAAAGGAAACTCGGAATTTTAGCGACGTTCAGAACCCACTGTCATAAGAAATACAGTCGCTGTTCTTTTGACTTTTAGCGACGTACAGAATGAACTGTCATAAAAAGTGCAGTCACATATACAGTGACGTTCGGTTCATAACACTTCTATGGTGATATATAATGAAATTAATTCAAAAATCTTAAATTTCACCAACTATATAACAGAATTACCCGGTTTAAAAGGTTCTTGGTCAGACTGAACCAAAATGGTCCACACCGGTTCACCCATGTGAGTCCATATCCGGGGAAAGACAGGCCTTCGGGTCAACTCATGTGGGTACACGGGTCGGATCACAATTGCCCTGTTTTTGTTATCTGGGTTGGTTCTCAGGTCAATCTAGATATAGTATTCTAGGTGGGTCATGGGCAGCACGAATGGGTTATTCAGGTCATCCGATTTTGCGCTAATTTCGGTTCAACTCATAACCGGGTTGGTTTTATTTGGTTTAATTACTTGAACCATGTTGAACCGAGATCACCTAAAAACCCAAAGATTCCTACCAATAATGCCATCGTTATATTTTCTCTTTCTTTTCTTCATTCTCAGATCACCGAACGACTGTAGTGGTGCTAGGGACAATCCGGTATTCCCTAGAAAATCCGACAAAATGTCGGTCACCTCCACAACTACTTGAACCGGCCGAAGAGAAGAAGATAAAAGGAAAAATAAAAAATCCCATGGCAAGAATCGATACAGGTTAGCTTTCGCAACCTGTTGGCTGCACATGGCCGCAACTGGCTGGCCTGCTGAGCCTAGCGAGGCCGGCAGTCTATGGCGGTTGGCCCCTTATGCTTGCGGGCTGCTGCATGCACTCGGCAATGGCTGTTGGCAGGCCAAAACAATAGAAAATAAAATTTTATTTTATTCATTAAAAAATCGATTCTTAACGTATCAGATCGGTGGATGGGTGGCTGAAACCCTGCTCTGATACCATAATGTAAGAAAACTGCAATCCATATGTATGCCTATGCGGAATAAGATTCGACATACTCGTAGTGTAGGGATCTGTTCCAGCTGGTGTCCGTCCAACCGATGTTGTCTTCTAATGTACTGTTCCACAAACAAAAGAGAAGAGAGAATGGAAGGATTTCTATGCACTGACTGTATTCCCAGACAGAGAACGTGATGGAGTTCTCAAATTTCTATCAATGTGCACAGGATCCTACTCATTAATATTTATAGACCAACCATTTCCTTCCATCAAGGATGGACGGTGATCTGAGTGCCACATGTCACAAGATCCTAATGCTAATCATCCAATTTAGGTGAGACGAGGTGGCATGTAGGCCACTCAACTTACATAAATACCTTCTAGAGAGAACTAGAAGTTTCTTATTTTGAACATTTGAACCATAGTTGTTTAATTCATGAATTACTTGGCACAACCAAATAATTTGAATTAATGATCTGAACACGTATTATTTTTGAAGAGTCGCTGCCCTTTCGGGTTTACATATAAGTGTCACGTTTAATTTGTTCAACAAAAATTCAGGTATTAGCAAATGAAGAAAAAAAAATTTACACTCATTAGCATGGTTTTAGTTAAGGGTGTCAACGGGCTAGTCTGGGCCGGTTTCGATCAGGGCTGAATCGGTGTCTGGTTTTATAAGCCCAGCCCAAAACATGTCCATTAAGAGTTCGGGCTGGGTTGGGCTGCGCTGGACACAATAACTATCGGGCTGGTCCGGTGTCGGTTTGTTATTGGGTTGGACTTATTGAAGTGATTTCGGGCTGGTTTGGTCCGGACCGGGCTTATCAAGCTTATCGGGCCTATTTTATATGTAAGATATATAGTCTATTTTATTATTTCTATCTATAAAATTAGCATCATTCCTTCTATATACATGTAATTCAGTAAATTGTAACAATTAACATACTCTTTTCAACTATAGATTCATATAATCTTTCGGATCAAGAAGTGAACTATAATAGTGTAATATAATCCATCAAAATTTAAAACCATTAAAATTAAGAAACTGGGCCTGGATGGACCTTACCGGTGTTCGGGTTAGGTATTATTGGTTCGGGCTAGTTCGGGCTTCTTAACGGGCTGGTCCGGTCTAATTTTGGTTTGGACTGAAACGGTGTCGGGCTTTACAAGCCGAGACAGAAACCTGTCCATTAAGGTTCGATCCGAGCTGGGTTCTGGTTATATCGGGCCGGCTCGGTCCGTGCTACCGGGCTAGGCCCATTTTTGACACCCTTAGTTTTAGTATACAGTATTGGAATGGTATAGATATCAAAATGGACATAGGTATTAGATATGGGTATTGGTGAGTATACACCATGATACTGATGTGACTTACTACTTTAGTATCGATTATTATCGATCATGTGTCGTGTCGGCCACACACGCACATACACACATTGTCCCACTTTTTTTTTTTTTTTACTTTGTATTGTGCAACTATTTCAGTCCTGTACTGTGTGATTGTGTGAGACTAAGGCTCTCTTTGGTTTGTATTATATAATGTATTATAAGCTATTTGTGACAAATCAATTATGATAATAGATTCTGAGTAATAAATAATGACCGTTTGGTACCACTAAACATAATATATTATATAATGAGAAATAGGTTTGGTATGCTTTAATGTACAATTTATATCTATTTATATCTAAGGTTCAATCTTTGAAAATATGACGATTTGAGTACTCAAGGCACATCATACTTGCTCACAGCTCACTTCTTCACTTCTTGCAGACCTAGAAAGGGAAATCGCAGAGAGATGGAAACGCATTAGAGAGAATCGAACAAAAGAAAAAAACCATAACAACAATGAAATCGTAAAGAGAAGAGGGAAGAGGGAAGAGGGGGGAAGAGAGAGGAAGAAGAACAACATACCGCTGGTTCTCCATGGCAGAGATGCGGGTTCGCCAGGGCAAAGATGTGAGAGGATGCGAGAGTGAGGAGAGAGTTTAGAAGGAGAGAGTTGAAGGAACGGTAAGAGGTTTTATCGGGTTTTGAAGTTTAGGTTATAATTAAAGAATAATACATTATTCTAATAATGATAAACAACTAATAACCTATTTGTAGATTATGCATTATATCTATTTATTTTAATTATAAATAGACATTATAAATCATGCCAAATGATCATAAATTTCATAATGTATTACATAATACATTATATAATACAAACCAAAGAGAGCCTAAGAAAGTTTGACAACAATGATGAATAAAATATGATGCACAAATGGAAAGAACAGATATAATTATATACTATGTATACCCTTCATTGAATTATAATTTTTTTGGGGGTAAGATTGAATTATAATTGATTGGTAGTGAAGAATATGTATAACTAATATTAAAGATGAATATCCAGATTTTCTGTACGCTATTTTAGATAAATGAATAATTCTGGAATTGATCCGAATTCAAATTTTATTTTAAGTCCATTTTTTTACCACATTTTTTTTCCAAATTTTTAAATGACATTCCGATCTATTCTCTTCTCGAATAATTTTTTGAATCTGAATTTACTATGTCTACAATCATAATATAATTTTCTAAAATGCATGTATTCTTTTGCAAGTTTCTTTTTATCTTTGCCTGTGCACCCCAAGTGATAGAGTTATGTAAGAATGATGAATGTAGGGAAAGCACTAGGTGTGGATCAGGTCTTAAGAGAAACGAGGAAGTGTAAGAGTTTTTTGTGAATAGATTGTAAACATTATTCTATAATTAGGGTTTTATACCAAACCCGTAACAATCCATATAGTTATTCCATAATACAATGAGAACAATAAAGAGATAAATTAAATAACTAAGACATACTTGTACAACGAAGATTGTTTTTCGCCATTCTTTGTTCTTACTTTGATTCGAGTCTTCCACAGTCTACCGAATATCCCTTTTCATTCTCTCTCTTGTATGGGAGCAGAGAGGAATAACAACTTGGACTGTAGGGACTCTAAACTTAGTATTTATAATATTATCCCAAACCTTAGACTACCTTCACAATGAACCAGGTTGGTTTATCTCTAACTCGTGATGAAATCAAAACCAATAAAACTCATAATGCAAACTCCCACTAGTCAATGGGTCGATAATTAATCAAGCCTATAAGATAATATCTTACAATCTCTCATTTGGGTTAGATTAATTACAAAACCACCATTGATCAGTGTGGCCAAGGAATTCCATTATATAGCAATTCGTCACAAAAATTTGATCCAGCCATCAAGCATATCAGTGTCAAACAAAAGTATAAAATACACCTCAATATACGACGTACAACTTTATGTCAGCCACATAAAAAAGTTTACATGACAGCATGAACCGCTTTGAAGGAAATGAATGAGTCCAAAACTTTGATCGAACTACCATGATCCCATTACCGAACTTTGATATTATTTAACTTATAGGCAAACCACCTCCAGTTTGGACTAATATCGCACTTTGGCTTACCGCTTTGTCTGGCTAAATACAACCTTTTATCTTTTACATGTCGAATAAATAAACAAGAATGCAAACTAACAATGAAATAGATGCTAAAGCAAACACAATCATAGTCACCAACAATCATGCCCATTAAACGACAGTAAACATGATCAAGCACGGATAAACAATGTCAAATACTAGGTCTCTCACTAACCAAGAAAATCTAAGGATTCCCACTAACAAAACCTTTCAACCATTGCCAAGAAAGCTATCTTAATTTGTCTTTATTTTTCCTCAGAGATCATACTGTGACTGAGACAGTTAATTTGAACCTAAGATTGCACAATTTAACTTTTAAAAAATCCATTCATCACTTCACTAAATAAATCTAGTCAAAATTACATATATTCTACAAATAGATAAATAAATACATTTCATCAATCCAATTTTCAATATAAGAAAACAACATGTTTAGTCAAACAACAGAATATAAAAAATTAAAAAAAAACTAAAACCGAAAGAAAGGCAAAACTATATGAGTGCAATCCGAATTCTAACTATTCCAACTTGCATGCAAGTCAACAACCCTTAAAACTCTCTTACTCACAAGTCCTAAAAATTTTTTCCTTTCTCTAGCCAAGTATCATTAGTGTCAACAGTCATTAAGATCAAAGTCAATAAGAATATCCCCTGTTTAATCACCTGAATGAGGTAAGTAAGTGAAAATTAAATTAATGAGGACTAATGCATGGTTTTTATTTTTTATGGTGATGACTGCATTGATTTTTCATGCCTTTTTTTGGTTTTTTGGGTAAAGGAGTTTCATACCCTTTTGATGCAGTAACAAATACATTATTCCCAGGTCAGTAAATGGGTGCCAGAGTATGGCTTAATTGTAAAATTAAGACTATTCCACCATTGAGTTTTGATTTTGCTACTGGAAGGAATAGATGGCGAAGCAGGTGGTCACGTGTTCGAGTTGAGAAACATCGCACATCTGGTCCTTTCAAGACCCTGCAGTGATGGGAGTCTTATGCAATGGATATGCTTAAGTGACAAAATCGTGCAATTTCATGGCTGCACTGAATTATATGATGATGGGGCTATATATTTTCAGACATGCTAATTGTTGTACTTTATTGATCCAAATCCTCATGTTATGAGGAATGAGCATTCCAGCAAACAGATGATGAAGATAAGCAGTCCCAGAAAGGGAGAAAGAAATAATCAAACTGAACAACAAGAAACAACGGCTTCTATTAACTCAGGTAGGCCACTCAATCTAAAAAGTATTAGGAACGTCTCTTGAAGCAGAGAAAGCTGTGAGTCGCCTTGAGCCTAAAACAACAGGAGATACATCCCTGTGACTGTGAACTTGCTCTGTTTGAAGTGTGGCCCCTTTGAACTTGACGGTTTTTTTCTGTGCAGGGGCTGCTTCATCAACGGTTTCAGCAGTCATATCTCCAGCCACAGGTAACTGAGGGGGTGGAAGCAAATCATTGGGGAAGAAGTTGTAGTTAATGGTTCCTTCATAAGGTACTACTTTTTGGGTTACAACCTGCTTTTGGGTCTTATTTCCATTGACAGGCAACTGCTGAGGAGGAAGAACATCGGTAGGAAAGAAATTGAAGACGAGTCTGGACATTGATTCTCAGATGAAACTTGGGAAGAATGAAAAGGTTGCGGCAGAAAGTGCAGGAGGAAGAGATTTTTAACTGGGTCTTTTGGTTTGTCTCTTACCTTCAACTGAGTTTATATAAAGAGAGCAGAAATGTCATCCGTCGTGTTGGCGTGGGCTCCAAGTTAGTTTGATTGACGGTTGTGGAGAGATCAAGGACTCTGGAATTGGAACCTTTGAAAAGAATAGGAAGCATATGCTGTTTCCACCTAGAAAATAGTAAGAAACTTAAAAACAGAAAGCAGAAAGTCATCTGAAATATATATATATATATATATATATATATATATATATATATATATATATATAAATATACTTATCAAAAAAAAAAAATTACATATTTTGGTAAGAAAATGTTATTAATATTAGAGATGGAGGGATCTTTCCCTAAATCTCTCTTTATTTATTTTAGGTTTTTCTCCCTTCGTTTGGTCCGCTTGAGCTCCATAAAAAAAGAGCTTTCTAGTTTTTTGAATCTTTCTATGATATGCTTTGTCAAAGAAGAAAAAGAAAAAAAATCAAGCTTTCTAATTTTTTGAATCTTTCTATAATATGCCTTGTCAAAAAAATAAGGAAAAAAAAATCTTTCTTATAGTAATATTATAATAATGATGGAATGTTTTTTTTTTTAAATACATGCCATTACATATGAAGTATGTGGTTGAATTAGAATCTAAAACTTCACACTGGCCCCTATTCCCAAATAGACATTTTTTTTTATATCTAATTTGGCGACTTGTCAAGGAAAACTTGTTTTGATTTGGATTCACATCGTCTACTGGGAGGACATGGTAAATTTATCTAGATGGTCAACACATGGTTCTCGGATGAATCTGAGACCTACGTTAGAGCCGATATCCCCTGTCGGCTTGACTTGTAGGCTAAGTGTCGATTCGAACGTGGGTCTCGGATTCACCGAGAGCCATGTGTTCACTATTTGGGTAAGATTGCCGCTGTCCTCTTAGAACCACTAGGAGAAGAGGATGCGGATATGTTTTGATTGATGGGATGAGAAGTTGCATTTCTCCCTTATAATAATACTAGATTTTTAATGATGAAAATCTTGCTTGAGTGACTGTTCAGACCAATCATATGTTTCTATTTGGAATACCAATCTCCAATGAATCAAACCCCAAGGGGGTAGTTGAGTCGATAAGGAGCCTACGCCTCAGAAAATGGAAGGTACTGAGTTCAACTCTTCTTACTACCTTGGGACCACTCATACGCGGTGTTAAGTGCTCTTTCTTTCCTGTTATAGGTGCAAGTGAAACTGTTCTCATTCAACTTTGGAATGATCCGATCCATGTGGTTGTGAGGTCAGTATGGGCAAGCGGGATTTGTCAGGCCAAAGGTCTGGATACCCGTCGTTAGCAAAAAAAAAAAAAAAAAAAAAAAATCCAAAGCATCAATTTTTTTAAAACAAAAAGGGGATGGTTTTTATACATAAATACTGCATGTGCACGGACATGCTTGGTGCACCGGTCCTTCATTCAGTGGAGGAGGATAGTTTGAGATTATATCTCTTCCTCTTTTTTCCATCGGACAATTGTAAATACAATGTACGAAAACTTTTGTCTAGCTATAACAGGTCTTATGGAGCCAAAATTGTGTATAGGTACATCCAATATCTCTTGTTCATGTGTCAAATTGTACTTGGAATTGGTCAAGTGGCAAAATAATTTTTTTAAAAAGCTCAAGACCATTAAGAAGATGAATGACAATGCTTAGAGTGAGATGCGTTACCATGCTTAGACTACTAAGAATGTATATGATAATAAATAAGAGAGCCTATGATTGAATTTTTAGGCATGAAATTTAATAAGTTATCAATCAATATGGGGACGGTAGATATAACATTTTGGCGTTGGCACCACCAAAAAACTATTGTAGAGAGTCTAGCTAGAGACGTGTATTGCAAGAGGCAAAAAGTTGGGAGAAGATTTCAAATACAAGGACTGCGAGTCTTGGGGACACACACGTGGGTTTAAAGAGGTCCACAAGTACATCTAGATCATTTTGTACATGGGTTTTAAAGAGGTCCACCGTCCACACCTACTTCTAGATGATAGATCTCGTGCTGAAAGTGAACAAAGAAATGTCTAATTACACAGTGGATTTACTGTTCAGGTGGATTGACCAATGGTTTGTTAACACTTGTCCCCAACCCTCACCTTCAAAAAAAAAAATTCAAAAAAAAATTCAAACTCTCCTCTCGACTTCTAGAATTCCTGAATAGAAACAGGTTCCTAAATCAGTTTGGAAAATGATTTGACATAGTAAAACTCTTACCGAAGATAAAGATCCTTTGATGGTCTTGCATCTAGTTCTGAGTTGCAGCAAAGACATATCAATCTCTTTAATTCATGCAGAGATATGGAGCTGAGGACGAGTCTGTCAACCATACCCTTTTTCATTGCCCCTTTGCCACGGCAGTTTGGCTCGGATCATTATTATCTTTTATCCCTAATATGGATTTCTATTTATCTCAATGGTTAGACAGATGGAGTCTTTCGATAAAAAAAAAAGACTAGATTAGAAGGTAAAATTCTATTCTGCAGCTTCATTCATTTGTTGGCATTTATGGTTGATTAGAAATGATCTTCTCTTTCAAAGGAAGGGTTGGCCTCCTATCCAAGTCGTGAATCATGCTTTTGCAGCTTTTAACGAGTTTACAAATGTTCACTTTACTCAGGCTGCTACTTACTCATGCTCCTCTCTCTGAACAATCTCCCGTGGGCTGTAATATTCATCAAACCATGTTGGGGTTATTTTGTAGATCATCATTTTCTTTATAATACCAGCAGAACCTTGGTGCAAAATATTTTCTTGAAATTGACTCGATTAGGATTCTTTTAATACCAGCAGATCCTTCTTTGGATGGAGTGAAATCTTTTACCTTGTTTTTAATATTTTCTCTTTTGTTGATCTAATAAAGTATTCGGTAAGGGTAATCATTCAATTTGACTCGGAATCCGTCTCAGCCGATTCAACTTACTTGAATACTGGTGATGATTCTTGGAATTTGACTCTATTAGGAGGGCATTCAATCTTACCCTTTTAATACAAAGAACCTTCTATTGACTTGACATTCTAAAAAATAAAATAAAGTTGTGTCACCAGTGTGGTTGACTGGATTTCTCAATTGAAAATATAAAATATGATTAAATACCTGCTAGAGAGAACTAGAAGTTTCTTATTTTTGAACATTTCAACCATAGCTGTTTAATTCGCGAATTATTTGGTATAACCAAATAATTTGAATTAATAATCTGGACACGAACTATTTTCAAAGAGTCGGTGCCCTTTTGGGTTTACATATAAATGTCATGTTTAATTCGATCAACAAAAAATTCTGGCATTAACAACTGAAGAAATTTTTTTTTTACACTCATTTGCGTAGTTTTAGTTCATGGTATTGGAACCGTATGGGCATCAGAATGGATATAGGTATTAGATATGAGTATTAGTGAATATGGTCCACAAGGCTGATGTGGCATACTTTTTTAGTATCGATTAATATCAATCATGTGTCAGTCAGTATTGGTCAAGTATAGGTACTCTTCATAAACAACTTTTGTCTTTCCTCTCTTTGAGGGTCACATTTTATCTCTCTCTCCCACCCCATTGTCCCACACCCCCTCCTTTTAGGATAAATTACATTAACCTCTCCTGTATATTGGTTAAATGACACCAACCTCCTTTGTTAGTTTCGAAATTACATGAAGCTCTTTAGAATTTTCAATTTCATGACACTTAGCTATTATCCGTTGGATAAAGCACATTAGTTGCTAACGTCACTTGACCAAATTAATTTTAATGTCCAAATCACCCCTTAAAGTTAGTGAAGTTCCAAGTTTACCATTCAATTCCCAAAACCCTTTCATCTTTTTTTTTCATTGCGATTTCAAAGCACAAAATCCGTAAAACCATTTGGAATAGCAGGGGTTTTCAATGGAGTAATGATGGTGTATCCCAGTTATATTGGATAAAAGATTAAGCGTAAAAAGACAGTTGTCTCTCCTGTACTATACTTAAAAGACAATTGCCTTTTAAAGTTTTAGGAAAAGACAAACGTCCCCTATTTTTAGGGGTGTTAAAATGAATTTTGTTTGTGGATTATACTCTGAACATTTTATTACTTTAAAAACCTATTAATATTAAAAGACTAATGTAACCCTCCTATCCAAATGAAAATTAACTCTACTCTCATCTTTCTTTCTCATTTTCCCTCTTCCTCGACCTGTGCATCTTCTTCAACCCCGAAGACTGAAACTTAAATTTGTCGAAACTGAAACTTAGATTTGAGTTTTAAATTTATTTTTTCCTCTATTTCGCGTTGTGGGTACTTTGTTTTTCTGGGTTGTTAGACGTGCTTTTCGAATTGGGGCTTCCATCACTTTCCTCGTGCACTGCTTGATTTTGCTCTGTCATTTTTTATTGTTGGGTATTGCATTCAGAAGACTACTTTCTTTGAAGATCTTCTGTTGTTCATAGTTGATTCTTGATAGAGTTGTTTTCTTCTTTCTTTTTCTTTCCTTGTATTTCCTTATATTTCCTTTCCCCTCATTTTATTGTTCTTGTTTTCTTCTATTTTGATGGTTCGACTTTAATTCTGGATGCAGCTTTAGCTGTGCTTTTGACTGGTAACTACTTCAACTCCCTTCCTTTTTCTTTGTCGAAACTGTCTTAAATTTGTCGAAACTGAAACTTAGATTTGAGTTTTGAAACTGAAACGGAAGAATAAAACTTGAATTTTAGACGAACATCTGCTCGATGAAAAATGGAAGAAAAAATCTTCATCTGCTCAATGAGAAATGGAAGAAAAAATCAAGATCTGATGAAAACAGAGATGGAAACAAGAATAAAACTGAAACTAAGATCTGTATAAAACGAATTGAAATGACGGCTATTCAATCGGAAAAGAAATGTCTGAAACTAAAAATTGAAGAAAGGTTGCAGAAGAAAGAAACTTGCAGGAAAAAAAAAATTATGTACCGATTGAGTTTCCTTGAATCCACAAAAACGAAGGTTCCTTCAATGGATATTTTGCAAAATCAATGAAACGCATTGGGAGAGAAAAAGGTGGAGGAGATTTTGCAAAATCCATATCCCCAGAAACCCTATTTGAAAAGAAACCCTTTTAAAGGTAAAATAGGTCAGATTTTGATTAAATAAAACCAAAAATCAAATAAATAAAACCGATTCACCCTAATTAAACCGATTAAATCAATTAGAATCTAATTGGTCAGATTTTTTTGGTTTAATTAAATCAATTTTGATTTTGATTTGAATAAGGATAAAATAGGTAGTTCATCCTTCTAAAGGGTTAATTTGGTCATTAAAAAAAAATTGGCCTCTTACCGTTGGTATCTAACGGAATATTCCTAACGACGTGAATCTATTTGTATTTTTATAACGTTTTTAAGAAAAACATTTGTCTTTTCCTAAAATCTAGGGGCAATTGTCTTTTAAGTGATATCCAGAGGCGGCAACTGTCGTTTTAATTCCCATATTAGGAAGAATAGATAAAAGGCAAAGAAAAGATTTTCAGCATACAATATGAAGAATTAAATGTTGTGGCGTGTGGGCTGCGACAGTGCAAGAGTAAATTTCATCAATGCCAATGCCTTAGCTCTCCACTCATACATACTCCCCCAACTCGATGCAACTGATTCCGTCGAGAAGTTCTTCACATTTAATGGTTCAGTCAGTTACCAGTTACAAGTTACAACAACCATTTGAAGCCGACAACTACAATTGGTTGAAATCATTGAGCTGGGGAAGAGAGGTATCCAGGAAAAAAAAAAAAAAATAATAAAAGAGATTGAAGGCATTGGGTTCCAGGGTTTCACAACGGCTCGGGGCTTTATAACTTTCCATTGTGTCAAATCTTTAATTACTTAAATCTGTTCTGCTTTTCAAATAAAAAAGAAATATTGTAAATGGCTACAAATTAGTTCCGGATTTAAAGTATTATTCTTGCGACATATGCCGATGTTCTTGTAATGGACCATCATGTAATCTTCTTACGAATCGTCTCTTTGTAGACCATGGTTCCGTACAATACAAATCCTCATCTCCAATTTCAAGCTTGCCTACAATCTCCTTTGCTGATTAAACGATACTTTCAACCTCCACCTCGCTGACTTCCTAGATAGTAAAATCACTGCAAACACCACCATGGTTGATGTAGTGTACTCTTTCAATGTCATAGTCGACAGAGCCATGGGTCTCATAGCCCGAGTTTACTGACTAGCCTCAATCGAAGAAGCTTAGCCTCTTTTAAAAAAAAATTTTACTTAAAAAGAAAAGAGTTCTCAACCTTATTTTTATATGGGAGTATAAGGTTAAATTAGACATTTTACTGTCTCATGTTAACACCGTTAGTTCATTGGAGTTGAGTGTAATTTTAAAATTGACAGAGAAAGTTCATGACATTTAGTTAAAGTGCATGAGAGGATAGTGTAATTTACCCTTTTTTTTTTTATTATGTACTATGCTACCATCTCTTTCCTCATATTCAAATCATCTCCTCCTTGAGATTCGGGAGGAAGGGCGGCAACCCCACTGGATGGTCGCCACGTGGAGGTCGGATGAATCCGACCCCTCCGTTCGAGCCGACAAGCCCGAGCTGACAAGGGAGTGTCGATTCAAACGGAGGGGTCGGATTCATCCGACCTCTACGTGGCGACCATCTAGTGGGGTCGCCGCCCCTCCTCCCGAATCTCAGGGAGGAGACGATGTGGATCCCTCTTTCCTCTACTCCAAGGTGATAAGGTGATTCTGTGAGACTGAAAGTTTGACAACAATGATAAATACAATATGCTGCACTAATGCCAAGAACTATTATAATACTTGACCTTATGATCTATAGCCTTCATTGAATGATAATTGATTGGTAGTGAAGAATATGTACAACAAATATTAAAGATGAATATCCAGATTTTTTGTACGCTTTTATACTTTAATTAATTTTTTCACCACAATTTTTTACAGAATTCTTAAATTACATTTCGATCTATTCTTTTGTCGAATAATTTTCGAATCTGAATTTACTAACTATGTCTGCAATCATAATCTAATTTTCTAAAATGCGTATATACTTCTACGGTTTTCTTTTTATTTGCAACCACATTAGTGTCTATGCACCCCTAGTAATAGAGTTTTGTAAGAAGGATGAATGTAAACACTAGTTGTAGATCGAGTCCTAATAGAAGCATGGAAGAGCTTAGGAATGTGTGGATCATCTTGGCTAACCACTTGTTTATTAAGATTATAAGCACATGAAAAATACTAGGTTAATGGAGGAGAAACATTATAGTCCCAATTTATAAAAATAAATGTGATATTTAGAATTGTAATAATTATAGAGACATAAAACTAATGAATCATAATATGAAATTGTGGGAAATAGTTATTCAAACTCGCAATAGGCATGAAACTACTATCACAGAGACCCAGTTTGGTTGCATGCCAGGAAGATCAATGACAAAAGTTATTTATTTAGGATACTTTTGACAAGATTTAAGAATTGCAAAAAAGGTCTCTATGGTTCTTTTTGTATATTTTTTTTTATGACAAAGATACTAGGGAATTAATCTAGCAAGTATTAGATAAGAGAATTGTTTTCAAATAAATATGTGGCATAGTTAATGATATGTATTCTAACGTGGTAAATAGTGGAAGAACCATGAGGGTCAATGTAGTGAATTCTCAAATATTATAATTGGGTTAAATCAAGGACCAACTTTAAGCCCCTATTTGTTTGTGCTTGTCATGGATGATTTAATCGAAAACGTTCAAGATGAAGTTTATTGGTGTATGTTTTTTTGCTAATATTGTTTTGGTGTGTGAGACAAAAAGCAAGAGGTAACGCTAAGTTGAAGATATGAAGATTAGCCGTAGAATCAAAATGTTTTAACATAAGTAACGAAGACGGAGTGTATGGTGTGTAACTTTAGTGTTGTGATTTCAATGTATTTAAAATTAAAGATTCGAAATATTGTTTAACCAGTTTTTGTGTGGTTGTTAGAAATGTGTCTTTCACTAATAGACACTTAAATGACCAATGGGTGTGACTACTGGTGATGTGAATGGTCAACAGACATGTCTTGTAGGAAATAACATGGTTTTTAGGAACTTATATTTTGGAGCTAACATTTGGAGGTGTCTTCTTCTCATATATATAGAGAGGAGGTGTAGCCCATTTCTCTAACGGTAGTTACTGAATTTCAATCTCTCGCATTGTTTTAACGCATTTCATGTTAACTTTGTTTATACAAATTTGGCACAACTCCTACGTACTCGAAGGGGAGCATTAGACGAATGCAGTTTGCTGCCAAAGCCTAGTCTGCTTTATCTTAGAGTTAGTTTGCATCACAAACCCGATTGCATAATAGGGGATAAATATTGATTTTAAGATAGTGTTGATTGTCGTACGACTCAGCCTTGAACATCATCTTGATTGTCTCTCTTTACCATCTTCATTAACATATTATTGGATGGGTTAATAGATAAGTGGTTCTCATTAAAGTTATACTCATTTTTTTACAACATTTAGTCTTTCTAAGGATAGACAATGAGGTGGTGAAAATTAATATGAGTGAGATCCCGCGAAGTGATTATTTTAGGTATCTAGGTTCAATCATAAATAAAGTGGAGATGTGCATTTGGAATGTTGTGTGATCAATACCTTTAAATCTTAAAAGAAAATTCAATAAGACAATCATTCGACCAACTATGATGTACGGTGATTGCAGTTAAGAAGAATTATATAGATAAACTAAATGTAACTAATGTGAAGATGTTGAGATGGATATGTGACAAAACTAAGAAGGATAAGGTAATAAATGATCATATTAGAGTTGATTTGGTAGTAGTGGTGATACACGATAAGCTATGAGAAATTTGTATCATGTAGCATGATAATGTTTAACAGAGGCCTTTAGACGCTCAAGCATGGACGAGTGATTTGATTCTGATTGACGGAACTAAAAGAGCTAAAGACAAACCTAAAAGACTCTAGGTGAGGTGATGATGATAGACATGCATAGCTTAGGCCTTGTTTTAAATATGATTTTAAATTAATAGAGCTGATTAGAGGATGAGGATCCATGTTGCTGACTCCATTTAATTGAAACAATGCTTTTGTTGTTGTTGTTGTTGTTGTTGTTAGGGCATATCAAAGATCCACAAGTTTGAAATTATGCTTTTAGTTTTCTAGTTTTTTTTTTTTTTTTGCCCTTTAGATTAGGGAAATGAAGGACACGTTGCCATGGTGTACTTCCCCTCTCACAATGAAAGCTATTCTCTCTCATTAATGTCGCCACTCTCCTCATTAATGCTTCTCTTCTCATCCACTGGTTTCCTATTTTAATGATTTCTATCATAAGACTAAACATACTTTAACGTATACGATTCTAATTTATCCCGCTAGCATATGGATCCTTCTCCCTTTGGATTATTACATGCAATTTCTTAGTTTACTTTTAATTTAAGGAAAATTACACGGACTTTCATTTGACAATTTTTATATTATGCGACATTACCCTGTGTGTTTTAGACTTACACTCAAGTCCATAAAAGTAACGGTGTTAATAAATATTATTGTCTGACTAAAATACCTTTCCAATATATATACATAATTTCACTAATTTTGCTTGTTCCCCTTCTTTCTTTCTATGTTTTATTTTCGATCTCAACTAGCAACAAGCACTCAACTTCTTGTTATCACTGTACAACTTTGATGTTAACTTCTCCCTTGCTTCTGCTTGATGGTCTCTAATTAGGAATTTTTTTTTTTTGGGCCTTGTTTTAAACAAGAAGACACGACCATAGTCAAGTGGAAGAGTATTGCACAAATAGGTGTAAGAGTGAAAATTTATAAAGAGAATATTGAAGAAAGTTTATTAGAAGCAAAAAGAGGATAAGTGGAGAAAAAAACATAATGAGAAAATGAATTACGAAGAACATGAGGAGCAGGAAGAGGAGATAGGGGGACTACCAGCATCCGCAAACTACGAATCACTGGGGAACTCATCGAGACCTAAAATGGAAAGTGCAGGTCTTGGGGAGGCCATATCGTCCAGGAGAAAAAACCATGGACAGATACCTCTAAGCCATCATTAAGGTCACTGAGAAGCTAAAAAAGGCCTATGTTTGAGACAACATTTCCTTAGCCGCTACGAGCGCGAGTCCCTGAAGCTTATTGCCTAATTCAAGACCTTGACGTCTAGACTCAAAGACACGGTCCCCAGCATGGAGCGCTTCGTCGATACCTACAAGACGGATTGCCTTGCTGTCCTTAACCTCCTCATTGTCTTTGGAGTCCCCACCACGTTTAAACACAGGGCTCCTGCTGCTGCGTCTTCTACAACATCGGCCTTTGTCATGGTTGAGACGTGTGTGTAGAATTTTATCACTGCTTAAGAATTTTCATTACCAGGCACACACTAGATTGAATCATAAATAATGTAAATGACATACCTAGATCCATAGCGTTCGACGAAGTTGCTCCCCATGCCATGCTGTCAGTCTTGTAAGTCAGTCTTATTTGCTTCCTTTTCTGATGTATATTAGATTACTGGTACCAATGAGTATAGCTGTATATATAAAGACAGGGAACAAGGGCCAACGCTAAATGAAGGG
This sequence comes from Protea cynaroides, assembly GCA_028583415.1. Classification (NCBI taxonomy): domain Eukaryota; kingdom Viridiplantae; phylum Streptophyta; class Magnoliopsida; order Proteales; family Proteaceae; genus Protea; species Protea cynaroides. The sequence goes on from CM053269.1 coordinate 77,160,906, forward strand.
TAATTTGGTCCTTCCCATAATAGGGTCAAATTACCAATAGGTACCCTTTATGGTTTGCACCTAAAGTTGGTTAATTGGAACCCTCCTAATAGGGTACCATCTAACCTAGCTTGCCAATCAACCCCCTTCCACTAATCCGAACCCGTAAAATGATTAGTGCATGCTCATACATGTTGAAAATATTACATTCTCCAACTTGAGCTATCACACCCCATTTTTGATATCTCAGAAGTGTGACTGGGCCACCCTTAAGCTACCCGGTCTAATCCCAGAATCAATCCATAGCCATGTATAGCATACACCGAACCGGTAATACCCAACACATGATTCAAGCACAATCGGGAATAATAGAGTAGCGAAAGCATAATTTAATAACGACTGAGGTCTAATGATAAATAAATTAGTATCTGAGTTTAAATCCATGTACCATGACATAATAAATTAACCATCAAACCATAAATCTAATAATAAACAAATCATAATCTAGACTCACAGCCACTAGTAGTTCCATAATGAAAAGATTATAAAACTAAGCTAATTGACCCTATGTCTACTCGAAGACACAAGTATACACTCGCATGTGCTGCCATGGAAATCCTCCTCTGTCACTATCCCATCCAAGCAAATGAAATCAGCAATGATTGATGACTCCACGTAATCTGCTACGGTAGCACCTGCAACATCATCTAAAAGGAGAATATATACATGAGATGAACTCACCAACCCGAGCTTAGTGAGAGACAAAACATGCAAGCAAAAAAAAAAGCATGATATGACATTCAATTAGGGCTAGTAACGATGCTATGCACTAAGGTAGAGAACCACACACTATAACAAGAGCAGAAACTCCCATACGTAAGAAGGGAGAGGGTACTATCTCAGTTATACCGGTGCACCTAGACTTCCTTCAAGTAGGTTCCCTCTATGGATAGGGCTGAGCAAAGACGATGCCTCCAAGGCAGAAACCAATACTCCCCTCATTTGCGAACCTATACCAGTACTTACCCCGTACTGACTAGGGTTGTGGAGCATAGGGGTCTGTCACTAACTATTCCTAGCATGTCAAACAAAAGCAACTACGTCCATACCCCAGCTGGGATCTTGTCCATTCACCCCACCTAAACCCATCCAACTACCTTTTGCCCTAGATATGGCCCCCCTAGAGTACTAGGATGTGAAAGAGATTGCCACAAAGTCTCGTAGATCCCCTTTCATTAGTCATGCGTTACCATATGGCGTAACTAGACATCATGTCTAGTGAAATGTATGAGCAAATATCACAGTTATTAGATGGTATGTTATCACACAGGATGCAACACAGCCATGCAGGGTTTATTAGAAATACTTCGTAAAATAAAGTCAATCTATCTCTTACTTGGTGGGTGAGAACTACTTGCTCTCTGAGTGTCAGAGGCTTTCCTTTGCACGCTCATGTTGTCACCTGTAACAGAGTTCTAGTTATTATCTTTTATGTATGGTTTCAAATGGTTTTATCATCGCTATCATATCCCAATATAATCATAGGTTATTGGCTGAGGTGGAAGGCCCATGGTTGAGGCTTGGACTCATTCCCCACTCTACTAGTCTTATTTGGTTGCAAGGGTTCTAATTGCTATTAGCAGCTAGTCCCAATTCTTGATGAGACTGGAGCTTCTATCAGCATTCGACTGTAGTCCCAGTTGCAACAGACATGTTACTAGTTGTTTCCAGAACCTCTCCGTTCATATGGTTGCAGTCCTGGTCGCAACAGACATGCAATTGGGTCCTCGATCAATTGTCTTCTAGGGCCTTTGTTAAGGCTGCTACCTTAGCTGGTCGCTCGGGTTTGGCAGCCATTTACCCTCGGACATACATTGTCATCGATTTTACAGTTTATTTGCCGTTGTACATTGTACCATTCTGGTTTCTAGGGGATTGGTTACGTTTAGGGTTCACCCCCGTATTCGTATCATGTTTCTTCCTCGATTTGAACATTGGTACACTTTGTATATTAACCACAACGTATCGGTTCTCATCGATCTGTTCGATAGCGGCTACAACTGTGCACAACCATTAATGACCGTCGGAGCTTTCTCATGCAACCCTTCAAGGATGCATGTACCATCTTTGGATGGGTGATCCTAATGCTAATCATAGTAACATACTTACGCATACCCATTAGGTATCCGTTTATAGAGTGAGCAGCTAGAGATGATCACCAGTAGCACCTCATTGTCTTCCTTTTTGTTCTCCCTCTCCTTCAGAGTTTTCTTTCCCTTTTCCCAAAATGCATCAGATGTTTTGAGGTTTTACAGATGTTGGGGAGTCTACGTAGGGTTTGCTATAGGTTCTCAGGAGTTCTATGGGATTCTTGAACTCCCATTGAATCTGCATCTATTTGTGGGAGGGATCCCATGTGACATGTGTCAAGTTGGACACTCACAAGGACTCCTCACTCCCACCCTAAGTGGAAACGGTTGGGTGGGATGGATCCCACACCAGTCCCAACTTCAGTGGGACGTGGATTCAATTATTTCTCAATCCGCACGCCAACTGACTGTAGAATTCGGCTTTACTTGGTATCGGGTTCTGCGATCGGATCTGGCAGCTGGACAGGGTAATTTTGTCAGTTACTCTGTCCGAGATTAATGGAAAGATTATTTATATGTCTACCTTCCTAGGGAAAATGGTTACACCTTTGTTAGCTCCTCCTTATCTACGATGGGAAGACTAGTCACTTGTCAAAATCTAAATTAATATGGGATTTTAAGGGTGCGAGTCTTACATGGACTACACCAGATCATTGCTCTAACCATGGATTAGATAAAATATTGTGATCACATGTATGAAGTGTCGAAAGTATCTCACCTTTGAAATTATGTCACACTCCAATTTTGGACTAGCCAGTAGTGTGATGAACCGTCATAAGAACCAACGGTTCAATCAGGATCTCGTATAGGTCATACCCACCATAGAGAACCAAATACATTCCACCGTAATAATCAGAGATAATAATTAAATAGTAAAAGTCTTTATAAATAAAGAATTGATGTTTAATAATGATAAATAAAAATTTAAATCTAGTTATCTCCAAATAACTCAAGACATAAAGTAAATAATCAATTACATGTTCCCTTATTCAAATAATACTAAAACTAATAAAAAACACATTTATTGTCACACCCCAATTCCGCACTATTCAGAATGGTGTGATGAACCGCTAATAAATCAACGCTTCAATCAGGATCTCGAATAGGCTGTGTCCGTTTGCTTAAACCATACACATCTACAACCATAATCAGAGTAAATAAACAATAGTGGAAGTCTTATATATTAAATGAACTGAGAATCTAAGAATGATAACATAAATAAATTATCCATTTATTCTCCATTGACTAAGACATAAAATAAAATAAAATAATCAATTATATTTCCTTAATAATAAAAATCTAATCGAAGACGCAAGAGTTGCACTCGCATGACGAATCATGCGACTCCATCATGACTTCTGCATCCATCGCCGCCGCATGTCCGTACATAGGAGCATTTATATAATCTTCTACAGTCGTACCTGCATCATCAACTAAAAATATTCGACGTCGAAAGGGTGAGCACACATCACGGCTCAGTGAGCAAACAAAACAATGCAACAAACATATGCAGGCATTTAATTCATATCTTTGGTCTGGTTCATAAATTTACAATGTGCTATAGAAAGGTTTGGTGGCCGCCGCACCTCTATACACAGGGTGTGTAAGCCCACCCAACGGATCAAACACCATTGTCGTCTACATCCACCCCACCATGGAATAGAGATAGAGCTAAAGTGCCCGGATCAAACACCGCATGACACTTCTCCTGATGCCCTACCCATACCAACACGTAAGCCCTTATTGGTGAGGGCTTGCAAACTGGGCTCGCAACTAACCAATCCTAATGTCAAACAGTGTATCCAAGGTCTCACCCCAGTATCCCTCAATACGTCTATAGAGATAGAGCTAAGGCCCCCCGGCAGAGTCAGAGAATACACGGTCCGAGACCACATCCCCTGATGCCCTACGACGTAATAGTTCTGCTAAGATAATGGCGATACGACGATGTCAGTGGACAAGACTTGAGTAGAGATAGAGCTAAAGTGCCCGGATCAAACACAACATCACACTTCCCCTGATGCCTCACTCGCATCAAGTACACTAACCACACACAAACATTCATATGCCTATTCCTAACATCATCATCATCATCATGTTATAAATAAATGGAACTAAATATGTATGAACAATGTTAGCAGGAATATTGGATGACATGTTAAATGCACATTATACGCATACAAGCATAGAATCATTCATGGCATCGGACTCAATAAATAAAAACAATTTATTATTAGTCAATTAGTTTAGGTCTTGTTCCCTCACCTTTGATTGAGCGTAGATCCTCGTTCATGCTCTTGTAAGCACCCCATTTTTGTCACCCTCTGCATAAGTGAACCAATATGGTAGATTTCTGGCCTTTAACCCAAAAATTTGTGATTCTCTATTGAACTCCACAGCAGAGTCATGGGCTATTATCTACTTGGATGAATAGGTTATGAAATTATCTTCGAAATGAGACCGGAATCATCAAATTCTAACTTCAAACAAAGAAGATATCGCAGTTTGAAAGTGCAAGGGCATTTACATAATTATCGTATGATTCATGCATTAACATTTAAACTTCAAGACATCATATCTTGGTCATCTGATATGGGAATCAGATGATTCAAAGGCCAATATTTCTTATTTTCAGTCCTCTTCAAAGTGGATGTGAAAAATCTCGGGTGGAAGTCACCAGTGGGCCCCCATGCATGTTTCATGCAAAGTTATCGTTAGAACTTCAAAGCTTCATATCTTTGTCGTTCTACATCAGATTTAGATGATTCCAAGGCCATTATTCTTCATTTGTAATGTTATACAAAGTGGACGAAAAAAAATCTCGGATAGAAGTCTCCGAAGAATCCCATGCAGAATGGTCAGCCAAATTATCAATAATTGGCCTGCTTAAACTTCAAAAATTTATAAGTTGGCCATTTCATTTCCAAATGAGATGATTCAAGTTCTAATATTCATCATTTTTAATGTTCTACAAAGTGAACGTAGAAAATTTAGAATATATGCTATCGAAAATTTTATATGGAAGGGTGACAGAAATGGACTATGAAATGTCAACCTTAGTCCAAATCAACTTAATCCAGCTTAGTCTAACTTAGCCCGACACAGCTCAGACCAATCCAGACCAAGTTATGTCAGTCCATATGCATGCATTTCTTTTATATATGTATAATGTATAATATATATATATATATATATATATATATATATATATATATATATATATATATATATATATATATATATATATATATATATATATATATATATATATATATATTAGGAAAGAGAGAGGAAAGTGAGGCCGTTGAAAGAGAAAGGAAAGAGAATGGGAGAAAGAAAAAAGGAAAGAGAGAGAAATAAAAGAAAAAAGAAAAGAAAAAAAAAGAAAAGATTCTCCTTCACGTTTTCTAGAAAGAAAACGTGAAAGAGAGAGGGAGAAAGAAAAAAAAAAGGAAGGAAAGAGGAAGGAAAGAAAAAAAAAAGAAAAAAAGAAGAAAAAAAAAGGAAAATGTTTTCTAAGAAAGAAAACGTGAAAAGAGAGGGAGAAAGAAAAAAAGGAAGGAAAAGAAGGAAGAAGAAAAGGAAAGAAGAAAGAAAGGAAAGAGAGAAGGAATTTTCTAGAAGAAGGAAAGAGAAAAAGGAAAGAGAGAAGGGATTTTCTAGAAAAAAATATTTTCTAGAAGGAAAGAGAAAAAGGAAAGAGTCATTATATTTTCTTTGTGATATCAACTTTTAAGTGCATATTTTCTAGAAGGAAAGAGAAAAAGGAAAGAGTCATTTTTCACAAAGAAAATATACTGTTTTAACTTGTTTTTCTTAATGAAATTTTAGATCAGACAGTTATCTACATAGACATATATCTGTATTTAATTTTTATTAAGAATAGAATTTTATTTGAAATTTATGGTGCAACTGGTAAAAAATCTAGAACAGATTTGACCAGTGCACTTGTTCGGTCTTAGGGTATATCTTTGACCTATGAAATATAATATATTAAATCATATTTCTATGAAAAAAAGTTGAGTTTGATTTGAGTTTCGGAAGACCTAGTTATGGTCATTGTTGTATAATGTGACAAATTTGAATACAGTTCATAGTTTTGTCCATTATCTGAAACCTTGTGTCACAATTTTGACAGTTCTGAGTCATTAATCTTCCCAAATTTCTTCATAAAAATTATAATTTTTTCAAAGAATATTGAATATATATATTTTTGATAATTTTGTATTTTTCAAAAAAGGTTTCATTGATGTCTCATTCATTATAACATCAATGATTGTTTAAGTGAATTCTACCATGTTTTGATAAATGACTATATTTGGAGCATTCATATGCTTTGTTTGGATTGTGCATACCATGTTTGTCACATTCCATGTGTTGCTATTTTTGATAGAATAGATAAATTTTTACTATACTTTAGTAAAATCTTAATAATTACTATTTTTAAGTCTTACTATGCTTAGAAAATAGCATATAAGATCTTTTCTTTTTTGAAAAATTCATGTCATATATGCATTCTATGATTGGTACTTACCATATTGATATATAGATGCATATTAGATCTTGCCATATTAGATCTTGTCATATTAGATCTTGTCATGCTTAGATCTTGCCATATTAGATCTTGCCATGCTTAGATCTTACCATATTAGGTTCTTGCCTTATTTTGCAATACATGCCATATTAGGGAGATTTTCATAATCTTACTATATGTTGTGATAGTTACCATAACTATCATACATGCTATGCTTAGAATATTTCTTTTTTGGTAATAATTTAATTTATGCTGCACCCTAGTTGAACTGCCATATTTGTACACCTAGCAAACATATTAGGTGTGGGGACGTGCATTTAGGCACCTACATTTTTGGGAAGGGCATAATGGGAATAATAAAAATCTTAATAAAGAAAGAAAATTCTTTGCCAAACTTTCCAAAATTAGAGCTTAGGTTGAAAAGGGTAATTCAGGATGATTTTACCCCTCAGTAAACCCTAAACCTAGAATAGGTTCTAAACCCTAAACCTAGAACAGGTTCTTACATCTAACCTAGAACAGGTTATTATTTCGAACTACGTAGATTCTGATTCCTAGGGCAAACCCTAGGATACGTAGGCTGTTTGGGAGAATCCTAAATTCAGATCCAAACTTTAGTCCACTCAGACTATCCATAGATCCACTAGGATATCCATTCCCATTCAATCCAGATCCCGAACTATGCGGATTTTGATTCCTAGGTCAAACCCTAGGATACATAGGCCATTTGGGAGAACCCCAAATTCGGATCCACATTTTAGTCTACTCAGACTATCCATAGATCCACTAGGATATTTACCTACATTTTGACCCAAATAAGGTTATCCAACCCAAACTATGCGGATTCTGATTCCTAGGGCAAACCCTAGGATACGTAGACCATTTGGGAGAAACTCAAATTCGGATCCACACCTTAGTCTACTCGGACTATCCATAGATCCATTAGGATATCCACCCATCATTCTGAACTACGCGGATTCTGATTCCTAAGGCAAACCCTAAGATACGTAGGCCATTTGGGAGAAACCCAAATTCGGATCCACACCTTAGTCCACTCGGACTATCCATAGATCCACTAGGATATCCATCCATATTTTGACCCAAATAGGGTTATCTACATTCCAACCCAGATAGGGTTATCCATATTTTGACCCAAATAGGGTTATTCTTAGATCCACTAGGACTATCTATCAGTTCGCATGGACTATCCAGATCTTAACCCATAGGGTTTCTCATCCATTCAAGCATAAACTTCAATTTGAACAAAGAACTTAATCATGCACAAGCATAAATCACAATCATAAACTTTAATACACTTGAACTACGATGGTGAACCTGATTTTTAGAATAATTATGTAATACGTAGGCAATCTGATGGATACAGATTCGGTTCAATGATATCAAACCACTTGGTTTGGTTCGATTTAACAAATAGAGTCTAGCATAGGAAAGGTATAGGAGACCGATTTTGATCGGGCGGTTTGGGTGCCTAACCCCTTCCCATAACCATAACCTAACGCTTACCCAATCTCTGATGGATCAGAAATCCAATCTAAGGGTCATGAGTCAATCGAAGTCTTACCTTGGGGTGAGATTTCACATTTCTAAGGTCCTAGACCTTAATCTAGGTGGCGACTTCCAAGATTTCAATCTTTGTCCTCACAGCTCTATGAATCACTTTTAAATCACTAGAAAGACCTAACAAGTCGTTAGATTTTAATTAGAATTAATTTCAATAGATTTAGACTAACTAAAATCGTAGGATCGCAAGTAGGGTAGCACCTAGGGTAGCAGTTTCTGCGACCCTAGGGTGTAGGGTCGGACGTGGGGTGGAATACCATTCGACCCTACGTGTGACCACACCCCACCTGGGACTTTTCGAGGACATGTGGTCGATCTTGTGGTCTCATAGGGTTGGATATCATTCGACCCTACATGCGACCACACGTATTCTGAGTCGATCTTTCATTGTAAAGTCTATTATTTCATGTTTTGATCCTTGGGCTTACTTTCATGGTCCATTCTAAGATTGTTCTATGGCTCAAAACTCCAAGTTATATATTATTCATTGTCCATAACAATTTCCTCCATGGAATCTCTTGGAACTTGTCCATGGATGGATGATTTGGGTTTCTCCTAATCCTATGTTCTTCATAACTATTCTAGGATCTCTTATTCAGGTAAGGAATTAGGTTCATACCTTTATTCAGATGTTTCTCTGAAGTTTCCTTCTCTTCCTTAGTCTTCTTCTTCAAGTTTCCTTCTCTCCTCCTCTTCCTTCTCTTTCTCTTTTTCTTACTTTCAATTAGGGCTGTAAAGGAGTGAAAGAGGCTAAGGGACGTCCTATTTATAGAGGAAAACCCTCCATAATAAGTCCCAATGAGTTTAGGAAAGATCTCCTTGGAATTAGGAAAGTTTCCTAATTTCTGGTTTCTATCTGTCATCGTAGGGTCGGACGTAAGGTCGCAGGATCCGTCGACCCTACACCTTCTTAGTCATCCGATCCTACGACTAAAAAGTCATGGGTTGGACTTTTGTTGAGGTGGGGTCGACCCTACTGTTTAGGCATACGACCCTACCCTCACATTTACTGTTTTTGGGTTAGACTCATACCTGGTCTTTTGATTTCTTCACGCACTTGGTCCACTTGGCTCGACCATGATAGGTAGACCTGGTACAAGGTGGTAAGACCGGTTAGTTCGATACGGGTCTTACATTTATTGCATTCACATAACGGATCATGCGCTTCCTCCATAGCTTATACTTCTATAGCCGTCATGTGTCCATACGTCGACGAATTCATATAGTTTTCTACAGTAACACCTGCATCATCAACTAAAAATATTGAACGTTGAAATGGCTGAGTACACATCACGACTCAGTGAGCAAACAAAATAATGCGCAAACATATGCATGCATTCTATTCATATCTTTGGTTTGGTTTTAAGTTTACAGCTGTGCTATAGAAAGGATTGACGACCACCACACCTCTATACACGAGTGTGTGAATCCACCCAATGGATCAAACACCATTGCCATCTTACATACACCCACCATGGAATAGAGATAGAGCTGTGTCTGGATCACACACCGCCAATACTTCCTCTGATGCCCTACCCATACCAACACGTAAGCCCCTACTAGCGAGGGCTTACAAACTAGACTCGCAACTAATCAATCCTAATGCCATTCAAATATATCCAAGGCCTCACCCCAGCATCCCTCAATACTTCCATGGAGATGGAGCTAAGGCCCCCCGACAGAGTCAAAGACCACATGATCAGAGACCACATTCCTTGATGCCCTACGACATAATAGTTCTGCTAAGGTAATGGTGATATGATGATGTCAATGTGATTCATGGTTTAGGGATCAAACACCTTCCCCACACAGCACACTAACCATACTCATAAACACATGCCTATTCATATCATCATCCATAGTATGATATAAAATAATAAAATAAATATGCATGCATAGAAATAGTAGTAATATTAGATGACATGTGAGATGTACATTACAAGCAAATAAACATATAATTATTCATGACATTGGACTCAACAAAATAAAGGTAGCTTGTTATTAACCAATTAATTTAGGTCTTGTTCCCTCACCTATTAACGATATTTGATCTCCTTCCAAGCCTTGCAAATCTCTTTAAATCAATTTAGCAATCTAAGAATCATATGAATTTAAGTTAGGGTTCATGTGTGACAAGTTACAGTAGTCGAAAGTTGAAATAGATCACTAATAGGCGACTGATTGATCCTGTGATCACATGCTTGTGTCGACCATATCACGTATGGTCGACCCCCTGTGGTCGCACTCTATGCGACCACACCTACGACTATACGTTTCTTGGGATTTTTCGAATGGCTGTGGTCGACTCTATGGTCACCCTATGGTCGACCATAGCTGCGACCATACGAGTTTGGTCTGATTTTTACTTCTAATACGAGTTCCTTCTCTAGGCTCATCAATGGGGTTCTTGTCACACCCCAATTCTGTACTATTCAGAATGATGTGATGAACCGCTAATAAACCAACGGTTCAACCAGGATCTCAAATAGGCTATCCCCGCGTTAACTGAACCTCCATACATCCATGTCATAATCAGAGTAAATACACAATAGCGGAAGTCTTATAATAAAATGAACTGAGAAACTAAATGATATTAATAATTTAATAGTAAATTATTCTATATTCAACTGAGACATAAATATTAAATATCAAATACATGTCTGAATAAAATCCAATTAAAGAAACCTCTAAAATATCTAATCAAATACACACGAGTTGCACTCGCAAGAGGAGTCGTGTGTATCCACTTCAGCTTCAGCTTCCATCGCCGTTACCGTCCCATACACAGACGCATTCACATAGTCTTCAACGGTATAACCTGCATCATCAACTAAAAATATTCGACGTCGAGGGGTGAGCACACATCACGGCTCAGTGAGTAGCCAAAACAATGCAACAATACATATGCATGCAAAAAGTCAATTTATATCTTTGGTCTGGTTTAAAGTTTACAGTATGCAATAGAAATGTTTAGGTAGCCAAAGGTCACGTTTATTGACCCCGCGTCTATACACGAGTGTATGACGTTACCCGAAGATCACGTTTATCGTCAACTCACATGCACCAAATCATGAACATTATATAACAAATGTTACGTTTATTGCTATATAGTGCCATACCAACACGTAAGCCCCTGTGGACGAGGGCTGCAAACTGGGCTCGCAACTAACCAATCCTAATGCCAAACAGTGTATCCAAGGCCTCACCCCAGCATCCCTCAGAATGTCCATAGAGATAGAGCTAAGGCCCCCCGGTAGAGTCAGAGACTACAAGGACCGAGACCACCTCCCCTGATACTCTACGACATAATAGTTCTGCTAAAGTAATGACGATACGACGATGTCAATGCACAAGACTTGAGTTAGAGATAGAGCTAAAGTGCTGAGACCCGCCAAAGGTTAACGTTTATTGACGTTCCCATCACACCTCCCCTGATACTCGCTCGCATCAAGCACATCAACCACACACATACAAGCACATGCCTATTCCTATCATCATCATCATCATCATGTTATAAACAATAAAGTAAATATGCATGAACAAGTAATAGAAATATTGGATGGCATGCTATATGCACATTACAAACATATTCGCATAGAATCAAGCATAACATAAGACTCAAGAAATAGAAAACAGTTTATTATTAACCAATTTAGTTTGGAGTTAAGGTTCCTCACCTTAGCTTGCTATAAGATGTTTTTCCAAGCTTTAGAATCACCTTTATAGTGTTATTATATTGCTAGAAGACCTAACAAAGTCGATAGAATTTAATTAGAATTTATTCAGAATTAAAAACTACTCTGTTAACTGAGGGTCGGAGGTAGGGTCGATGCTAGGGTCGATGGGTCTATCGACCCTTCCCTCTTTCTGGACTTCCCGAATGCTGAGGGTCGATGGTCAGGAACACCTAGGGTCGGATGGTCATCGACCCTCGGTACGACCCTCTGTGCACTTTGGTCCAATTTTCACTTTTTAGTTCATTCTTCATGTTCGGGGTCCTATGGCTTGCTCCTACATTCCATTCTACATTCATTCCATGGTCTGAAACCTTGTATAATCCATCTAAATAGTTTTCATGCATTCTCCTATGGTTTTTCATGAAAACCTAACCATAGATTGATGGTTTGGATTTCTCCGAGATCACACTCTCAACAATAACTAACCTAAGGTCTGTAGAAATTCATGGAATTAGTATCCATACCTGAGAAGATAACTTTTTCTCTGAAATTCTTCTCCTTTTTGCTAAGTTCTCTTGCTTGCCTCTCTTCTTCATCTTTTCCTTCTCCTCTCTTTCTCTCAATTCAATTAGGGTTGTGAAAGGAGTAAAAGTGGCTTAGGAACGTCCTTTAAATAGAGTAGGAACATTCTAAATAAGTCTCATTGAGATTTGGAAAGAATCCCAATCGAAAAATATAGAAATTTCCTAATTTCTATATTCGACAGAAACCGAGGGTCGATGGGAGGGTCGATGATCCCGTCGACCCAAGGGTCTTAAGTTGTCCGACCCTCCCTTCAAAACTGAGGGTCTGACTTTCTGTTTTGGGAGGTCCGACCCTGCTTAGCTGGGTATGCGACCCTTCCCCTATTTTAAGTGTTTTTGGGTCGACTTGATACCTGGGATCTCGATCTCCTTCACGCCCTTGGTCCATTTGACTCGACCATGGTGGGTAAACCTGGTTCAAGGTGGTAAGACCGGGTTAGATTGACACGGGTCTTACAACTCCCCCCCACTTATAAAAATTTCGTCCTCGAAATTGTACGTACCTTCTGAATCAAATAAGTGAGGGTATTGCTTCCGCATAGCATTTTCTTCTTCCCATGTAATTTCTTCCATGTCTCTACTTTTCCATGTGTCCTTAACATAGTAGGTATCTCTGTTGCATAGACGTTGAACCTTTCGACTAGTGATTTCTGTTGGTGTTACTTCAAACGTCAAATCATCAGTCAATTCCAGCAAATCCACTGTCAAAACATGTGTTGGATCCTTGACATACTTCTTCAATAGGGAAATGTGAAATACGTCATGCACACTTGACATAGATGGTGGTAGTGCTAACTGATAAGCTACTTTTCCACGCTTAGCTAGAATTTCATATGGGCCGACATATCTTGGACTTAGCTTCCCTTTCTGTCCGAACCTCTTCAATCCTCGTATAGGCGATACCTTCAAAATACTTTATCACCTACGGCGAACTCCAGATCTCTTCGTCGAGTATCCGCATATTGCTTCTGACGGTTATGAGTTGTTCTCACTCTTTCCTTGATGATGTCGACCACTCGACAAGTTTCTTCAACAAATTCCGGTCCAACAATACTACGTTCTCCAACTTCATTCCAAAACAAGGGAGTTCGACACTTCCTGCCATTCAGTGCTTCATAAGGTGACATCTGTATAGTAGCCTGATAGCTGTTATTATAAGCGAACTCGATCAATGGTAATATTTCATCCCATGATCCCTTGAAATCAATTACACATGCTCGTAGCATATCTTCTAGAATCTGAATTGTACGCTCTGATTGTCCATCTGTCTGTGGGTGGAATGCAGTACTGAACTTCAACGTTGTACCCATAGCCTTTTGCAATCCTTTCCAGAATTTGGAAGTAAATTGTGGATCTCTATCCGACACAATACTTTCTGGAACACCATGTAATCGAACAATATTATCCACATACAGCTTCGCTAACCTTTCCAGTGTATACTGAGGTCGTATAGGTATGAAGCGAGTTGTTTTAGTCAGACGATCCACAATCACCCAAACTGCGTCAACTACTCGAGGAGTCAATGGTAGTCCCGTGACAAAGTCCATAGTTATGCAGTCCCATTTCCATGCTGGTTCCGGTAATGGCTACAACAGTCCAGCGGGTCTTTGTCGTTCAGCCTTTACTTTCTGATAATTTAGGCATTGAGACACGAACTTGGCTACATCTGCTTTCATTCCCCTCCACCAATATAGTTTCTTCAGATCATGATACATTTTCGTACTTCCAGGATGTATCGAATAGATGGTGGTATGGGCTTCCTTCATCAGTCGGTGTCTAATGTCCATACTTTCTGTTTCAGTACACATATTCTTCTTTTGTATTTCAGTACTTTCTCGTCATCTAAGGTGAACTCAGGGTTAGTCCTACCTTTCTCAATATCTTCTTGTACTGTTCTCAGATAAGGATCTGCTTTGATAGCTGTCTTCACTTCATCTACTATATCCGGTATAATCTTCAAGGCCGCGAACATATTTGAAAACTGATGAAGAAACCCTTGGTTGGCTGAGCCATCCGTTGTATCTATCACATACTGCTCGTTGCCGTGATTGAACACCATTCCGTTGGTACACATTGCTACAGTCGTGCTAACTTCTCCTTGAGATTTTATCATTGTTTTTCTGCTCAATGCATCCGCTACTACGTTCGCTTTTCCCGGATGATACTGGATATCACAATCATAGTCTTTCAATAGTTCCAGCCATCTTCTTTGTCGCATATTCAACTCCTTCTGATTAAATAAATAAGTAATACTTTTATTGTCCGACATAAATAAATAACTTGCTCTCCTTGCATAAGCACACATCCCAATCCCAGTCCCGACGCATCCGTGTATAAAGTAAATGTCTATCCTGGCACGGGAATAGTTAAAATCGGGGCGGTTATCAATCTGGTCTTCAATGTCTGGAAGCTCTTCTCACATTTATCCGTCCACACAAACTTTTCACCCTTCTTGGTCAAACTGGTGAGAGGTACGGCAATCCGAGAATAGTCTTCTACAAATCTCCGATAATAACTAGCTAGACCCAGAAAACTTCTGATTTTTGAAACGCTCTTTGGTGCTTCCCACTTCACAATAGCCTCGATCTTGCTGGGATCCACTTTGATTCCTTCAGGGGATACTACATGGCCTAGGAATGCGACTTCACTTAGCCTGTAGGGCTGCGTTTAGGTTCTTGATATGGGTTTCCTTGTCCTTGGAATATACCAATATGTCATCAATAAATACTATAACCGACATATCCAACATATCGTGGAAGACTCGGTTCATAAGTTCCATGAACGTTGCCGGTGCATTAGTTAATCCGAAAGACATAACAAAAAATTCATAATGTCCATATCTGGTCCTGAATGCTGTCTTCGGAATATCACCTTCTTTAATCTTCAGCTGATGATAGCCAGATCGAAGATCGATCTTAGAAAATACTTCTGTCCCTTGTAACTGATCGAACAAGTCATCGATCCGAGGTAGTGGATATCGATTCTTGATTGTCAGTTTATTCAACTCCCGATAGTCGATACATAATCGAACGCTACCATCCTTCTTCTTTACGAACAACATCGGTGCCCGCCATGGTGATATACTGGGTTAAATATAACCCTTGTCCAGCAGTTCTTGTAGTTGCACTTTTAGTTCCTTCAGTTCCGTAGGAGCCATTCTATAAGGTGCTTTTGATACGGGTGCGGCTCCAGGTATCAGCTCTATTACAAACTCCGTGGTCCGGTCGGGTGGTAATCCGGGTAGTTCCTCCGAAAATACGTCAGGGTAATCCCGCACGACATCAATGTCTTCCATTCGTGGTGCTTCCTTGGTTAGGTCCACCACTGATACTAGATACCCGACTGCTCCCTTGTCAAGGCACTTCTTAGCCTTTAATGCTGAGAGTATGAGCTTGCATCTCCGGAGAAGTTTGGTTCCCGAGAAACTGAATTCTGCCCCTTCTTTGTCTTTGAATGTTAGCTTCTTTTCGGCGAATAATAAATTTGCAGAATGCCGAGCTAACCAGTCCATTCCCAAGATGACATCAAAGTCTGCCATCTCAAGTTGTATCAAGGTTGCATCTAAGGTCTGCTCTCCAATGAGAACTGGACATGGTCCATAACCCTTCTCTAGTTCCACTTCTAACCCCATCGGTGACCGTACAAGTAAATTGTAGTCTACTGTTTTGATGGGTAATTTTGTCTTCTTTCCAAATGACACAGATATAAAGGAATGGGTAGCTCCGGAATCGAAGAGTACTTTAGCGGGTATGCCATTTATAGGTACAATACCTGTGATTTATCTTTACTTAGTCTACATGCTCATTCAATGTAATTACAACTTTAAAAGTTTCAGTCATACCTGTGACCACATCGGGTGATGCGGCCGCATCCTCGGACGTAACAGCATATACACGTCCCTGATGGAATTGCTTCTTGGGCTTAGGGAACTCCCTTGCCATATGTCCCGGCTGGTTGCAGTTAAAACACTTCGGGGCTTCAGAATTTGGCTTTGGCTGAGGTTGAGCTGCTGGGATAGTCTTGGTTGTAGCATTAAAATTCTGAGGACGGAAAGGCTTATACGTCCTGTTATTGCCTCCGTTGTAGGAGTTTCCGGCTGGTCTCTTGATGCCTCTGTTCTGAGTAAGGTAACTCTCCTTTTGGCTCGATTCAATCACTCGAGCAATCTAGACAGCTTCGTTGTAAATTTTCTTCTCTAAGCCCAGAATATTTTCTCTGATGCTTCCTCTTAGTCCCGTGACAAACCTACGGGTTTTGGTTTCTTCTTCTTGCATACTCAGTGGTGCGAAGAAAAATAGCTCTTCATAACGCTGTTGGTACGCATCCACTGACATCTGTCCCTGATAAAGACTCAGGAACTCCTTCTCCATCGAATCTCCGAAGCTTCGTGGAAAATATTTCTCGAAGAATGCTTCTTTATATATTGCCCATGTCAGTAGGGCATGCTTGGTCAGTAGATATGTCTTCGTGGATTTCCATCAATGGTGTGCGTCGCCCTTGAGCATGAAGGTGGCACATAATACTTTCTCTTCCTCTGTAATAGTCATCATGAGGAAGTTTCTCTCCATCTCGTCTATCCAGTGTGCTGGCCACAATGGATCAGACGGCTTGCCGTTGAATTCTCTGGGTTTCATCTTCAAAAATCTCTCCACTAGCCGGGAGTGATCCAGCTGATTCTGGGGGTTTGCCCCAAACATATAGGGTGGATACTGGTAATTCCCTTGAGCTGCTTCTGGTACCTGCACTGGAATCTGTGCAGCCGGTTGCTGAGGTGTCTGATGAACTGGGTGGTTACCCACCGGTGCTGCACTGGCTTGTCCAATGTGCATGGGTGCAGCCTGAGTGGCTTGAAACATAATTCCCATGGTGACCTGCATCTGAGCCTGTGCGTGTTGCATCTGCTGCAGCTGCTGTGCCAGGTTCATCACCACTGTTGCTAGCTCTGGTGGTGGAGGTGGCAAATTTGTAGGGTTTTTCGGTTCTGGATTTCCCGGTGCGTAGTTATTCTCTTGACTAGTCTCCTCCACGGGTGGTGGTGGTGGGACTGCATTTCGGGTCTGTCGGGTCACCCTACGTTCAGACATAATTCTTTTCGGTGATTGGTGGTGCCTGAAAATCATCAAATAGGTTAGAAGTCATTTATATTTCATGTAGGCACACTAACCAATAATCAATTCCAATTCTAGCTCATTTGATAAAAAAATGTTGTCTTTTCTATGCAGGGTCGATGGTGAGGGTCGCTGGTATGTTCGACCCTTAGTTTCCGACCCTGGGAATGACCTGTTCCTCCCAAGAGCTGAGGGTCGATGCGAGGGTCGATGGGTATCCGACCCTCAGTTCTGACCCTTAGTTTTCTGTCAGGTTCCCGAGAGCCGAGGGTCGATGGGAGGGTCGATTGTGCTAGTCGAATTGTCCGACCCTCGGACCAAAAATCAGATTTTTAAGATCCGATTCTGGGTCATTTCTCACTATTCCTCCTCCGTTTCGACTCGTCTCTCCTCTCTGAGTTGCTACAGTGCTACTCTACTGTTTTGGATCGGTTTGACTCCGAGTTTTGATGTCCACGTCATCACTACAGGTATGTCTTCCCATTTTTACCTGTTTTTAGGTTTCCATTTCTAGGTTTTCGCACGTTTAACTTGTATTTTCCAAATTAAACTTTTTCCAATCGTAAAAATTTGATTTTTATTGGGGGCTTTTGTTATTGGTGTCTCGAGGAACGAAAGCCCTAAAAAATTCTTGAGTTTCATCGGTTGGTGATCGAGAAACTTGAAATTTTCTCTTTTTGCCCTAATTTGTCGACATTTTCAATTTTTCTTGAATTTCTTCAAATTGGACATCGTCAGTTAAAAGTTCCTACTGCATGTGGGTTGTAGGATATGTTTAAACCTTCGTAAGTCCTTATGCCCACTTGAATGGTAAGAAATGGGGCTTTATGGTCAACTTACGTCGTTATTACATCAAATTTCAGATTTTTATCCTATTAACTCCTTGTTTTCCTTCTCTTTCTTATTTTGCAGATACCATGGCTCGTACCAAGGTACCCAGAGTGCGTGATCCACTTCGCTTCCGTTCGAATGAAGCTGAGGCACAGTATGCTGACTATGCCCGTAAGAAAGTGGAAGGGGGTCGCATGGTGAACTTGGCTGAGCTAGCCTTGTTCAATGTAGAGGGAGCATTTGGTAATATGGGGTGGCTCCCTGTCATCACATACGATGCTTGCACATGTCCAGATTTGGTGCGCCAGTTCTATTCTAATCTCCAGGTGGTGGGGAATTACAATGACGTTGAGCATGGTCAGGAGTTGCGCATCACCAGTTACGTCAAGGGGGTGCACATTTCCTTTGATTATCGGCAGCTGGCCGATCTGTTGGGCATTCCCTATGATGGCCCCATGGTGTACTGTGCGCCGGGAGAACCACAGTTTGTTGAGATTGAGATGAGAGCAGAGATCGACAACCAGTTGCTCCGTCCTGATCGCTGGCAGATGAGAGCCTGTTACTTGTGTCCAGCTCCACGGGTCTTCTGTAAGATTATTCAGCATAATCTGATCCCGCAGAGTGGGCACTATGAGAGGGTCTCTCAGCTGACACAGTTTCTGATATACAGTATCTGCACTCGCCAGCCGGTCTACCTTCCTTACATCATCATGCGGACGATGATTAGTGCTACATTGTCCGGTCATAGGGATAATCTACCCTATGGACGCATGATTGCAGTGCTATTGACCCGTCTGGGGGTGAATCTGGTAGATGAGAAGATCCAAGAGAAGACCTTCTCGTCGCCTATAGATTGGGAGGCTATCTGCAAGATGGGGCTGCGAGATGCTGAGGTTAGTGATGAGGAGAGGAACGCGATGGTGCTCCCTCACACTCGGGTCAAGATGGCTGATGCTGAGGCTGCTGCTGCTGCTGCTAGAGCTCGTGTGGATCCGATCGACGATGACGATCGTATGTATATGGACGTCGACTCGATATCACCGCCTTCACCTATACATGCGGCTGGAGTTGGTACTTCTTCTGCGGCGGCTCCTGCACCTGAGGCTGGTCCTTCCCATTCGGCTGATCCTTCACTTCCACCTTCAGCCATGATGGAGATGCTGCAGGAGATCAGGGATGCTCAGCGCAGATCTGATATGAGGATGGATGAGCTATTGGCTGCTCAGCACGCATCAGACACGCGGATGGGAGAGCTCCTAGAGGTGCAGCATGCGACTGATCAGAGGATAGCCGGTCTCACAGCTAGTGTACAGACGACCCAGACTCAGATAACCTGGTTGATTAGAGTCTATGCTGAGGACTACGACAGAGACCGTGAGGCACCGCCTCCTCTTTCGCCTCCTGCTTCTTAATTGTACCTTCATTTTCTTGTACTTCAGAGTAACTGTCCGGTTGTGGACTGTACTCTGCTTTCATTATGTATATATGTTTTGTTTCGCTCTCATTGTTATGTAAACTTGTTTCCCTTTTTAATAGATGCATTATTCTCTTTTTAAATTTTGTCTCAAACATCACTGGTGCATACAATGTGTTAATATTACTGTTTTTATTTTTATCCTATCTCAGTTCACAATTATGTTGAATGTATGCTAGTTCAGCGGACAAGGCCTGAGATGCTCTGATACCAAGTTGTCACACCCCAATTCTGCACTATTCAGAATGATGTGATGAACCGCTAATAAACCAACGGTTCAACCAGGATCTCAAATAGGCTATCCCCGCGTTAACTGAACCTCCATACATCCATGTCATAATCAGAGTAAATACACAATAGCGGAAGTCTTATAATAAAATGAACTGAGAAACTAAATGATATTAATAATTTAATAGCAAATTATTCATATTCAACTGAGACATAAATATTAAATATCAAATACATGTCTGAATAAAATCCAATTAAAGAAACCTATAAAATATCTAATCAAATACACACGAGTTGCACTCGCAAGAGGAGTCGTGTGTATCCACTTCAACTTCAGCTTCCATCGCCGCTACCATCCCATACGTAGACGCATTCACATAGTCTTCAACGGTATAACCTGCATCATCAACTAAAAATATTCGACGTCGAGGGGTGAGCACACATCACGGCTCAGTGAGTAGCCAAAACAATGCAACAATACATATGCATGTAAAAAGTCAATTTATATCTTTGGTCCGGTTTAAAGTTTACAGTATGCAATAGAAAAGTTTAGGTAGCCAAAGGTCGCGTTTATTGACCCCGCCTCTATACACGAGTGTGTGACGTTACCCGAAGATCACGTTTATCGTCAACTCACATGCACCCAATCATGAACATTATATAACAAAGGTTACGTTTATTGCAATATAGTGTCATACCAACACGTAAGCCCCTGTTGGCGAGGGCTGCAAATTGGGCTCGCAACTAACCAATCCTAATGCCAAACAGTGTATCCAAGGCCTCACCCCAGCATCCCTCAGAATGTCCATAGAGATAGAGCTAAGGCCCCCCGGTAGAGTCAGAGACTACAAGGACCGAGACCACCTCCACTGATACTCTACGACATAATAGTTCTGCTAAAGTAATGGCGATACGACGATGTCAATGCACAAGACTTGAGTTAGAGATAGAGCTAAAGTGCTGAGACCCACCAAAGGTTAACGTTTATTGACGTTCTCATCACACCTCCCCTGATACTCGCTCGCATTAAGCACATCAACCACACACATACAAGCACATGCCTATTCCTATCATCATCATCATCATCATCATCATGTTATAAACAATAAAGTAAATATGCATGAACAAGTAATAGAAATATTGGATGGCATGCTGTATGCACATTACAAACATATTCGCATAGAATCAAGCATAGCATAGGACTCAAGAAATAGAAAATAGTTTATTATTAACCAATTTAGTTTGGAGTTAAGGTTCCTCACCTTAGCTTGCTATAAGATATTTTTCCAAGCTTTAGAATCACCTTTACAGTGTTATTATATTGCTAGAAGACCTAACAAAATCGATAGAATTTAATTAGAATTTATTCAGAATTAAAAACTACTCTGTTAACTGAGGGTTGGAGGTAGGTTCGATGCTAGGGTCGATGGGTCTATCGACCCTTCCCTCTTTCTGGACTTCCCGAATGCTGAGGGTCGATGGTCAGGAACACCTAGGGTCGGATGGTCATCGACCCTCGGTGCGACCCTCTGTGCACTTTGGTCCAATTTCCACTTTTTAGTCCATTCTTCGTGTTCGGGGTCCTATGGCTTGCTCCTACATTCCATTCTACATTCATTCCATGTTCTGAAACCTTGTATAATCCATCTAAATAGTTTTCATGTATTCTCCTGTGGTTTTCCATGAAAACCTAACCATAGATTGATGGTTTGGGTTTCTCCGAGATCACACTCTCAACAATAACTAACCTAAGGTTTGTAGAAATTCATGGAATTAGTATCCATACCTGAGAAGATAACTTTTTCTCTGAAATTCTTCTCCTTTTTCTAAGTTCTCTTGCTTGCCTCTCTTCTTCCTCTTTTCCTTCTCCTCTCTTTCTCTCAATTCAATTAGGGTTGTGAAAGGAGTGAAAGTGGCTTAGGAACGTCCTTTAAATAGAGTAGGAACATCTTAAATAAGTCCCATTGAGATTTGGAAAGAATCCCAATAGAAAAATATAAAAATTTCCTAATTTCTATATTCGGCAGAAAACGAGGGTTGATGGGAGGGTCGATGATCCCGTCGACCCTAGGGTCTTAAGCTATCCGACCCTCCCTTCAAAACTGAGGGTCTGACTTTCTGTTTTGGGAGGTCCGACCCTGCTTAGCTGGGTATGCGACCCTTCCCCTATTTTAAGTGTTTTTGGGTCGATTTGATACCTGGGATCTCGATCTCCTTCACGCCCTTGGTTCATTTGACTCGACCATGATGGGTAAACCTGGTTCAAGGTGGTAAGACCGGGTTAGATTGACACGGGTCTTACAGTTCTCTTTAACGATCATTCTATGGCCATAAATCTTAGTTTTTATCAGACTAAATACTCTAACCCATCCTCTATGATCTCCTTTGAGATTTGCTTAGAAAATCCCATAGCTGAATCCTTACAATGGGTTTGGTATCACAATTTGCATTAGGAACTCCTACTCTAGGTATTCTATGGCTACTGACAAGGTTCATACCTTACTTATTGCAGAGAGTCTGCAATACTCCTTCTCTCAGTCTTTTTCTCCAAATCTCCTTCTCCTTCTCTTCCTCTCTCTTTCTCTCTTAGGTTTTTGGGTTTGATAATGATTCAAAAGAGTGAGAAAGGAATGAGGACGTCCCTTATATAGAGAAAAACTCTCCATATAGAGTCCTCCGACAATAGGAAAGAGACCCCCCCCTTTGATTTGGAAAGTTTTTAAACTTCGTAGTTTGATCTGGGTGCGTGCGGTCGGACATGCTGTAAGACCCCCATTTTGGCCTATTTCTCATCAAGGGTATTTTTGTCATCTTTTGGTCATGTTAGAATGTCTCTACCATTTTAGGTTATTATGAAATGAAAAAAAATGGGAAAATTGTTAAGAGAATCGGGCTTGGGCCTATAACTTTAGTTTTGTGATAGTGGGTTTTAATTTTGTTATTTAAATGGGTTTAGTTTAGGTGTTAGTTGGGTCTTAGTTTTGTTTTCTTTTGTTGTTTTGTTTTAGGCATTTGTTGTTATTGGGCCTTATGGTAGAGTTTTTTTTTTTATTTTTCTTTTAGTTATTTGAGTCAATGGGTTTGGGCTGTGGGTTTAAATTAGGTGTTAATAAGGTTAATGGGCTTGGGTTTGGGCTTAGGATCAATGGTGTAGAAACCTTTTTTTTTTCTATCACATATTTTGGGTTAAAAGGAAATCAGGTGAGGAGAATCCTGGCCCTTGGATTAAGGGTTAGGAAAAGAAAAGAAGAAACTAGATAAGAAGAAAGAAGGAGGCGGCAGCCAGGGGGGCGTGAAAACCAGAAAAAGGAAAAAAAAACAAGGAAGCCGAAAAAAAGAGAGGAGAGACTATTGCGGGAAAAGGAGAGGAGAGAAAGAAGCGGTAGAAAAAGGGGGCAGAAAATGTAGAGGGAGAAGAAAAGAAGAGAAGGAGGCGGCAGCAAAGGGAAGAGAGGAAGCCGAGAAGAAAGGGAGAAGAAAGGGAGAAAATGAGGGAAGGATAAGCGGAGAAAAAAAAGTAGTCGGCAGCAGCTCATGGAGAGAAGTGAAGGCGGGAGTGAGAAGAAAGAGAGACGAAGAGGAGATTGAGAGAATGGAGAAGAAAGCCGGCGGCCAGTTTGAGAGGAAAAATCTGGAGGGGCTTTACTCCCGCTGTTGAGTTCCATGAAGAAGCAATGGCGGCCTTTGGAGGTGGCGGTGACTGTTATTGTTTGAGACGGCCAGAGAGAGAGAGTTGCTGCTATGACTGAAGAAGAAAGGAGCTGGAGAAATTGCAAAGGAGAAAATTATGCTTCGTGATTGAGGTAAGTTCTAGCCCTCTGATTTTTTTAAATCTTTACATAGAGGTTCTGCTGGACAGAGTGAAACCATGTGGTTTTGGCCTGCATTTATCAATTTGTGATTGTCTTCATACAGTATCTTGTCTGTGGATTTTGTTTGGTTCATTCGTCTCTCTCTCTCTCTCTCTCTCTCTCTCTCTCTCTCTCTCTCTCTCTCTTTTTCTATATTTATATATGTATCGTTTTGCTTATTTTGCTTGTTCCTTTCTTGATGATAATGCTGATGGCTATGAAATTGGGATCTTCAGTTTTTGGAATTGAAATCTTACAGGGGAAAATATAAGTGTATTACTCTGTAGTTACTCAGATGTTATAGATAAGTCGGAGGCATGGGGTTTTTCTTTTTGATGAATGAGATGAGTTTGGATGTTGCTGTGATGTTGTTGTCTGTTTTTTTTTTATTGATTACTTAGGAACCCATTGTATGCCATAAGGTAACTCTGGATTTCTAGTGATTATATATTCCTCTCCATCTCCGATTAGGCAATGTAAAATGTGTCCCTGTTGACTTTCTATTGTAAGGTGTCATCATATTCCCTGAACTTAGTGCTGATTTTCCAGATTTTTATTCAGCTTTGTTGATGTTTTCGGACACTTGCATTGCTATCTAAGAGTCAATTCACTAAGCATGCGTGAACATTTAATTTCTAGGATGGTGACTTCATCTTACAGATCAATACCTGGTTTGGTCAATTGCGATTATTTATTTCATACTCTTCTTGTCTTCCCAGCAATTTCCATTTTTAGACCAGTGGTGGTTGGCTATTCAATGCTTGGACCAACCCAAGGCTTGATAAAAATTTGGTCTAGAGTTTGAACCTGGTCCAACTTGGTATTTTAATTTGGTTTGACCCTACACTTGGGTTGGGCCCAGATACATGGTTAACTTCATCTTAGTTTTTTGCTCGGGCTGATATGATAAGTTGCACATTGGGCTGATCTAGCCTCATGTAATGGGTTCAGTTGGGCTCATCCAATCTCCTAGTGGGTTGGCATAATGGTGATAGGTTGGTTCAACACTATAGTGGGTTTGGTATAACCATGTCAGACTGGTTCAGTCCTATTGTAGGATTGGTTTAATTGTTTTCAGTTGGTCCAACCCCATGATAGGAGTGGTTCAAGGGTAATGGGCTGGTTCGTTAAATTAAAATTTTGAATTGTTCAATCTTTGTTATGGGTTTGAAATGATTAATGTTGAGCTTGGCTTTTGCCCGTGTTTGTTGTGACCCATTGCAACTTAATAGTGCTAATTGTAACTTAATAGTGCTAATTGTAACCCGATTTGTTTTGATGTTTAACCTGGTTTGGTGTGGTGCTTGAACCAGACCAACCTCACATGCTCAAGTTGGCCCTATTTTGCTTGGTTTGGTTTAAGATATACCAGGTTTACTAATCCATGTTGGGTTTAACACATGCTTGAACTATTTCTTGTGCTTGATGTGAATGCATGACCCCCTCTCTCCTAGTGTTGTAGGATTTTCTTTAGGGTGACTCCAATGAGTCCGTTCTTGCTGGGATTCTCAAATCCTATGCTAATTAGTGTGGGCCCTGCCTAGGCCATGAGCCCGCTCAACCATTAGGGTTCGTCACATAATTGTTTTCCCCCTTCTCAAAGAAAATTACAAAATGTGTCATGTTTACATGTTTTCAGGCGACGGTTGGGATCATGCTGTTCTCCAACCTAGCTTTTACCTAGTTTTGTCTTTGGCCTTAGGCCAATCATTTTCCATGTTTGGGAATCGGTGTGCGGACCGATCATTTTCAAAATCTTGAGTGATGCCTTGTCGAGTGCAAGGAAGTCGAGGTCCGAGTACCTCTTGAGTTTGCCTTGTCGAGTGCAAGGAGTCAAGGTCCGAGTACCTCTTGAGTTTGCCTTGTCGAGTGCAGGGAGTCGAGGTCCGAGTACCTCTTGAGTGTTGCCTTGCCGAGCGCGGGGAGTTGAGGTCCGAGTACCTTTGAGGTCCGAGCAACTCTCCAGTAATGCCATGTGGGGTCCAACAGCCCGTTAACTATTGGGAACTACGTTTGACCTGATTCTCTAAAGAGATACGTAGGCAGCGGGAAGTGGAGAACTCTGAGTAGTTCACCCTTCGCGCACGGTCACACGTGCTTCCTTTGTCAAGGGAGCACCTCACACACAACCACAATCACACCCTCGCACGAACTACGTTTGGCCTGATTCCCGCCGCACAGGGATACGTAGGCGGCTTGATCTCGAGCTCGGTCATCCATTATCTGTTGTATTTTCTATGTTATTCATTCTTTTAATTCATTATTTGTTTATTCATGATTATTTCATTTTTTTTTATCCATTCATTTGTTCATTGATCCATTTATTGTCTTTTGACTTGTATTTTATTTTTCAAATCTATGTAGCGGCACCCTAAGTTAGAACAACTTAGAAACTTGGTCTAGGGTTCCCCATTTGCCTAGTTAGGCTAAATTGAACGACTTGAACATACATAAGTTTTAAGAATGCAGGAAAGGATAGGACAGAAGGAGACCGGTCCATTGACCGGGCGAGTTGGGTGCCTAACACCTTCCCAACTCGTAACTTGACACTTACCCTTCTCTGGTAAGACTAGAAGCCAATCCATTGAGCATGAGTCATAGTGTCTCTCCAAGTGAGAGACCATTTATAGGTCCTAGACCTTATCTAGGTGGCGACTCCATATTTTACTCCGTCCATTGGCGTGGATGGATAAAAGTAACTAAGGTGAGAGCCTAATTTTGATTTCGTGGAGGATCATATAAAAATCCATTGTCCTCACACATGCGATCGTAAAATCCATCGACCACATGTTTCTGAAGACCATACGTCCCATTTTGACTGGTCTTATCGTATGGTCAACCATACCAGCTCAGGTAGTCGACCATACACTTAAATGTAAGTGTTTTTGAGTCGAATTTCGTACCTGGTCTCATGGTTTCTTCACACGGTTGGTCCTCTCGATCCGGCTATGATGGAAAGACCTGATACGACATGGTTAGACCGGGTTAATGGAATGCGGGTCTTACAAATTACACCTTGGACCAAGTAAGAACACAAGGACCCAATCGTATGCATCATCACGTCTTAGTAAATAAGGTCAACTTGGTACAGTTTATGTCAAAGTACTTGCATCCTCACCTGCTTTTGGGCTATGCAAGTGTAAAGATGGGGTATGAAAATTGCATGTCATAGTGATCGAACATGTCAATTCAAAATTAGTCTTGACTTCTGACTGAAGTCATAAGCTGTTCTCCATTATTGGGAGCTCACAGGAGTCAATCTTCATATGGCAAACTGCCACTAGAACTACCATAATAGTTACTTCATACAGAAGCTCACTATAGTTGCCTCATACTGAAGTACATTGGAACTGGATCCACAAATCCCTATACATTAATCCAAATCCTCAAACTGGGTAACTCTACTTGCTAGTGTCTACCTTTAAATATAGCCTTTGACACGTGAGAAAGGTAACACATCGAACTATCTCTACTATCATTCAAGACCTGCCTCTACTCTCATTCAAAGCTTGCCTCTACTATCATTTAAGGAAAAATATGTACATTTACAAATTAGCAAATAACAATAATATGCCTACAAACATCAATGAAAAATGCATAATAGCAAGATAGCATTTACTCAAAATAATAAACACTATCTATGTCAATAAAATGTACCCCCACTAACAAATTACAACAAAGGATTTAATCAATCCCCTACAAGTAATACATTAATGGTGCTTAACGATTTACGAAACTTCTCCCTAACTTGGAGGCAACTCATATTAATAAGTTTTGATTCGAAAGAACTCTTATTATTTCATGAGAAATGCATCGCAACAGAAACTATCACAAAATACTCAACGGCCTGATTATGGAATCAACTACCTAAGGCTATCTTTGGTATGTATTATAGAATTAATTATATAATACATTATGACATATGTAGTTGTTTGGTAAGATTTATGGTATCTATTTATATCTAAAATAAATTAATATATTCTAAAATCTACAAATAGGTTAGAAGGTGTTTATCATTATTGTGATAATCCATTATTACTTATTTATCTCTAGCGGTATTAAATAGCTATTATTTATGACTCATAATTTATTTTCATAAATGATTTGTCATAAATAACTCATAAACGTAAATATAAACTATAGCAAAGAGAGCCTAAAGCCTTGAGATGGAATTTTTATTAACTATAGAGTCTGATTTATGGCATCATAACATGTCACAAACTAATATCTTTCTTGTTTAACTTATTGGATAACTATCCCTTCGGCTCATACAAAAAGCCAACAACATTACTCTCTAGGAGTATTAGTTAAATAAACTTACTCCCACTAATTTTGAGATGCATACATTGATCGACCACTTTCTTCTTAAAACTAAGAGAAACAAAGTCCTTGTTGAACTTCAAGTTACATTTACATCTAATTGGTTTACTACTGTTGCGAAGTTCAATCAGATTACAAATCTCATTTTATTTTATAGAATTTTACTCAACAACTTTGGTAGAATGAGATGAATAATAAAAATACCAATCTTTCAACTTCTCAAAATAATCAATGAGGTATCCACTAACGATCATGGAATCAATCTTTCAATGTGAATCTCTAATGAAGCTAAAAACTATCGCTAGAACCTCTTCTTTTCAAAGGACCTTACGTTTCTAGCTCTAGATAGTTTTCCCTTAACTTAATCAATACATGTATTGAAGACTAAGAAGTCAAAAATAGAGAAAAACATCATTTCTTATCAAATGTTAGACGTTTACATCTTAACACAGCATTTACAATAGAGAAATAAATAGTAAGTGGAGTAGGAGTAAGATGTATCTCGAGTTTATAGAGACTAACACACAATGAAACAGATCCAAAAGATATACTCCGACGTAATCTAAAAGATATACTCCTATGTAATCTACTTGGATTTTCTTCCTATTCCCTACATAAAAGTGTAGCTTCCCATCATTCACTAATACTCTCCTTGGGAGTCTATCATTAGTGTGCTTACTATCATTAGGCAGTGCAAGACTCGCACTCCATGAACCCGACCTAAACCTCTATTTCATGTCGTAACAGGTCTTCCAATCATAACCGGACTAGACGGGACGAGCAGATGATAATCAGGTACAAAAATGGATAAAAAATAGAGAAATAATTCATACCGGTCTCATGATACATGTCTATATACCCGTCGACTGGTATGTCTGCACGGGCAGACTAGTTAGATCAGGAAACGGATCTTTGTGGGTCCTGCTTGCCAAATCTGGAGCCTAGAGACTTTCCTAACGTAGGAAAACTTCCTAAACTCTACCCTAGCCTATTTAAGGACCTCTAAACCTCTTTGATTGTTATCACAAACCTTAGAGGGGAGAAAGAGATCGGAAGAGGAGAATGAGCTAAGAAAGGTGGAAGAGGAGCCGCCGTTGGACGAAGAACACCATAGTTGTAAACCAACAGTAAGTGCTTGTACTTCTCTCTAAGTTAAGCATTATAGATGATTGATCGTGACTGATCAATACCATGCAAGGCTAGGTATTGATCTAAAACCCTTAGTTTTTCGTTAAACCCTAATTGTTCGATAAACCCTAGATTCGAATTCTAGGCAAAGAATCATTGAAACTAGGACTTGAATGGAACATAAAACAACCTTAACTCATTGCTTAGGCCTAGAATGCATAGGAGGAACCCTAGGGATCATAATGGGTGACCGACGGAAGATGAACACCAAGTTGGTGGTCTTCCAGAGGCATACCGTCGACTATACCTGTTGCACCAGGTGCGATCGGTGCCTCTCGAGAACTGGTCATTGGGGGACCGGTCGACCATGCGGGTCGCACCTTTCCCCACAGTGCTGCTACCAGTACTTGCGACTGGTATGCACCGAGAGGGGTGTTTCAACCCCAGCTGGTTTTCGACCAACGTAAAACCTATGAAACTAATTCTAACTGAACCCTAACATCATGTAGGACCCTGTGATAGCAAGTTTGGATTCTGTAAAGCGGAGCAAGCTAGAAATCAAGCGTCAGGTAAGGGAATCGGACCTAAACCCTAATAACTTAATAACAATAAAACTTGTTAATAATTATTATTCTGTGGAACGGTGTTTGTACATACTCACATGTCATCTTTACTTTCAGTTATTATATTGTTCATGCATACTCGCTATGCTAGGATGTGATTGTTAGGCATGTGATTGTTTTCATTGGTGTGTGGAATGGGAAGGGCCTGCAGTCTTGGATCATTCCTCACACTAGTACCTTTTCGTATCGTTTCTGTCTTAGCATGCTTGGTGCAGGTAGGGTATCTGGGGGAGGAAGTGGCACTGTGGTCTCCAGTCTGGTCACTTGAATCGAGCCCTATCTCTATGCCGTAGGGAGCTGTGATGGGATAGGGCCTATTGTGATGACACATAGGATGGTTAGTTGCGAGCCCAGTTTGCAAGCCCTCGCCAATAGGGGCTTACGTGTTGGTATGGGTAGGGCATCAGGAAAGTGTTGGCGGTGTGTGATCCAGACACTTTAGTTCTATCCCTATTCCATAGTGGGTGCATGTGGGACGAAAGTGGTGTTTGATGCATTGGGCGGATTCATACACTCATGTATAGAGGTGCGGTGACCGCCAATCCTTTCTATAGCACATTGCAAACTTAAAAACATACCATAATGTGAATGTTATTCATGCATGTTGTTTGTTGCATTGTCTAATTTTCTTACTGAGCTAAGTTGTGAGCTCACTCTTGTGTATACATCATTTTTAGATATTGATGCAGGCTATACTGTGGAGGACTATGTGGACGCTCCAGTGTATGGAGGTGTTGCTGCTTTAGAAGTGCAAGCAGGGGAGGACGAGCATGACGCTTCATGTGAGTGCCCTTTCTGCTTGTACCTCTAGGATATGTTAATTTAGTTAGTTGGTTTATTTCAGTTGGAGTTTTATAAACAATGTAAAGATATTTTTTTACATTTTGGTGTGGAGAATAATTGGTTACTATATTTATAATGTAGAACTCAGTTCATTTAATTTAAGACTTCCGCTATATTTATTTATATTCTAATTATGATTATGTGCAATGGTTTGTATTAGTGGATATGATTTTATTGAGATCTTGGTGTGAACCGTTGGTTTAGTGGCGGTTCACTCACACTTCTGGTTCAGGAAAAATTGGAGTGTGACAACTTGGTATCAGAACCCTTAGGCTCTATCTAACAGACCATACATGCACTTGACTGAAACAATGAACTGAAATAGGAAAAATTAAAAGTCTTAATTAAAACACACCTTAAGCACTTATTTGATGCCTGAGACTAAATACGAAAGAGCATAATATACTATACTAAAGGTGAAATTGATAAACAATCATGCTTTAGATAGAAAACCCATGATAATAAGCGAGAATGATCATAAACTACCTCAACGACAAGAAAAGAACTGTATCAAAGAGTAAAAACATAAAACATCGAAAGAGTGAATTGTACCACAAGATACAATCCACAAGTTGGACAGTTACCCTGTTATAATAAAACTGTGCTATTAGGAGAGAAAAAAAATAAGATGATTCATCATGGGGTTGGGGGCATCGGAGGAATAGGGTCAGCAATGTCATAGTCACGCTCATATGCGACCTTGAGCCAGTGTTCCTGCTCCTGAGTGACTTTGAGGCTGCGGGAGAGGAGCCCTAGGTCATGGTTCATCTCACCCTGGGCATCTCGAATCTCTGTAAACATACCCATCACGGTATCGGGAGGAGGCTGAGATGGTCATGCTGCAGGTATGGGCTGGGGTTTTGATGCAGGAATATCCTCCGTTTGTTCATCATCATTACCCCCTAGCTCTGCCGCATAAGCTGCATTGGTTGCTGCTGTTGCTGCTGCCGCTGCTGCTGCCCTCCTAAGCGAACGTGGGAGAGCTTCTAACTCCTCATCACTGATCGATAGGTTATCCATCTTCATCCGGACAATGGCATCCTAGTCAATGTCTGATGTCATGGTATCCTCGACCGCAATCTCATCCCTCATGTCCACTCGAAGGCGCTGCAGAAGCGTAGTGATAAGCCGACCATAAGGAAGGTTGCTTATCTGGTCGGGCATGGTAGCCTGGAGCATGGTCTTGATGATGATGTAGGGTAGATAGACCCGCTCTCTAGTGCAGACGCAATAGGAGAGTTACTGTGTAATCTGAGACACCTCGCTATAGTGGCCGCTTTGAGGAATGATGTCGTGCTGAATAATGCGGCAATAGACTTGAGGAAGAGGCTGTAGATTTGCTGCTTTCATGGGTTCCCCTAGGATAAGAATCTACTCTGTGACCTCCTGACGCAGATCATCAGTAAAGAAACTTTTCACCTTGGGAGCGTAGTAAACCAAGTCACCATCATTGGGAATCCCTAAGAGATCAACATGAATGATATGAGAATACCATTGACAAAGTTGGTGAGGCGGATGTCCCTACAGTGGCTGAAATCGTTAACATCCCCCTTGACCTCCAGGTTAGCATAGAAGTGCTTTACCAGATTGGGTCAGGTAATCACTGTATAGGTGATTACTGGTAACCACCCAAGTGCACCGAAGGCCGCTTCAACATTGAACCGCTGGGGTTGCTCAAGGTTCACGCAGCGTCCAGACTTTATGTTTTTCTCCTCGAACCATGGGAAACGGGCTTGTGCTACCGTCGAGAGAAACCATCACTCGTCAAATTATGGAACAGGCGGGTGCGGGCGATTCATGCTTGGAGCATATGCGTGCTTACCAGCACCACGACGCGGAAACATTGTTTAACTACAAAACAAAGTAACACAATGCGAATTAGTGGAGATTTTTTAAAATTCTGGCAGCATAACGACAGTATTTCAAGCAAAGGCCTCAACTTACCCAAAAATCTGGGTAGGAGGACTTACGTAATCATATAGTAACAAATAGAGACTAAATAATCCTTAAACAAGCAACAAATTCAACATTTACAAGAAAAATCGATTTTGACCAAAACCTAGGTCAAAAATCCAAAAACTTTGATTTTGAGTAAACCAAAAGGTGGAACCTCAAATAAGTTGAGGGCTTTTGTCCATAGAGGTCCCAACATCATTTCTAAGCCGAAGAAAAAGAGTTCCTACGGTTAGAATCTTCTAAATCAAGAAAAACCATAGGTTTTGGGCAAGAAACCATGAAGAAACGATGTAAAATTAAGAAAGGAAAGAAGAAAATTACTTGGAGAGGTGGTGTAGTACTCTTGAGTGAGAAGAATCGCTTCTACAAGCACTGGTCGGACTGTAGCAACTCACCAAGTCAGAAAAGAATCGCCACCAGAGAGAAAAGGAGAAGGAAAAGTGAAAATGACTCAAAATCTCGATTTAAAAAAAAAAGCAATTTAGGGTATACCGGTCGACGGTTTTGGGCTATACCGGTCGTCCGGTACCCCCGAGAATAGTAGACTGGTACCTCTCGGTCAAGAACAATTTCTGACCGGTCGCACCATACCATATAGGGTTGCGACCGGTACATCGATCGGTACCCCTTGGGAAGTCCGAGTGGATTGTCCAGCTGACCATACCGGTTGCACTATGTTCTACAGTGCTGCGATCGGTATGTTGCGACCGGACAAGTATTCTAAGCCCAGAAAATTTTGAGAAAATTTTTAAAATTTTGATTTAAAGTTTCCATTACAATTTTCGCCTCACACTTGTTAAAGACTAACACAATTATGACAAATGTGACTATTCGAATGTACCTCATGGGTATTGTCTCATTCTCAGATCCAAACAGGGAAGAGTAATTTGATATGGCAGGCAAAAACGGTTGCAGAGGTTCACAGAAATGTCACCACTCAAGGGTACGTCAAGCCGAAGATAATGTGGAAACAGAAAATGTTAGTGAGCAGAACCTGAACCCAGAAGGTGGAATCCCAATGAGGAATGACCGGGAGAGGACACCAATAAGGAACGGTGGAGAAGGGTAGAGTGACAGGGCACCAACAAATCTGTCAGGCCCTCCTCACACCAATTCTGAGACTATAGTGACAAATCTAGTCTACTAAATGGAAGCTCAGCTGAAGGCGTTCTTGAACGAGATGCTGAAGATGTTCAGGCCACCTGGATATATCCCTACAGAAGGTATGCCTAAGTCTGGAAGAAATAACGTCGCACTGCCAGTGGATGGTAGTACTGGGCCGATGGGCCAAGAACAGAACCCACAATTACCATAACAATTCTCAACATCATCTGTCTATCAAGGGATCTATTCGTACCCACCACCATGGTATGGAACGAGTGCATAGGGACAGAATGACCTAAGCCAAGCTGTGGATAGGTTTTTGAAACTGAAACCCCCTACCTTCATAGGGAGACCAGGAAAATCATTATGGCCTGCACAGTGGGTTGCTGAGATTGAGAAGAACTTTCGTCTGATGATTTGCATAGAGGATGAGAATGTGTTATTTGCTACACACATGCTAAGGAAGATGCGAATGCTTGGTAGAATTCTACCCGGACATACTTGGAGACAAAGCACACCCAAATCACCTGGGATATATTCAAGGGAGCCTTCTTTGACAAGTACTTCCCAAAAAGTTTTTGTAATCAAATGGAGAAAGAATTCCTCAACTTGCAACAATCCTAGATGACTGTAGATGCATACCAGCAGAAGTACGAAGAGCTATTCTTCTTCACTCCAACGAGCATGCAAGAAGAGGAAACCAAAACTCGTAGGTTCACTATGGGATTGCGAGGAAGTATCTGGGAGCATGTTTTGGGTTTAGAGAAGAAGGTGTATAACGAAGCTATGCAGATCACTAGGGTGATCGAATCAAGCCAAAGAGATAGCTTCTTTGCTCAAAACAGGGGACTAAAGAGGCCTGCTACTGAGACTTTTGGTGGAAGAAACACTAGACCCTTTTGCCCATACGGGGCTCAATCTGCGGTGGTGCCAACAAGGAATACTACTACACCACCACCACCACAGGTAGCTGGTTAGAACCTTAACGTCAAATGTTTCAACTGCCAATAATTGGGGCATTATGCAAAGACTTGCACTCTACTAAGGAAGTGACCGCCACAGCAAGGGAAAATATTTGCAATCACTACAGAGGAAGCAACCGTATCACCTGATGTGGTTACTGGTACGATTTCGTCCCTTACTATATTGCTTACTATTTTGTTATGTATGAGCATGTAGAACTAAGGGATAAGTAAATTCCAAGAACTGTAGATATAGCTAGTGTACCCTCCAGAGTACTCTTTGACTCTAGGACTACACACTCCTTTGTTTCTGTGTCTTTTGGGAAGAGACTGGAGTTACCTGTTAAGCTTTTAACTCCAAGCTTGTTAGTTCGCTCTCCGTTGGGAGTAGAATTGGCGTTGAGTGAATGCTATGGGCATTGCTCAGTTAGTATTGATGGGCGAAACCTAGAAGCGAATCTGGTTCAACTCGAGATGGTAGACTTTGACGTCATCTTGGGAATGGATTGTTTAGGCCATCGTTCAGCTAGCTTATTATGTGCTAAAAAGAAGCTTGCTTTCAAGGATGATAATGGAAAGGAGTTTAGCTTCACTGGGACCAAGTTACCTAGGAAGCAGAAGCTGATCCTCTCTGCTCTAAAAGCTAAGAGATGCTTAGAGAAGGGATGAGTGGGTTACTTAGTGTCTGTGGTTGATGTCATTGCAGAAGTGCCAAAGATGGAAGATCTAGATGTGGTACGTAAGTTTCCAAACGTATTTCTAGAGGACTTACCAGGATTACCTCCAGATAGGGCTACAGAGTTTGTGATAGACCTTATGCTAGGGTCGGCACCGGTGTCTAAAGCACCATATAGGATGGCCCTTACGGAGTTAAAGGAGTTGAAGACCCAGTTACAAGAACTATTAGATAAGGGTTTCATACGATCAAGTGTCACACCCTAATTTCGGCTGAACCAGAAGTGTGAGTGAACCGTCACTGAACCAACGGTTCACACCAGGATCTCAATAAGACCGTGTCTACTCATACAAACCATTGCACATAACTATAATCAGAACATAATAAAATACAGCGGAAGTCTTAAATTAAATGAACTGAGTTCTCTATTGATAATTTAAATAAAATATCCAATTATTCAAACACCAGAACTTAAATAATTATCCTTACATCATTTGTAAATTCAACCGAAAATAAATAAAATAAACAAATCCAATATCCTAAAGGTACACGCAGAAAGGGCACTCGCATGAAGCGTCATGCTCATCCTCCCCTACTTGCACTTCCAGGGCAGCAACTCTTCCATATATTGGAGCATCTACGTAGTCCTCCACAGTGTAACCTGCATCAACATCTAAAAACATGTATATATACATGGATGAGCTCACAACTTAGCTCAGTAAGACAATCAGACAATGCAACACACATCATGCATGAGTAACATTCACATTATGGTCTGCTTTTAAGTTTGCAATGTGCTATAGAAAGGATTGGCAGCCACTGCACCTCTATACACGAGTGTATGAAGCCGCCCAATGGATCAAACACCACTGTCGTCCCACATGCACCCACCATGGAATAGAGATAGAGCTAAAGCGTCCGGATCAAACACCGTCAATACTTCCCCTGATGCCCTACCCATACCAATACGTAAGCCCTTATTGGCGAGGGCTTACAAACTGGGCTCGCGACCAACCAATCCTATATGTCATCACAGTAGGTCCTATCCCAGCACAGCTCCTTACGGCATAGAGGTAGAGCTAGAGTCTGGTGGCCAGGCCGGAGACCACAGTGCCACTTCCTCCCCCTGGTACCCTACCCGCACCAAGCATGCTAAGATAGAAGCAATACGAAAAGGTGCTAGTGTGAGGAATGATCCCAAACCCTAGGCCCTTCCTATTCCATACACCAACGAAAACAATCACATGCCTAACAGTCACATCCTAGCATAGCGAGTATGCATGAACAATATAATAACTGAAAGTAAAGATGACATGCGAGTATGCACAAACACCATTCCACATAATCATAATTACTAACAACGTTTTACTGTTATTAGGTTATTAGGGTTTAGGTCTGATTCCCTTACCTGACGCTTGATTGATAGCTTGCTCCGCGTCACAGAATCCAAACTTGCTATCACAAGGTCCTACACAATGTTAGGGTTGTATCAGAATAGTTTTCTTAGGGTTTACGTTGGTTGAAAAACCAACTGGGTCAAAAACACTCCTCACAGTGCAGACCGATCGTAGGTACCGGTCACAGGTACCGATCGAGGCACTGTGGGGAAAGGTGTGAGCGATATGGTCGACCGGTCCCCCATAGACCAGTCCCCGAGAGGTACCGATCGCAGTACCGATCGCATATGGTGCGACCGGTATGGTCGACCAGTATGCCTCCGAAAAACCATCAACACGGTTCTCGCCTTTCGTCGGTCACCCCCTATTGATTCTAGGGTTTCTCCTATACATTCTAGGTCTGAGCAACGAGTTGTAGTTGTTTCATACCCATTCAAGTCCTAGTTTTGATGATCCTCAACCTAGAACTTGAATCTAGGGTTATCGACTATATTAGGGTTTGACGGTAAATTTAAAGGTTTAAATCAATACCTCACCTTGCATGGTATTGATCCATTCATGACTAATCTTTTATAACGCTTAACTTAGAGGAAGGTTCAAGCACTTACCGTTGGTTCGCAGTAGGGTGTTCTTTGTCCAATGGCAATGACGGCTCCTCTCCCTCCTTCCTTAGCTCTTTCTCCTTCTTCGATCTTTCTCTCCTCTCTAGGGTTTGTGAGGATCAATGAAAGAGATTTAAGGAGGTTTAGGGGTCCTTAAATAGACTAGGATTGAGTTTAGGAAGTCCCCTTACATTATAAAAGTCCTAGGGTTCGATATTTGGAAAGTGAGACCTGCAGAGATCCGGTTCCGGATCTAAGCACTCTGCCTACGCAGACATACCGATCGATCGGTACCATCGACCGATATGAAATATTTCATACCTTGGGTCCATTTTCGTACCTGATTGTCATCCGTTCGTCCCGTCTGGCCCGGTGATGATTGAAAGACCTGTTACGACATGAATTAAAGGTTTAGATCGGGTTCATAGAGTGCGGGTCTTACACCAAGCATATCTCCGTGGGGAGCGCCTGTATTGTTCGTAAAGAAGAAGGATGATAGCTTACGACTATGTATCAACTACCGGGAGCTGAACAAGTTAACCATCAAGAATCGATACCTTTTACCTAGAATCGATGATCTGTTCGATCATTTGCAGGGTGCAAAGGTTTTCTCGAAGATTGATCTTAGATCGGGGTATCACCAACTAAAGATCAAGGTAGGAGACATTCCGAAGACTGCTTTCAGGACAAGATATGGGCATTATGAGTTTCTTGTAATGTTGTTCAGGTTGACTAATTCTCCAGCGTCGTTCATGGAACTGATGAACCGAGTGTTTCATCACATGTTGGACACTTTGGTCACCGTATTCATTGATGATATCTAGGTCTACTCAAAGGATAGGGAGACTCATGCAACACACTTGAGAGCAGCCCTACAACAGCTGAGAAGGGAGAAGCTTTACGCCAAGTTCAAGAAGTGTGAATTTTGGCTGAAGGAAGTGGCTTTCTTGGGTCACGTAGTATCTACAGACGGTATCAAGGTAGATCCAAGCAAGATCACCGCTATAGTAGAATGGGAAGCACCAAAATCAGTTGCAGAAATTCGTAGCTTCCTTGGAATGGCTAGTTACTATAGAAGATTCGTGAAAGATTACTCAAGGATCACTGTTCCACTTACCAGACTACCAAGAAATGAGAAAAGTTCATATGGACAGACGAGTGTGAGAAGTGCTTCCAAACTCTAAAGGCAAGACTAGTCTCTGCACCTATCTTGACCATCCCAGCACTAGGCTTGCCGTTCATTCTATATACGGATGCCTCAGGGTTGGGACTTGGATGTGTATTGATGCAAGGAGATAAGGTGATCGCCTACGCATCAAGACAACTGAAAGAGCATGAGAAGAACTATCCTATGCATGATCTAGAATAAGCAGCGGTCATACACGCAATTAAGACATGGAGGCATTACTTGTATGGTGAAAAGTTTCAGATCAAGTCCGATCATAAGAGTTTGACTTACCTCTTCACTCAAAAGGACCTGGATATGAGGCAAAGAAGGTAGTTGGAACTACTAAAGGATTATGATTGTGACATCCAGTACCATCCGGGTAAAGCAAACGTTGTAGTTGATGCCTTAAGCAGAAAGTGAGCATCAAAACCTGAGGCAGGACCCAGTACAAACGTTGCATTGTGTGCTGCAGCCTCGGACTCAATAGAGAATGATAAAGAACATACATTAGAGACTGCAGAAGATCCAGTGGAATATGGCTTGATTCATAAGTTCACATTGATGTCCGTAGTCTTGAAGATCTCACCAGATCTAATAGATGAGGTAAAAGTAGCAATCCTACAGGATCCACACCTCAAGACTGTGCAAGAAGATCTAGAGAAGGATAAAAGCAACCCTAACTTCACCTTGAGTTCAAACAAGGTACTCAGGTATCGTGGACGATTATGTATACCCGAGAGTGAGAGCTCAAATATCAGAGATAGAATTATGACAGAAGCTCATTATACCCCATATTCGGTACATCTAGGAAGCACCAAGATGTACCATGATTTAAGAAGATTATATTGGTGGAGGGGCCTGAAGGCACATGTAGCTCGATTCGTATTTCAATGTCTAAATTTCCAGCAAGTTAAGGTAGAGAGACAAAAACCCACAGGTTTGTTACAACCACTTCCAGAGCCAGCATGGAAGTGGGATTGTATCACAATAGATTTTGTCACTGGCCTATCCTTGACACCAATGTCGGTAGATGCAGTTTGGGTAATAGTTGATCGACTTACCAAGACAGCTTGCTTCATCGCTGTCAGACCTCAGTACACCATGGACAAACTAGCCAAGTTGTATGTGGACAATATAGTCAAACTTTACAGCGTCCCAGAGAGTATAGTATCTGACAGAGATCTCCGTTTTACATCCAAGTTCTGGGAAGGATTACAAAAAACGATGGGAACCAAGTTAAAGTTTAGTACAACTTTTCATCCTCAGATAGATGGACAGTTAGAAAGAACTATTCAAATCTTAGAGGACATGCTCCGAGCGTGTGTCATAGATTTCAAAGGAGCTTGGGACGAGAAGCTATCACTCTTCGAGTTTGCTTATAACAATAGTTACCAGGCTACAATCCAGATGGCTCTATATGAGGCACTCTATGGGAAGAAATGTCGTATACCTCTGTTATGGAACTAGGTGGGAGAGAAAATGATTGTAAGACCGGAGCTTGTAGAAGAAATTTGTTGAGCGATTGATCAAATTAAAGAAAAGACTAAAGACAGCTCAAGTTAGACAAAAGCATTATGCTTATAATCGACGTCGAGATCTGGAGTTTGCAGTGGGTGACAAGGTACTCTTGAAGGTATCACCTATGCGAGGTCTAAAACGGTTCGATAAAAAGGGAAAGCTATGCCCCAGGTAAGTGGGACCATACAAGATACAGACTAGACGTGATAATATGGCATATCAATTGGCCCTACCACCATCCATGTCAAGCGTTCATGATGTGTTCCATGTTTCACTATTGACGAAGTATGTCAGGGACCCATCACACATCTTGATAGTAGACCCACCAGACTTGACAGAGGATTTGACATTTGAGGTGATACCTGTAATGCTCATAAGTCGAAAAGTACAACACCTCTGAAGCAAAGATATGCATTACGTCAAAGTGCATTGGAAAAGCCAAGATGTGGAAGAAATCACTTAGGAGGAAGAGAACGCAATGCGAAAGGAGTATCCTAACCTTTTCGATGAACAAGGTACGTGCAAATTTCGAGGTCAAAATTTCTTTTAAGGGTGGGGGAGTTGTGAGACCTACATATAAATTTCGGAGATAAAATTTCTTTTAAGGGTGGGGGAGTTGTAAGACCCGCACTTCATGAACCCGATTTAAACCTCTATTTCATGTCGTAACAGGTCTTCCAATCATAACCGGACTAGACCGGACGAGCGGATGACAATCAGGTACGAAAATAGACCAAAAATAGAGAAATAATTCATACCGGTCTATATACCGGTCGATTGGTATGTCTGCGCGGGCAGACTAGTTAGATCCTAAAACGGATCTCTGTGGGTCTCGCTTACCAAATCTCGAGCCTAGAGACTTTCCTAACGTAGGAAAACTTTCTAAATTCTACCCTAGCCTATTTAAGGACCTCTAAATCTCTTTGATTGTTATCACAAACCCTAGAGGGGAGAAAGAGATCGAAAGAGGAGAAGGAGCTAAGAAAGGTGGAAGAGGAGTCACCGTTGGACGAAGAACACTATAGTTGTGAACCAATGGTAAGTGCTTGAACTTCAGTCTAAGTTAAGCATTATAGATGATTGATCATGACTGATCGATACCATGCAAGGATAGGTATTGATCTAAAACTCTTAGTTTTTTGTTAAACCCTAATTGTTCGATAAACCCTAGATTCGAATTCTAGGGAAAGAATCATCGGAACTAGGACTTGAATGGAACATAAAACAACCTTAACTCATTGCTTAGGCCTAGAATGCATAGGAGGAACCCTAGGGATTATAATGGGTGACCAACGAAAGACGAACACCAAGTTGGTGGTCTTCCAGAGGCATACCGATTGACTATACCGGTTGCACTAGGTGTGACCAGTACTAAGACCGATGCCTCTCGGGAACTGGTCATTGGGGGCCGGTCGACCATACTGGTCGCACCTTTCCCCACAGTGCTGCTACCAGTACTTGCGACTGGTATGCACCGAGAGGGGTGTTTTCAACCCCAGTTGGTTTTCGACCAACGTAAAACCTATGGAACTAATTCTAACTGAACTCTAACATCATGTAGGACCCTGTGATAGCAAGTTTAGATTCTGTGACAAGGAGCAAGCTAGCAATTAAGCGTCAGGTAAGGGAATCAGACCTAAACCCTAATAACTTAATAATAGTACAACATTGTAATAATTATTATTCTGTGGAATGGTGTTTGTACATACTCACATGTCATCTTTACTTTCAGTTATTATATTGTTCATGCATACTCGCTATGCTAGGATGTGATTGTTAGGCATGCGATTGTTTTCGTTGGTGTGTGGAATGGGAAGGGCCTGGGGTCTTGGATCATTCCTCACACTAGCCCCTTTTTGTATCGCTTTTATCTTAGCATGTTTGGTGCGGGTAGGGTATCAGGGGGAGAAAGTGGCACTGTGGTCTCCGGCCTGACCACTAGACTCGAGCCCTATCTCTATGCTGTAGGGAGCTGTGCTGGGATAAGACCTACTGTAATGTCATATAGGATTGGTTAGTTGCGAACCCAGTTTGCAAGCCCTTACCAATAGGGGCTTACGTGTTGGTATGAGCAGGGCATCAGAGAAAATATTGGCGGTGTGTGATCCAGACACTTTAGCTCTATCCCTATTCCATGGTGGGTGTATGTGAGACGATAGTGATGTTTGATCCATTGGGTGGATTCACACACTCATGTATAGAGGTGCGGTGGCAGCCAATCCTTTCTATAGCACATTGCAAACTTAAAACCATACCATATTGTGAATGTTATTCATGCATGTCGTTTATTGCATTATCTGATTTTCTTACTGAGCTAAGTTGTGAGCTCTGCCTTGTGTATACACCATTTTTAGATGTTGATGCAGGCTATACTGTGGAGGACTACGTGGACGCTCCAGTGTATGGAGGTGTTGCTACTTTAGAAGTGCAAGCAGGGGAGGACGAGCATGACGCTTCATGCGAGTGCCCTTTCTGCGTGTACCTCTAGGATATGTTAATTTAGTTAGTTGGTTTATTTCAGTTGGAGTTTTATAAACAATGTAAAGTTATTTATTTATGTTTTGGTGTGGAGAATAATTTGTTACTTTACTTACAATGTAGAACTCAGTTCATTTAATTTAAGGCTTCCG
Source organism: Protea cynaroides (assembly GCA_028583415.1). NCBI lineage: Eukaryota > Viridiplantae > Streptophyta > Magnoliopsida > Proteales > Proteaceae > Protea > Protea cynaroides. The sequence continues at coordinate 77,203,830 of CM053269.1, forward strand.
ATATATTTATTTATATTCTGACTATGATTTTGTGCAATGGTTTGTATTAGTGGATACGATCTTATTGAGATCCTGGTGTGAACCATTGGTTTAATGGCAGTTCACTCACACCTCTGGTTCAGCCGGAATTGGGGTGTGATAGGCAGAACCTATTTGATTCTTCCCATTCCTTAATGGATCCTTGGCTATAGAATTACTTATAGCCATGAGATTGGGAGGCTCATCAGTCAACAAAATAGTGTCCAAATGCATAACTGCAATCGTTACAATAAGGAACTTAAACCAATCCTCAGAGTATGTGCCAGTGAATGTCCTGATTAATGCAAGGTGGGAAAATAAAGCTAATAAAGATAAAACAATCATTTACCCAATCAATATGCATAATCAAGCATATAAATCATAAAAATGCCACTAATAACAATAATAGTAATATACCTAACCAAGTGGGCTATTGATCAAATTTCTTCTAGTTTCGTTTTCCTAAATAATAGGAAAAAAACCAAAAGAACTTGGTGAAAGTTCCGCATCATCGGGGTCACACATGTGGAGGAAAGATCGCCCAATACGCATTGGACGATTTTTGAGCAAAGCGAGATTCCTGAAGACAACCTTCCTCAGAAATCTTGTCACCAGTGATGGCAAGACAAGGACCTTCGATTCCGATAAGCCCATCAACATCACCCTCACTCGATGGAGCAGACTGACCAAACAAAGACTCACCTAAGATGGCAAGAGCAAGACAATCACCATATGGTCTCCTCGAGGGCAATCTTTAGGCTGTTCCATACCTTGAGGAACTAGCCCGCTGAACGAAAGAATCATAACTCAAACCACAGAATCCCATCAATAAGATTGCAGCAATCTATAAATACTGTTGGCGGTGATCTCATAACATGAGAAACTAGCCCGTTGAATAGAAGCATCGTAATTCAAGTCATGGCATAACATCTACAAGATTGCAGTAATCTATAAATACCATTGGTGATGGTCCCATACCCTAAGGAACTAGTCCGCTAAATGGAAGCATTGTAACTCAAGTCATGGAATTTCGTCTACAAGATTGCAGCAATTTATAAATACCATCGATGGTGGTCCCTTACCTTGAGGAACGAGCCCATTGAACGGAAACATTGTAACTCAAGTCTTGAAATCCCGTCGACAAGATTGCATAACTAGGCCTATCGGTTCATACTTAGTAGCTTTAGACATTATGGACTATTTTAGCATTTTACAAGGAAACATTCCATGCCTAAGTTCATATAAGCATCCCACTATGAAAACTCCATAAATAGTTTCACATAACATTAATTGCAGTCATGGTAAAAAAACAGAGAATTCTAACAAGACGAATTCAAGTGTAAATGTATGATGACATTTATCTGGTTCTGTTAATGTTCATTCTGTCAAAAATGACACGTGAACCTCCAAAATAATGATTTTTTATTTAGATAAACAATTATCTTCAAACTATTTTAGGAAACAAGTTTGTTTGTATTCAATTTTTGTAATCTTTTTATAATGGTTTCCATAAATTAAAACAGAAGACAAACTATTTTGTATATAAACTATTTATTCTATCAATTGAAATGAATCAAACTGATTTACATAACTAATTCAAAATTCAGTTATAAATCCAAACAACCCCTAAGGGCCAAATTTCAAATCAAACTTAAAGATCTAAAAGGACTGATCCACAAGAAGTTCACAAGTAACCAACTAATGAAAGCCCATTCTCATTGTTAAACAATTCCAAAACAGGCTTAACTTATTCATAAAGTCCAGTTGTGCCTGTAATTTTGCAAGCTCAATCACTATAGTAACAATCCATGAGGGCAATACAGTACATATTGTTTGGCAAATGGGGCGCTAAGGCCAATTTAGGCTCTTAAGCCATCAAAAGGTTTAATCAGTAGAATTCATCGTCCTATTTAAACCAAGAATTGTTATTATAATAATAACTCAAGCCTAAACCACTTCTTATTTAAATTTCATTCGAGCTTAGCATTTATTAAAGCCCAAGAGCCCACACATAATGTAAGATCATATGAGTTGATAGATCTTAATGCGGTTTATCATCTTCCTCTTCTTTCATTTAAGAAAAGCATAAATCAATTATATACCATAGAAACAATAATTAACAATTTCAATTTATGATTACTTTTGTTGAGACCGAACTGGTCAAACTTTGGCCCAGACACTAGACCAAAATGGATTGGCAAAACCAAACCCAATAAATAGTTCAACCAAACAGACCTTAAGGTCCAAAATAAATACTAGCCCGCAGGCCAGCTAATAGACCAGCCAACAAACCAGCCCGTCGCAAGGAGCAGGTCAGTCGCAAGTTGTAAGCCTTGCAACAAGTAAGGTATGAACTTTGTATCTGTAGCCATAGAACACTTAGAGTAGAAGTTTCTAATGTAAATTGTGATACCAAACCCAATGTAAGGTTTCAACTATGGGATTTTCTAAGCAAATCTCAAAGGGGATCATGGAGAATGGGTTAAGGTAGTTAGTCTGGTAAAAATTAAGATTTATGGTCATAGAATGATCATTAAGGAGAACCCCATTGATGAGCCAAGAGGAGGAATTCGTATTGGAAGTAAAAATTAGACCGAACTCATATAATCGTAGCTATAGCCGACCATAGGGTGACCAGAGAGTCGACCACAGTCATTCGAAAAAAATACAGGAAACGTATGGTGCGATCGCATGTAGTGCGACCACAGGGGATCAACTGTACGAGGTATGGTCGATACAGACATGCGACCATAAGACCACTCAGTCACCTATCGCTGGTTTGTTCCAACTTTCGATTACTGTAACATATTACACATGAACTCTAACCTAAATCTATATAATTCCTAGGTTCCTAAATTGATTCAAAGAGATTTGCAAGGCTTGAAAGGAGATCAAATATCTTTAACAGGTGAGGGAACAAGACGTAAACTAATTGATAATAACAAACCATTTTTATTTTATTTTTCCAATGCTATGATTGATACTATGATTGTATGCGTGTAACGTGCATCTCACATGTCATCCAATATTACTGTTATTTCTGTTCATGCATATTTATTTATGTTTATTCATAACATGATGATGATGATGCTAGGAATAGGCATGTGATTGTGTGTGTGGTTAGTGTGTTGGATGCTAGTGGAACATCAAGGGGAGGACGTGGCACTGTGGTCTTGGGCTTGGCCACCAGACCCTAGTTCTATCTTTTCTCAGTCTTACCCACTGGCATCATCCTATCGCTTTTACTTTAGCAGAACTATTATGTCGTAGGGCATCAGGGGAGCTAGTCTTGGACTGTGTGGTCTTTGACTCTGTCGGGGGCCTTAGCTTTATTTCTATGGACATATTAAGGGATGCTGGGGTGAGGTCTTGGATATATTTGGATGGCATTAGGATTGGTTAGTTGCGAGTCCAGTTTGTAAGCCCTCGCCAGTAGGAGCTTACATGTTGGTATGGGTATGACATCAGGGGAAGGGTTGACGGTGTGTGATCTAGATACTTTAGCTCTATCTCTATTCTATGGCGGGGTATATGTGGGATGACAATAGTGTTTGATCCATTGGGTGAATTCACACACTCATGTATAAAGGTGCAGTGGTCATCAATCCTTTCTATAGCACAGTTGCAAACTTAAAATCAGACCAAAGATATGAATAGAATGCATGCATATGTTTGCGCATTGTTTTGTTTGCTCATTTAGCCGTGATGTGTGCTCTCCCTTTCAACGTCGAATATTTTTAGTTGATGATGCAGGTATTACTATAGAAGATTATGTGAATGCGTCATCGTACTAACACATGGTGGCTATGGGCATAGAAGCAATAGAAGAAGCGCATGATCCATCATGCAAATGCAATCAATGTGTTTTTGATTAGTTTAGTTATACTTGAATACTGGAACATGTAATAGATTAATTTACCTTATATCTTGAGTTATTTGGAGATAACTGGATTTAAATATTTATTTATTATTGTTAGACCTATGTTCATCATTAATAAAGATTTTCGTTATTTAATTATTATCTTTGATTATACTTTAGAATGTGTTTGGTTTAATATGATGGGTACGGCCTATACGAGATCCTTGTTGAACCGTTGGTTCTTATGACGGTTCATCACACTACTGGTTAGTCTAGAATTGGAGTATAATAATTAGCCTTTATAATTTCTATATGAAGATCCTCTCAAAAATATTTGTTAATCGACTGAAACATAACCTCGGTGATATGGTGGCAATTTCTCAATCTGCTTTTATCAGAGATAGGCATATTACGAATAATATCATTCTAGTGCATAAGATGCTACATTATATTTGTAGTACAAAAATCTCAAAAAGTATATTCTTTGCATTCAAGGTTGACTTGGAACAAGTTTATGATAGAATTGAATGGTCTTTTTTACAGCGTGTTTTGCAGAGGTTTGGCTTTGATGCTCATTGGATCCAAATGGTCAAGAATATTGTTCAATCTGTGCATTATACTCTTTTGATAAATGGTGCTGAAAGAGGGTTGATTAGACTATAACGTGGGCTTAGACAGGGAGATCCTTTATCTCCCATTTTATTCATTCTCTGTATACATGTGCTGCCTGCTTTGTTGAATGATTCTGCTTCTACATCCATTAATCCTAGTGTGCGAATTAGGGGTCGTATTAAACCCATAACTCATCTTCTATATGCCGATGACCGTATTTTCTTTTCTAAAGTAAATGTGGCAGCAGCTTTTGCTCTCAAGGAGAAACTTGATTTCTTTTGTAAGGTTTCTGGGCAGTGAATTAATTGTGCCAAATCTAATTTGTTGTTTAGACCTAACACACCCCCTCGGTTCTGTAGGTGGTTTTCCAGAGTTTTCAAGGTTTTTTGCAAAAATTTCCCCGCCAAATATCTAGGTGTTCTTACCAACTTCACTGGAGCTAAGATTGAGATCTTTGGATCGGTGGTAGATCAGACTTTACAGAAGTTGCAGCACTGGAAGGCTTTGTTACTTACAAGTGCAGGTAAAGAAAAATTAATTAAGGCTGTAGCGTTACCTAAATGTAATTTCCTTTGTTCCCTTTTTAAATTGCCGCAATCCATCCTTCATCAGTTACGCCAAGGAATAACTGACTTTTATTGGAGCAATGGCTCTTAGTCCAAACGCATTCACTGGGTGGCTTGGAATAGGTTGTGTCTGCTTAAATACAAAGAAGGATTGGGGTTGAGGGACCTGGAGCTGCAAAACTTGGCTCTGCTGGCCAAACTGGTTTGGACAATTTGGGTATCCCCTGATGCTAGGGCTGTAACAGGGCCAGGTTGGGCTGAGTTTTTCAAAACCCTAACCCTTACCTTGGTTATTTAAATTTAACCCTAACCAAGCCTAACCCTATCAGGGTCAAATGTATAACCTTAACCCTGACCCTGGTAGGGTTGGGCCTAACCCTAACCTACCCTGATTGACCCTGACAGGACTAGGTTGGGCTAGATTAACCCTGATTAATCCTGGTTTAGGGTTGGATTAACCCTGATTGGCCCTGAAACATATACCAAAACATACATATAACAATTATTATAACTTAATGATATAACAAACATATATATATATATATATATATATATATATATATATAGGGTCGGGCCGGGCCGGGCTCAACCCAGGGGGTCAACCTAACCCAACCCAACCCTAACAGGGTTGATCAAAATTTGAGCTCTAACCCAACCCTATCAGGGTTTAGGCCATGTTCAACCCTGCCAGGGTTCAGGGTAGGTTTGGGTGGGTTCGAGTTGTCAGGGTAAAACTTGTACCCCTACCTGATGCATTTTGGGTTCGTTGTCTTAAGGCCATTTATTTCCCTACCTCTTTTTTATTGGATGCCACCTTGGGGTCTTGACCCTCTTGGCTTTGGCATAGTATCTATGTTGGGCTTCAGATTTTGCGGCAAGGATTACTTTGGAAAGTTGGAACTGGGGAGAATATTCGGATTTGGGAAGATCCTTGGGTCCTTAATCTTCCTTCTCATAGGCCTTCTTTTCCTCCCCCTTTTGTAGTACAGTATCTTATGTTGCGGATCTTATTGATCCTGTTACTATAACATGGAAGTTGGATGTTTTGTTACAGCTGTTTCACCTTGTAGAGATTCAGGCGATTTGGCAGATTCCATTGAGCTTTTCCACTCAGGTTGATTCCTTTCTGTGGGCAGCTTCTAAGTCGAGTAAATTGACTGTGAAGAGTGTTTATAATATGCTGAGTGAACAACGTTTCTCATATCTTGTTCAGTCATCTAGTGTAACGACTAGTCATTGGTCTACAGTGCCAACTACAATTTGGAAGTCGATTTGGTCTGCCCAAACTCTTCTTAAAATTCGTCAATTTATCTAGAGGTGTTTAGCAAATGCATTCCCTTCCAGTGTGGCTCTAAGCCAGCATCGTCTACCTATGGAGATTACTTGTCAGTGTAGAGCTCTGGAGGAATCGACTGATCATATTTTACTTCGCTACCCCTTTGCCAAGGTTGCTTGGCTGGGCTCTTAATTCACTCTGATTTCTTCTATCCGAGGCGTGTCTTCGTTCTCACAGTGGCTGTGTCATTTTTTTAGAACTAATAATTTAGTCTCCAAGCTTCAGTGTAGAATGGTTTTCTCCTTCATATGTTTTATGTGTTGGTCTTTGTGGCTGGCTCGGAATAAACTTTACTATGAAAATGTGAGCCTAACTCCTATGCAGGTCATGCATCATGCCACTTCTTCATTTGCTGAATTTTATGAGTTTCATTACTTATGGCCTTCTTTAGGGGTGTTGCATGAGGGTGCCCCTTTACAGCCTCTCTTATTGTGGCATCCGCCTTCTGTGGGTCTTTTGAAAATTAATACTGATGCAGCTTTTTCATGTGATGGTTCCTATTCTGCCTTTGGTATTGTTTGCAGGGATTGTTTGGCTAGACCACTGTTCACAGCTGTGGAATTTGTTGGTTTTCCTTCGGGGGTGGTGGGAGAAGCTATGGCTCTTTGTTGGGTTTTGGCGTTGGCGTGGGAATTTAATCTCTCTTCCTTTATTTTGGAATCTGATAGCTTAAAAGTGATTAACTGTATAACTGGATATGTCTCTTCTTCCAATAAGTTTTTGGATGATGTGATTAGGGATATTAAGGCTTTTGTGCCTTCGTTTGGGTTGGTCGATTTGAGTCATGTCCCAAGGCTTCTAATTCTGTGGCCCATTTAGTTGCTAGAAGGGCAGTTTTTGGGATGGGTCTAAAGATTTGGGCTGGGTCAGAATCGTGGCTAAATGATCTATGTTCTCTGGATGTAAATATACTTAATCAATAGAATTCTGGTTTATAAAAAAAAAAAGGTTCATTTAGTCGGTTCAGTCGGGCTATACCTTTGAACCCTAAATGCTCATTTAATAATTGGTCCGAGTCTAAGTCTGAGTACAATACGTTTAATAATCAGACCGACCGGTCTCGATCCATGATCGATCGGACAAGGTCGGACTACACGATCCGGACCGGGTCTCTGAGACCGACACCCTAGGGAACGCCATCGCTTTGATCTCGTCGTACAACGGTGCGGATCGGCAAATCGCTAAAGCCCTTGCAAGGTCTAAAACCTTCATCGCTGAAATGTTTGGACTTTCAACCGGGAAATAGTGAACCTCAAGTGTTATTCAGGGGTGCACACCATTGAAGGAGAGGGTATTCATGGCGAATAGACGATGCTTCAGTACTCTCACTCGCCATTGCCAGTTTCTCTTATCCTCCAACGCCTCCCTCCGTAGCCTCAATACCTTACCTCATCTTCGAACACTTACTGCTATTGAACCTTTGTCACTTGAAGGTCTCACCTCACACTCCCATCACATTCGTCGTGACTTCAAATCCAATTTTGTAATTCAACCTAGATTTCTTCGTCATTTTTCATCCGGAAGGAGAAGTGATGATGAAGAAGACGAGGATTATGACGAAGGTGAAGAACTGGAGGAGACTGAAGATGAAGAAGAAGCGGGAGAAAGCACTGATGAAGATGGACAAGATGAGAATGCTCGGCTGTCGAATTGCGCTGTGAGCAGATCCTATTCATTGGAAGAGAAAGAGGCGGAAGCGGCCGCGATTGGGTACAAGGTGATTGGCCCTCTTGATCCTTCAGAGCGACCCTTTAAGCCATGGGAGTCGGCTTTTGCCGTTGTTCAGGTTCGCTTTGCATTCTTTCTGCTTGCTAATTTTGAATATCATAAACATGTTTTATAGTCGTAGTTACTGATGCTGAAAATATTTAGTTCTGTTATCCTTAAATAATTGGTTTGACTATTTGTCCCTCATTTTTTTTTTCTGTTAGATTGGTTCTCATCAGTTTAAAGTGAGCAATGGGGACACCATTTACACTGAGAGATTGAAATTCTGCGAGGTCAATGACAAGGTATGAAGCCCTTAAACCCATTGATTTTTTAAATTCTGAATAGGGTATTTGGCATTAAAAAGGCAGATACTTGATTGTACCTGTCATTTAGTTTGAAATTGTCCTCACCCGCACAGTCCAGATAAACAGTAGCCTTCAAAATTTTGTGTGGCTTACCTAGTTAAGGGATGTCAACTATAATCACTGGAAAAAGCTTACTATAATATTACTTACAAGAAAATAAAAGGCTTACTTTGATGTTAAAAAAGAACCTTAGCCTGGTGCAAGTCCTGTTATTGCATTTTTTTTGGTTGTTGGGGGGGGGGGGGTGTTAGATGGTGTTCGATAATTTTTATTTTTGCACAACGTGACTGGCCTTCAAAATCAAACCAGGTCTTGACGCTGCTAGACTGGACTTTTACCATTGCACCAAGTGACCACCCCTCTATGATACTAATAAAAAAAATCTAATATTTCTGAAATTCATAAAATGTTCTTGAGTTTGATTGGTCTGATGTACTTCTAATTTCTTATCCATAGCTTAATTAGAATCGGTGCATCAATCTCTTTGAAAGGAAGGAATTACAAGTGTGGTTACAGCACTGTTTGAGCCTCATACCTTCTATTTTTCGGGATCCTGGTTCACTTCAATTGTTCCATAGGGTATTCTGTATCAGTTTGTGCTTTTGGTGGGCTGTTGCATTATAGGACTTTAGGATGCCACGTTACAGTAATGCTCTTTTAAGTTGACGATTTTGATGGTTAATTCATTTTTTGATGATTGGCACAGCATAAATTCTCACCAGTTTAACTTCCTCATCATTCTCTTTCCACATATTCTACAATCATATGCATGGGAAATTGCAGCTTAATTTACCATTATATAGGAAATGTTTTGCGTGTCAGTATCTCTTCTTATTTTAAATAGTAAATAGTGGGAGTAATAATCGTATTGAGGATGTGCTACCATGTGAGAGGATCATTATAGAATTGTGTGACTTGCTTTGTTGGTAATTTAAAATTGATCAGTGGGCTACCTTAAGCATTCACCAACGTTGTCGTGTTTTATTCACTTATGAAATCATTATCAATGGAGTTCACTGTAAGCGTGTTGTATGTGAAAGATATCTATCTCTATTAGGTGGATTAACTGTCATCAAAAGAGGGGTGAGCATATCTAAAGTTTCTCTATTGTGAGATTATAGTGGGGTGCAGAAATTTCATCTTTATAATGGGAAATGGAAACGGCAGGGGTCAGTTTTAGTGGCTGTGGGGAAAATGGTGCCGGTATTTGAAGATTAATGTTGGATTCGGAACAGACCATCATTCTTTGTGATATGTTAATTATAGTGGCTCTTGGGATGTGAACGTCAGGCTAATTTTAATTCGTAGGATTTGATTAGTTGGAAGAGTTCAATCATGGAATGCGCTTAACATGTGAATCTGGGTGGTTGTTTTCATGTAGGTCTTTTTTTTATAAAATCCCCCCCCCCCCCTTTTGTTTCTACTTTTTTTTTTTATTTTTTATTTTTATTTTTAATTATTACCCTGGTATTATGCAATTTACATACAGGGTTCTGATTGTAAGGTATATTTTTTGGGGTAGTGATTTCTATACCTAATCCTCTAGAATCATTTTAATGCTATAGGATGGATGCATACACTTATACTTTCTTGAATAGAGGGGAGATGCAAGTACAATGTTCTTGAAAGCTAAGTAATCAGAATGTGAAATGGATCAGGAGGGTCAGCTTTGTGTGTGTGTGTGTGTCTCCAAATCAGAAGTGTGTAGGACTCAGAAACTTATTGGATCAATGGAGGGAAAGAGAAGACAAAGAAAGTAGAAGATGTGGAACCAGATCTCCCACCTGGACCCTTGTTGGAATCCCACCTGTTGCTTCCACAAAGTAACTTCTCAATCTCATAGAAAAGTAGAAGGAATAAAACCTGGCTGAATTCATTAAACTGTATGGAGGAAAGCCCCCTTTACGAGTCTTTTATAATAGTAGTAAAACTAACACCTAAAGTTGGCTAGGCATCTAAATCCTCCTATCGATGGACTCTAACAATCCCAAAGACAAATATCCTTAGACGTGGGCTTTACTAAACACTGATGTGTCTCATTACAGGGGCCTTACAATAAAAGAACTTAAGTAAAAAAACTAAACGACTTCCAAACTAGGAAAATGTGTCATTCTCAATGATCAGTCATCCCATAGTGGTTCTGGTTGCTGATGTTGGAACATGGAAGTGAGAGTACCGCTGCATGATTTTCTACATTTGTTGTTGTTGTCTTGACTTTCTGTGTCTAGTTGCTGATATTAGTGTTATGGATTTAGTGAATTTCACCTACTAGGTGTTGGTTTTTTGAATTGGCTTTTCTTGTTTTCTTTTCTGGAGCAAAATGAGTCATCAATGAATGGTTTGAATTGGAATGCTTACAAGTAAGATTGGTTGGAAACAACGTAAAGTGATGTAGATTTCCAGTGATAGAAAGAAGAGAAAGATGGCATGAGGTTTTTGTTTGATCTGGTTATCTGAACCTGATAATGTTCATCCAAATCATGGGCCAGTGTTAGGATTTTTTTCCTTTCATTTATTTATTTATTTATTTTTTCGTTTTTAGGTTGTTTACTAGGGCTGGAACATGTACAGTCCTGTTTCAAGTCAATTTTATTCCAGTTTCTAGAGTCCTAGTTGTACCGAACAACTCCAATCACAGCCTACGTATGGAGTGTTTGTCTGTTTAATTTTTTTATTTCATTTAATTATTAAGTTATTTTTTCAGTTTGGGGCTCTCCTCTTAGCTTGCACAAGGGAAAAAGGTTACCTTATCCAGTTTAGTTTGCTATTAGGTTGATGCAGTCCAAGTTACACAAGAAGACCAAAGGAAGGAAATGCCAAAATCAAATCGACAAAAGCCAAAAACACTATTCACAGTACTGTTCACGTGAACAGTACCAACAGAATTAGAAATTAATGTCTTCTTCCCATTTTCAGTTAAGTTAGATTTATTTCTATAAAATTAGTCATTAATTTTGTTTCCTAAATTTGTTTTGTTTCCTAAGTTGTTTTACTTTATGAGTCAGTCTTAGTTGTTAATTGTTTCATTGTTTAGAAATTTTCCTATTTTCTGTTTTAGAAATTTTTCTATTCTCTATAAAGGAAGTTACTGTTTCAGTTTTGGAAATCCTATGATTTTGTAATCTTTCGAAGTTTATAAATAAGAAAAAAGAAAGTGTTGGCAGTAGAGAGAGTTGGCCAGAGTTTATTATTAAATTCTGGTTGAGTCTCAACCGAAACTCCTATTTTGTTCATTCCTGTTTTTAGATAATAGTGGTTTTTCGAAAATTCATAATTTGTTCATCCATGGTTAGATCACCTTCAAATTTGGGTATGTTATCAAGTACATCCCAGAGTACTTCCCCTCCAAGTTTGAAGACCTTCTAACAGCTGGATCTCAAGATAAGTGAATTTTTCTATAATTTTATGATTCTGGTTTGCTAAAATACTTGTTTGAGACCTATGGGCAAGATTGGTTTCGATCCCACTCGTTGGATCAAGCTCATCTTCTGGAGTATTGTTTCTTATATCCTAAGGATCGAGGATCCCAAAATTTAAAGTATTTTTACAGTTAAATTTGAAGTTGAGAAATTATTTGTTCAATTTCAATTACTCTTGTTTGTTGTTAAAGGTTAAATTTGGGTTTGGACTGTGTAGAGATCCTGTAGTAAAGAGGGATCTATGAATTGGATGAGTTGAAACCCTCTTTGCCACCAATTGGTATCAGAGCATGGCTGAGGAGAGTTTTGACTCTCCTAACTAGTCCCATGACCCCCTTACTTTGATTCTTGCAAAATTGGTTGCGATGAATGCCAAGATTGATAACATAGGAAAAAAAAATGAACACCAAAGAGGCTGTTCGGCAACATCCTACAGCCAATATTGTGCTTATAAATAATCCTAGGGCTCTCCAAAGAGTCCCTAGAGAGGACTATCTAGATCTACCAGATGATGAGTATGATGGGAGACTTCCCCGATATGAAATTTCACATAAAGGAAGGCTGGACTTAAAATATTTCTATGGTAAGTAAGACCGACAAGCCTTTTAAGCCTTTCGTGATTGGTTGTGTGCATTGGATGATTATTTCGATCTTCCCGAACCACAAAAATTAAAATTAGCCCGATCCAGACTCTTTGGAACTGCCTGTGAGTGGTGGAAAGTCAAAAAACATAAGCTCAAAGTTCGAGGAAGAGAGCCCAGGATTTGGGAAGATATGAAATAAGAATTAACTAGAGAATACGTACCTAAACATATCCAAATAAGGCTCTTCTATCGACAAAGTTACCACTAGGTGGCATGTATAACTGAAGAAAACCTGACACAACCATCTATAAAATTCAGTTCGCAAGTTAGCGATGGGTGGAAGCCTAACGCTAACAATATTAACGTGAAACACTCTAATCGTAAGATATGTATGCTGCTGTCACCTATCCCAAATAACTAAACTTTAGGTAACCTAATACCTAGCCTAGTTGTGAGTGTAGGAAACCTAGACCCTAGGCTGTCCTACATCATATACCTTAGATCATGTCACAAGAAGCTGATGTCATTGAATATCACTGGTTTGAATTAGCAGTGCAGTATAAAGTTACTTAAATAATTTATAGAGAAATTTTACTTGAATGATTATTTTATTCATATGAAGCAGTTTTACGCATTCTCGGCCATCCAACATGAAATTTCCTTTGGTAATGTAGATAAATCATGTGGAAACTTTGATGTACCTGGGCATCATTGCTGTATAAGTTGAAAATGAGAGGACTAAGGAGCATGTTGCTAAGGTAACCGCTTTCTATTGACATAGAACTTAAATCATTAGAGCTTCTACTGTACGCACACACAATCCAACACAGGGCAGAGGATGACAAGGCAAGCGAAGCTTGTTTGACAATGATGATGTTTGATAGACTAGAGAAAGAAAGTTGAGCCAATAAGGGGACTATCTATCTTGATATGGTGGAGAACCTTTAGGTCCTAGTCACTCAGATAGTAAGAGTTAGGCCTAGGAAGGCTTGCACTTCAATTCAAATACAAAGCATATAGGTCTGCATAGTAGTCACTTACATTTATTGTGCCCTTTTCTGTTAGAATATGTGTTTTTTACAGTAGTAACTGTTTTTTGGGGAGACTGGAATTCTCTGCTTGTTCTTCTTGTTGGACCATCTGACACATGCTTGGTTTTGGTTTCCTTTTGTGTATCCAAGCATCACTCTGTGACGGTAGTTCAGATGGTAAAGGCATGTGATGACCTGGAAGTTCTGTTGTTTGGTCTTAGAGGTATGATTGGGATGCCTGTTGATAGATTTGTTGCTTTGACCTCAACAATGGAAATGATGGTTGACTGAGTGTTCCCCCCCCCCTCTCTCTCTCTCTCCCCCTTTGGCTCTGTTTGTCCATGTTAAAGGACGAAGAAGTAAAATTTTCTTGTAAAACAGCAAAGTAAGAATTTTACATTGAGGACAGTTTTCATGTAAAATATCATTTTCAGGAAAAATTTTACAACAAAACAAACAGGGCCTTTGGGATAGATGTTGAGTGAGAGGGTTGTTCAAGCAGATAAATTAGTCCACTGAGTTGACTTTAGGAAGTATCTAAACCGTGGTTGTGGATGGAAACCGGCTGGTAGGTCTAGGCGTCTAGCATAGCTGAGTTAATGCACGTGTTAGGTCCTACGAGTATTGGTGCTAACGGTTAAGGCTTGCAGCATAAATTTGTGAGAGATGCTACATAGAGAAGAAGTGTCTTTTTTTTTGAATTGATGGTTGACTTGAGTGTTCACCCCCCCCCCCCCCCTCTCTCTCTTTGGCTCTGTTTGTTTTCATGTTAAAGGATGAAGAAGTGCAATTTTCTTGTAAAACAGCAAAGTAAGAATTTTACATCGAGGACAGTTTTCATGTAAAATATCAATTGCAGGAAAAATTTTACAACAAAACAAACAGGGCCTTTGGGATAGATGTTGAGTGAGAGGGTTGTTCAAGCAGATAAATTAGTCCACTGAGTTGACTTTAGGAAGTATCTAAACCATGTTTGTGGATGGAAACCGGCTGGTAGCTCTAGCATAGCTGAGTTAATGCACATGTTAGGTCCTACGAGTATTGGTGCTAACAGTTAAGGCTTGCAGCATAAATTTGTGAGAGATGCTGCTACATAAGAAGAAGGTTGGTTACTTTCTTCTTTTTTTTTTTTTTCCACATTGGGATGTTGAATTGGGGTCAAGAAAAATAGAAGTAGGGGTTTGATGAAAAAAAATTAGAATTAGATTTAGTGAAACTGGGAAAGGAGGGTTCAGATGAAAAATAATTTAGGATTACTTATCTGAATGTTGTAATCAATAAAATCATTGTACTTAGGGTGCTGTTGATATGCCAAGGAGTACCTGGCCTGGTCTTCACCTGCAAGATAAACAAGACAACAAGTACAGGTTCTTGTCAACAGATCTTTGAAAAATTTTAAGCAGGCAAGTACAAATATCAGAAGCAAGGAAATTCCTAAAATTATTTCCTTCCCACTTTATTTAAATTTCTAATTCTAGATAATTATAATTCTCTTCTTATCTAATAATAAGAAATTAAATCTTGTTTTCTTGATACCAAGATCTAATTATATCTCATTCGTTAAGCTGCTTCCAATTCTAAGGGAGAGGATGGGATCCCCATGTGACCCTCAAGGGCTATAATGTAAATCTAAAACGAGCGCATTTTTGTATGAATGGGAAACTGCATTGGATGTGAACTTTTTTGTAATGGTCAAAAGGAAGTCCACAAGTTAGCTCGTTGGAGGCTCACCTCTAGGCTAGCATTTATGCCTAATTGCAAGTCCTTGGAGGCTTTACATGCAAACTTATGGTACCATTCTGGAGGTTGCTTAAGAGTCTCAACTTCTGCACCCTAAGGTTGGTGAAAGTCAAGAAGATTTCATGGTGTCTTGGCAGTCAGCCCCTTTTGGTAGAATGAGAAAGCTAATGTTGAGGTTTGTGTTTCTGGTGACTATTTGGGTGTTAGGGAGGGAAAGAAATCAGAGGATGTTTAGGGTATGTCAAAGACCTGTTCAGTATCTTTTTGAGTTGATTATGGTGAGGCTGTGAGATGGCTTCAATCTTTGATGCTGTCTGTGGTATATCTATTGATTAATTCCTGAGGCATTGAGACTTGGTGGCTTTTAATGCCCTGGTGGAGGATCAGATTCAGCATATTTTGACTTCTCCTTCAGAAGTTAGATGTATTAAGCTTAATATGGATAGAATCTCTATCTATACTCCTGGTTCTGCAGGCATTTGGGGGTGTTTTAAGGAACTACAATGATGAGATCCTTTTGGTGTTTTCGGGTCCCATTGGTACTGCTGATTCAGTTACTCTGGAAACCAAAGCAGTTATCCAAAGGTTGGAGATTTCTTTGGCAAATGGTAAGCTGAAGGGTTGTGTGTGTGCATGTGCAAGGGACTTTGAATTGGTGATTTGTTAACTTCAAGATTTATCCTGGGTGGTGGAGCCTTGGACATATCTTTCCCTTGTTAGGAAAGCAAGAGTTCAGTCTACACAAGGGGAGTTTATCTTTCCATTGTTGGGATAGCAAGAGTTCTGTCTTCCCAAGGGGACTTTACCTTCTCCTGGAGGAAGAGGTTGACAAACTCAAGATCAGACTAGCATTTTATGGTTTTTTTTAATTTTTAATTTTTAATTTTTAATTTATAAACTTCCAGACCAATAAGCACGTCCTAAAGAGAGGAAGGACTATTAATGGGGATTTTAAACTGCCCCCTCGATCGCTGGGTAGGCTATATTCTCAATCGGCGAAGCCTCGCTACAAAGCTAGGGAGGGAAACTTCTTCTTTCGAGTGAAGAAGAAGCCCACCTCCCACAGGATAAGCCTCTTAAATTACACTTACTGATTGACTAGCTTGAACTTCTCTTTCTGCCGAACGCGTAAAGGTTGGTCAAACTAAGGTTGTTGTCAGCTGCTGTTGATGCTGCATAGGCTCTCTGGTACAAGACTATAGCTTTCAAGGAAAATTTTAGTTGTAGTAGGAAGTTTGTTGCTTGGTTAATGCATTGCATTCACCTGTTTTATATTGGTTCTGTTGGTGGTCTCCCAATAGCTATGCAATGCATTCGAGTTGAAGGAGAAAATGGATCTTTTTATTCTTGATTGAAAATTATGGTGGCAGTTTCAATCAAGTAAAAGTTAAAAGATTAAAAGATGAATTGATGAAGTAATTCTTGTGAGTGGTGAGAGAATTATACCATTGCTCCATTTGTTTTGACATAAAGTAAAATTTTACATGTAATATTTATATGTAAAAAGAAAAAAAATTCAATGTTTATTTCCGTGAAATAATATATAGTGATATCTACGGAAGATGGAAAAGGAACTTCGTCTTTCTTTTACCTACTGAAAACAAATTTTGAAATTTTTTTTTTACATATAAAATATTACACATAAAATTTTGTAATTTTACGTTGAAACAAATGGAGCACATAGTAGATAAGACCATGGTTCTAGGTTATGATCGAACCAAAATCTCCAAGTTTTCTGGTCGAAACTTATGGTTGAAACCCAGGTTTCAACATTGGGTTTTAGCCCAGGGAACCCCAAGGTCGAAACCTCAAAACGAGATCTGGCACGTCTCAGTTCGGGCCTGACTGAAACCTGCCTCGAAACCGAGATTTAGTTCCTGGATTAGATGGTGGTGTTTAGTAACACTGCAATCAATATTTGCAAGAATCTGGACCAAAGCAAGTGGTGCCAGTTCTTAATGAGGAAACTTATGGAGTTAATAATCGAAAACATCTTCTAACGATTTTTTTTTCCTTTTTGGGAGAGGGTATCTCTATCATGTAAGAATCTATCACAAGGTGAAATGAAATCACAATACAGTTTTATTTTTATCAAACCCAGTTATATAAGGTGTTCTGCTAACTGCTGCACAAAGGTTTATTATCTGAAACACCTCTAAGCTGTTCTTTTACCTTGTGATTGGTGCTGAAGTAGCATTGCTTACATGAAGTTTTGATAGAAGATCCAGACTCCCATGGATTCATGAAGCTGGACCCATGTATAATTAGTTTAGCTTAACTTGTCAGTTTATAAGTAGCCGTATGGTTCTTTTTTGTCATTGTCATTAGAATGTCTATGATTATTAGTATAACTAGCACTAAAATAAACAATTAACAATATATCATAATATTTAGGGAAAATTACTCATACCACCCCCGACCTATTGGTCAAATACTGACATTACCCTAAAGTTGACAACAACTACACGTACTGCCTCTAAATCCCAAACGTTGTTACACAGAGACCCACACTATTAGTTTTTGTTTATTTATTTATTTTTTCTGTTAGTTGCACCATGATTTTGTTTTTAAGGTCCAAAATACCCTTATGGTGTTAGTCAATGGGGTGCGGCTGTAATTGTTGGCAACTTTAGGGTGTTTGAGGCCATCCTGGGCGCCTAGGCGCTTAGGCGCCGCCTAGGCGTCGCCTAGGCGACCAAGGCGTTCCCAGTGTATTTTTTTATATTTTTAATATATTAATGCTATATTAATGTTTATATATATATATGCAGCATTCTACATAAATAAACATTTAAGACATAGCTTAATTAATATAAGAAAAACAACAAAGAAACAAATAATTGAGTTAAGTAGGCAACACGTATTTATGACTGACATTTAGTTATTTCTAACAAATTTTACCGGAGTGTAACTCCTTTAATATATTTCAGATTCAAGCAATCTCAAATTCATTGCAAAGCTAGTATAATCAGCTTTCCAACAAATCCTAGATTGCTTGAATCCGAGTTATAATGAAGGAGTTACACTCGGTCAAACCTTGTTCAAGTACGCGAATCGTTGTTAAAAGTCGTCTGAATGTAAATTATTTTTTGGGCATCAAAACAAGATATTATTTTGGCGCACTCTTGGTTTTTAGTGATACTTTACTATAATAAGATTTATGGAATTTTTATATTTGGAAAAAAGCCTAGCATTTTGAAGTTGAAAATCGCCCCCGCACCTGAAAATACGATTTTTGTTCTTGAACTGAAGGGTTGACTTTTTATCCTTCTGGAATTTGAATTTTAAATTATTTTTATTGGATTCAAATAGGGGGTATTTGCTTATTTATGAATAATATCTTAAGTAAATGAAATATAAAATTAAAGAAACATTTACTTAAAAAAAAAAACACACATAAGGCCCAAGGCGATCGCCCAGGCATTCTGGGCGCCCAAGGCGTCCAAGGCGGCGCCTAGGCGACGCCCAGAGAGCCTGGGCGACCGCCCAGGCAACATTCATAAGGCGCCCAGGCCCTGGAATCACGCCTGGACGCCTAGGCGTCGCCTAGGCGACGCCTTGACAACTATGACAAGGATTCCTGAGCACCTCTGCATAGCGCAATGCCGTCGAGCTAGGTTCAAATGGCTTGCAAATCCTGTGGAGTTGTCCCAGCTTGAGGGATCTAAGCTTGGAGCCTCGTTTCCAACTAATGTCTTTTTCTCTCATATTATATTTGTAAATGCAATAAGGGTAAAATTGTCTTTAAATTTTTAAACTTAACGGTGTTAGTCGATGGGATGCGGCTGTAATTGTTGGCAACTTTAGGGTGTCTCTGTATTAGAATCATAGGTCAGGGGTGGTATGAGTAATTTACCCTAATATTTATATTACAATGATATTACTATACTGTTATATTGGGTCTTTAGTTATTGGAGATTCTTTTACACATACTATGGGAGAGGGTTTCCCACAATGGCAGTGGGGGGAATATCCCACACCACACCAATGAGGGGTGCAGGAAACAGTATCCACATTAGGGGCCCATATGGTCAGGGAGGAGAGTGTCAGAAAAGAGACAGAAAATGTCAGAATGGGAGGGGATCTTGTTCGCCATACTTAACATTTCTTCTGCATTTGTTTCTATATTTTATTAGCTAGATTGTGTAATATACATTTTTTTTCCTACATATTTGTGCACACAGTCATGCTTTCCTCATTTTGTTTTGTTGCAGTTGATTCTGAACAGGGTTCTCATGCTTGGATCAAGGACCCAAACTATCATAGGCAGGCCTACGTTGCCAGAGGCAGCTGTTCATGCAGTTGTTGAAGAGCATGTGAGGAGAACCTTGTATTTGTTTCCTCTTCATATATGTTGCTTGCATTAATTATGCTTCATAATTTTTGTAAAGATAGTTTCTACTTTCCGTTTATCAAAAGTTAATCAAGCTTCATAAAACATGTGAATGTGATAAAAAATGCAAAGTTAATTAAAATTATATGCAGAATTAGGAAGAGAGTTGCTTTTAGACAATGAAATACAATTTCCCGAGGTAGGGAAGACAGCAGCTTGTTGATTTGGTGAAATCTTGGGGGGAAGATAACCTGGCCTGGATCTAAACCTGTCCCTGCAAGCCCCAATGATCCACTAGCATATTACATCCTATGCTACCCCCCTGGCGTCCAGGAAAGAAAGAAAAGAGAGAAGGGGGGGGGATTTGATTTACAGACAATTAACTAGAAAATCAGTTAAATTAGTGGCAACTGCATCTCAAATTGTATGATTCAATGTGATCAAGGTGCGGGCAATGGATGTTGTAAAAGTGACCTATTTTATTGTTTACCTCCCCAATCAGGTTCCCTTAAAGTGCCACCGCTTTCTCTACTAATTATCCTGAAGCAGCTTAATGTAGAGACAATCCCCAACTCAACATGTTGGGAACCAACCCCACAGTAGGATCAATTAATATGAACAGTAAACCGTGAACAGTAGAACCAGAAAGAAAGGAAGAAAAACTGAGAAAAGAAAAGGGAAGGGATACGACCTTTGACGTCTCACCATAGGCTTTGGTAGTCTCTCACTACTGGAGGTCTCTCACTCAAACTGTTTCTCACAGCCATTGGCATAAAACCAGAATTTCATTCATCTTTCAAATCTTGTCTAAAGAGCAAAGCTCTATATAGAGAATAAAAACTCCTAGACTTAGCAACTAAAAAAATAGAAACTTCCTATTACATCCTTGCTATAAGTAAAAACTCAAAAATAGAAATTCTCTAAAAACCTTCTAGCTAATGGCTAAACAAAGAGTTTCCAAAACTGAAAATAGAAACTAAGAAAGATAGAAAGTAAGAAAAGAAACTTTCATAAGCATAAGTTTCTAAACTGAAAATAGAAGGTAGCTTGCTTGGTCAATACTTCAATGAACATAGAAAGTGCTGAAATAGAAGGCTGGCCAAAGAATCTTGAAGCATCTTTTCAAAACAGCCTCTCAAATCTGTTGGTAATGTTTCACCTTTTTCGAGGAATCCTTCATCAGTGGGTGAATGACTGATTTTTTCAATCTTTTCGACCTTGGTTCTGTAGGATGAACAATGTTGGCTGGTTGGTTTTGACCTTTTGTTCCCATTGGCATGGGTTGTTGTTGGCTGAACAATACTGCATCACACCTCTTTAACTAGACAGTCCTTATGATTAGGCTCAATAGCATCATCTATGCTTATGACTAGGCTCAATACTCAATAGCATCTATGCTTTAGTAGTCCTTGTAAGAATGTTTAAATAGATATGTTGGAATTAAGTCATACAGTACTGTGTTGCTGACAATCATCTCCAGTGCTGATATTTTATTGTTCATGATACTCATAATTAGACTACCTGGTTTTTTTCTTTTTTTTTTTTTTTTTTTTGGTGGGCATGGGTGGGGAGTAAATAGATATGTTGGAATTACAATACTATGTTGCTGACATTCATCTCCAGCGCTGTTTAGTGCAAGTTCTTGCATGCTTGCATGAACCATTGTTGTCATTGTTCTGAAGTCCCATTTTGACTTTTAAAACAACTTTTTTTCAGGCATTGGATGCCAAGGTAATTATATTTAAGAAAAAGAGAAGGAAGAATTATCGTAGGACCAATGGGCACCGTCAGGTAAATCAAAGATGAACCTATTAGCTAGTCAGAGTTATCTTTCTATTGGTTGGTTTTTTGTCACCATGTTGCTTATGAATTTCTTTTCAGGAATTGACAAGGCTGAGAATTACTAACATTGAGGGAATTCAGAAGCCAGAAAAGGCAAAACTTGAGAAGCCTGATAAGTCAAAACTTGAGAAGCCAGAAAAAGCGAAAGTTGAGAAGCCAGAAAAGGAGGCAGTTGCTGTATAAGTGGACACTCATCTCTGATTTGCAAGACTCCCAAGTGTTTTTCTTTCTTATTCTGGAGTTATGTATTAGTGAGCAGCAGCACCCTCTGCCATCCTTAAGTTGCATAAAGAATTGGAGAAAAGGGCATGCAAAAGACCTATCATCAAACAGGGTACATCTTAGAAGATTGTTGCTGTAGGAAGCAAAAGCCGTCCATAGGTCTAGACAGTTATAAACCATGTGCAAAATTGTTGAGTAGGGTGAGAAAGGGAATTTTTAAGTGAAAGATCAACTCACGATGAAACACTACCTTTTGTTGTTTTTTGTTTCCTGGGTAGTTTTTTTAGCCCCACAGGCTGTGTTGGGCCCCTCTTCTTGTTTCACAGTTTTCAAATGCTTCCTGCTGAGTTCTAACAGATTGTCTGGTTCAAGAATTACACTTTTGATGACATTACAATTCTGATTACATTAATTAGGTCGTCTCTGTTTCTGAAAGGCTACCGGCTATCCCTTTTACACGGGAGTTACTGACAGTATTGCAATGTATTTCTTGTATTTTATTTCTGGGATTGCCTTTGATTCTTTTCATGTAATTGGAAAGATGGTTACACAAATGGTCTACCAGGATATGATCAGGAATTTGGATTCGCCACCCTTTTCTTGTAAATGGTTTGAATGGGTTTTGTTAAAAAATAAAAAATTATTTTAAGATGTTCTTTTTGCGAAAAGTTCCACTTCTATGCCAAATTGCTTTTGTGGGTTTAGGAGCCTGTATTTGCTGAACATTTTTATTTAGAGGGATTTTCTTATACGATAAAATATTATTGTCACAGGTGTTGTTGCTGAAACTGGGTTGGTTGACGTCCCCCGCTTCTTACAAAAGATGAAAGTTATCGGAGATGGACAGTGGTGTCCAGTGTTTACTCTGACGATCAAGTCAGTAACAGAGCAATCAGTATGGAATTTACGAGGAGAAGATAAATTCCTTAGAGAGAAGGGTTCTTTGAGTACTCTTAGAGTGAGTAAAGATTAGATATTATTGCCTATGACCATCGAGTGCTTATATAGAGGACACCTGTAGTTGAAACTGGATACGCCACCCAGTAATTGTAGTAGATTAGGAATGTATGACTCTGTTGGAGTCAATCTAGGTATCTCCCACAACCGTAGGATGAAGATCCTACGATTGAGTGAAGTCGCCGTCTCTGACCCTTTAGGTCGCCGCCACACACGTTCTCGAGGGGGGAGAGTCCTATGCCAAGTCCAACTTTCCATATCGTGCGTGACCCAATAGGAATCCTCTTAGCGCTCTATAGATTGATTGGGAGACCTAACACATGTGAACCCACATGTTTTTTCTCACCATCATGGAAAGCCTTGGAGGCGACATCTGTCAGAACATGTGTCATCCTCCCATTATGACATGTGGATGGACATGTGTTGTTCTCTTATTAGTCAGGCGAAATATGCTATCAACAATAAGGTTCGTTTCTTTTCCAAATTTTACAAGATTATTCATTTGTCACAGGGATAGATGTTGTGTTTATTCTAATAGTTAGATAGAGAAGATACTGAGTAGATTAGTCATATATCAAGTTGAGTGTACTTCAATTGAGGGGAGAAGTTCTTTGGTCCGGAGACTAGAGAAATCCAAGGGGTAGAGATGGAATTTTAAATACATGGCAGAGTGAGGTTTTGTGCTTTTTTGAGGGTAAGTTACTCCAGGCCATAGAGTCTTTTAATTGAGGGGCTAAACCAGAGAAAATTTTCCCTCTCATTTAAATACACCCATCTATTGGTTTCTATTTTATGTATATCTATGAATTTATACCAGTATTTTAGCCAGTACTAGGTACTCCGTAAACTCTAAAGATGAACAAATGTATTAGATTTGTTGTGAATTCGGAAATTCTACAAACATATGTGACATCAATAACTACCATTTTCTTCTTGACTTCCATTAAAGTGTTAAATAATATGTAATATTATTTATTTTGCTAATTTAATATAGTACACTTGTAATATCTTATCATTTCTTATGTTCACTCAAGACATATGCATTACATAATATTTTGAATTTTTCTTATTTAAAACTTAACTTAGAAGAACTTTTAAGAATAAGATAAAGAACAATCACTATAGAAAAATCATTCAAATATTGCTTATTTAACTTCAAGCTCGAAGTGGGAACAATGTGTTGGTTTCAGCAACAGTTGAAGGTATAAGTTTCAGGCAGGAAGAGATAATGGGGAGAGACCCCTCCCCAAACTCTTAGGGCTAAGGGTGTCAAAGTTGGGCTCGAACTGATTGATCAAATCGAACTATACCAAATTTAGTCTGAGACCAACCAGATTAAAATGTTATTGATCATGTTTTGGGTTTAGGTATAGCATGTTCTATTGGTCCAGGTCTAGTCCAGGCTAGTCGGATAAGAGGTTGAAAAATTACACCAATGAGCCCGAACTCGATAATATTCCGGACCAAATTGATTTATACTGAATATTAAAATTGTAGCTTCACTACTTCAGCCTTAATGGGTTTCCTACCGGACTTTTGATTGGACCTGGACACCCGATAAGTCATGCCTGATAAAGAATTGAAACCGGACCAGCCCGGTTGCTACCGTTCATGGTGCACCCCATTCAATCTGAATCTCTTATCAGAAATGTTTCAGACTGACTCTATAAATCCTGACACCGATTTAGCCACGACCAAATCCAGCCCGAACCGACCGATTGACACTCTTAGGGTGAAAGCCTAAAGGGAGTAATAAAGCATTCTTTCCCATGTTGGTTGTAGAAGACCAATCGTTTTCTTCCTTGTGGTTTCACCATTTTTTTTTTTATTCAAAGCCTTTTAGGCTTTGGACCATCACAAGCTTGAGTCCGGATCATCTTCCCATATGGTAACCACCCCATATTATTGGGAGCCGTCCATAGAATGTGAGTCCCAAGTCCATGAACAGTTTACAAGGATGTAGGATCATTGCCAAGTGGAGAGAAGAGCTTGGTAAGAGCCTCTACACCTTAGGCCCAAATATTTCTACATATAGTTCAAGGGATCATATTTACTTTTACAAATGGATGGAACCCGATATATGATTCAGAATTTTTGGTCAACACATAGGTAAAAGGTATGACACTCAATGTATCGAGCCGTTACGATCCGATACTGTCAATAAGTATCCAATTCCTTATCAATTTCCTAAATCACCGTTAAGAACTTAAACCATGGTTGCAGCCACTTCTTGTATTAAAAATAAAGCCAATACTAGACACATACAACCATTTGCGATTTCTCAAAAATAACTTTGATGAAATAACCGTACTACCCCTAAAGTACATTAAGCTTCTTATTGTTTTTTTTTAGCAAATCCGCCTGATAGCAAAATCATTAACCATGTGAATTGGATTACAAAAGAGAGGCTCCATTTTGATTTGATTACAAACAGATTTAACTTTTTCTATTTTTTTTTTCAAATTCATTGTCTAAGTTATTGTAATGTTATTAGATGATATTTAGATTTTCTTTATTTTTAGTATTTAACCCTAATTTTTTAATATTTATAATATTTTTATTCATTTTTTAAGGTATTTTTTATAAGAGCATTTTCATTATTTAGCATATTGAATTTGAGAAAAATTATAAAATTACCCTAAAAAGAGATTTCACTTTACAAAATTCAAGATCAAGTGCATGAACTCAAAGATCGAATTGGTAATCCCAATCTGATCTAGAGTCGGACCAGTCCAGATATAATTAAACAAAATGTTATATGAACCATCATGCACACATTCCTCAAGAGTAACCTTCTCCTTTCTCTCTCATTCAACCACTTCACGTGTTCATCCAATTATAAGTCAACCAAAAAAAAAAAAAAAAAGGGAGATGGATCTACAAGCTTATAAGAGATATTAGAATCTTATATGTTAATGAGAAAGTATGAGTACAAAAAGAATTGATAAATGATCACTTGGAGGATAGAGAAAAAAGAGACATAGATTTCAAAAAAGAGAGATAAAGACAGAAATACATGTAGACACATATTTCTTTTTCCCATAAATAAATAAGAGAAAATGAAAAGAATTAATAAATGATGGAGTACCTTCGACTACGTGGCCCATTCTACATTGTTAGTGTAGAATAGAAATGATTTGTTCTTTAACTCAATTTCATCTAGGTTATGAATGCATTCTCCATTTTGAGAAAACATTTCTACCAAATGCAAAACAAACAAAGCATAAATATACATGGAACTCTAGAATGAACCAAATGATAATGATGTGGGTCTAGCAGATGATAATACCAAAACCCATGATAAAATAGAGGGGACATGGTTGAATCTTAGATTGTTAGACAAGGGCCAGGTTTTCTGTCCAGCTGTCCTTACGTGATAGGGTTGCATAAGGGGGTGAATTGGTCATTTCATCCCCACGTGATGGGGTTGCATAAGGGGGTGAATTGGATATCCGTTCAGCTAATGGTGCAACAGATCGCAAACATCTCCTTGAATAAATTCTAAGAAATCAACCCAAATCAAAGATGGCTTCAAATTAGTCTTTGCTGATGAAGGTAAAATCTATTCTATAGATGCGGAGGCATATGGAAAGCAGTACATCGAAACCGCAGTAGAGCAAAAAGATTATATGCACAATGAATGTAGGATTTTACCATTTCCAGTTGATCTGGGTTGGGATTGTGATGATTCTAACTTGTGTATTATAGGTTCTTCTAATGGTTTACTTTGTTTATATGCTTTTTCTAGCTTGTGTTTGTTGAACCCAGTCACCAAGGAATACAAGAGTTTGCCTAACCCGGAAAATCTTGCGTATTATTTATTTTAAACATTATGCGTTCGGTTACAGTCCCAGAACCGATGAACACAAGGTGCTGGTAATTGCAGAACAAGTCAATACACATACCGAGATCATGTATGAAGAGTATACATTTCCCCAGGTCACGATTGAAGAATATACACATACCGATATCTGGGTGTACACGGTGGGGACTAATTCTTCTTGGAGATTAATTGAGGGTGCCACGTACAGCATCCACTCACGTAATCATGCACTGGTAAATGGAGCTATCCATTGGATCGCAACTGGCATGCCAGGTCACTCAATTCTAGTCCTTTCGTTTGATTTTGAGGATGAGAAGTTCAGGTCGTTGTCTCTGCCTAAAAGCTTCTCCATAGAAGACACTCTTGACCCCTTGGTGGAATCGGGTGGTTTTCTTTCTCTCTGTCATTGGAAGGATGATGGGAATTTCGACGTTTGGATCATGAAGGATTATGGTGATCAGCAATCATGGACTAAGCAATTTTCTGTTATGGAGCCAACATTGTCTGGGCTTGGGGAATTAATTCTTTATACCTTTATGCATTCTGAAGAATGATAAAGTTGCATTGTATGAATCTGATCTTGGTTTTTTTCATACTTGATGAAGTGAAGAAAGAGATTTTTATCCCCATGTTAGGCCTCCAACTAATCATCATTATGGTGCGAAAATGTATTTGGAGAGCCTCGTTTCACTGAGGACTGATGGTGGAGTAGATGGTAGCAGTGAACAGGAGAGAAGAGAAATGGAACAGAAACAAGAGGTAAACCGTTTGAAAAATTTATGTATTTAGTATTACTTCAAGTTTAGATGCCTGCATAGACAATACGATGAAGACCAATAAGTATTCATGTTTAACTTATGTACTCCATCTTGTAGGATCTTGCTGTGTTTAATTTTGTTGTAAACACCTTTTTATTTCAATGCAATCTATGCAATCACCTATGAATTCTTGTTCTTCCACTACAATTAGTCCCTTCCGAAAACTTCTTCATTTATTTACTGACAAATAGAGTGGCTTGTGGGAGTTACTGTTTCCTATACTTTGTTACATCTGCTCCATCAGGCATGAGTCCTTGCATTCATAAAATTGCAGTGTCTTGTACCGTGAAACAAATGAGACATTATTCACTTGTAGAAAGACCTTGGGCAATCCAGATTGTCCTGTCAGAGTCAGATTGGAATAAAGGATGTTCTGCTTACTCTTGAATGCTGGAAATGGTTAGAATTTGGATTCTTGGAATGAAAATATGAGGTGTATACCATTTCGTTTCACTCTAGTGAGACTGATGAATTCAAAAGCATTATCAAGAAAGAAATTGTAATTGAACTTTATATGGAATTTATTTATGTTTTTGCAATAATTTCATTCATTTTGAATGCCGGGATGTTATAGGTTGAATTGATACTAAGAGGGGAGTAAGGTCCTTCATGGACATATCTGCATCTCTTTTCCCAGTTAAAGCAGTCCAAGTTATTCATGATATATGGGGTAACTTTCCTTCTTTTCTATGCATGAGTGTACTTGTTTGCTGTTGACAGATTAGTAATAGATTTGCAGAATGAAAATGGATCATTTAGCAGGGTTGCCTTCCTAATCCATGACAGGACTAAAGGTGGTCATTGTATTTTGTTTAGCATTTTTGATAGAGTTTGAACCTATAGCAAGCATTCTAGATGTTTTTGGTGTAATCTATCAGTATACGTTTTTTGATTTCAGACAGTTCTTTGTGGAGAACAAGCAGCCAGTCATGTCATCTGTTGCGAATCGAATCTGACCTCTTAGAGCTCTCTTAAGCTTCTTCACTGCTATGATTTGGAAATCAAAGTGTATCTAAATCTAATGCAGGGATGTCGCACACATGCTGAAGGAACTTCAAATACAGGGCCGAGTGAGGTTTTAGTTGAGGGGTAGACTAATGAATATTTTCCCTTCATTTAAATATACCTATGTATTGGTTTCCATCCCATGCATGTCTATGGATGTACAAGTATTCTTGCCATTACTAGGTACTCCCTAAACTCTAAGGAGGAACAAATGCATTAGATACATAAATAATTAATGAAAATATACGGCTGAGATAAACACTTGTGACACCAATATCTACAATTTTTTTTTTACGTCCAATGAAATGTAAAATAAATTTTGAAGTTATTTATTTATTTATTTATTTTTTTGCTAACTTAGTACTATTAGGGTGATAATAAACCAACCAATCAGAAGAGAACACGTGTATAAACACCAGATGTTGGTATAGCAGGATGCATGTCACAATCCCAAACTATGTATTCAGATGCCATTACTTTAGATGGTTAAGAGAAGAAGTTATCTCCACAATTTCGAGATAACCATAAGATAACAACAAACAATCGAACATTCGTCGGTTGTTTCCATGTGTATGCCATTAGAGATCCTGTCAAAGAAGGATCAAGAAGCAGTTATAGAAATTAAAACCATCGTCAATTTATCATCACACGCCCAAGGGACAGTTCTACTTCTATACGATCCCAATTTCTAAGGGATAAACCGGCACATACATCGCGGTTGCTGTATAAGGGGACATCTTCGTCTCTCTGATTAGCAAGACTTCAAGTGTTTTTCTTTCCTATTCTGGTATTCTGTAATATTGAGCAGCAAAAGAATTGGAGAAAAGGGCAGGCAAAAGGCCTATCATCAAACAAGGCACATCTTAGGCTTTTGAAATACCTTCCATGAAATACCTTCTATGAAATAACCATACTACCTTTAAAGTATATACATTACACTTCTGATTGTTTTTTTTTCACAAATCCACTTGGTAGATCAAATATTAACCATGTGAGTTGCATACAAAAGAGAGGTTCCATTTTGATTTGATTACAAAGAGATTTACATTTTTCAAATTCATTTTTAAAGTCATTCTAATGTCATTAGATGATATTTAGATTTTTTTTATTTATAGCATTTACCCTGATTTTTTAATATTTATACTATTTTTATTCATTTCGTAGGTATTCTTCTATAAGAGCACTTTCATCATTTAGCATATTAAATTTAAGAAAAATTACAAGATTACCTCAAAAAGGGATTTCACTTTACAAAATTCATCATCGCCTTCCTCATCAGTCTACCCTTCTCCTTTCTCTCTCATTTGACAACTTCACATGTTCACTTAATTATGAGTCTAGAAAAAAAAAATGGGAGAGGAATCTACATGTTAATGGGATATATTAGAATTTTATACACTAGTAGGAAGATATGAGTACAAAAAGAATATAAATAATCACTTGGAGGAGAGGAAAAGGAGACTAGATTTCAAGAAAGAGAAAGCTAAAGTCAGAAATACATGTTGGCACATACTTGTTTTACCCATAAATAAACAGAAGAAAAGGAAAAGAAGGAAGATAATAAATCATTGAGACTTGACCAAACCAAAATAGAAAAGACTCAATTAATACCATTTATTATTTTTGGATCTTTGCTAATGGACATTAAATAGTGAAATAGCTTTTAATTTTTTTTTTGAGGGGGGGGGGCACCAGTCTTTATCAAGATCAAGTGCATGAACTGAAGGATTGGATCAACCACTGGTAATCCCACTCTGGTCTAGAGTCGGATCAGCCCA